>JARQOC010000006.1:48109262-48500588 GCA_033576535.1 Allobates femoralis
TATTGGTTTAATACTATTGGTGCAATGAACAGTGTAGCAGACATGCAGATGTATCCATCCTTACATTGCTGCATTTTCTGCAAATTTCATTAAAGAGAATCTGCCACCACTGATGAGCAAAAGGGTAACATTGTTTTGAACTGTTTACTTTCAGGCTCCATAGCTCACCATCCACTACAGGTTACAGCATGAGACTACCTTCATTTTATAGACAGTCATCTTGGCTATCTCATCCATACATTTACCCATTTAGCAAATGATTAGTTAAGCAGAAGCTTGTCATGTCACTGTACTGTTACTGTTTTGTTCCTAGTGGTGGAAAAATCTTTTTCTTCCTGTATACTACAAATTACAACCTGTTATCACATTCCCTAATAGCTCAGTGTGTTATTAGGTTGATTCCCAAGTAAAAGGTCGCTGGTTAGAATCGAGGAGCAGCCACAAAGAAGATTTCCCAAGAAAAGAAAGGTAGCATCATCCAGCTCATCAAAGGAGGTCACTAGAGCAAGACAATTTTGATGCAAGTGTCTCATATGGTGGAATAGTTTTTGGTGCCCCAACCACATCGGCATGCCCTGAAGTTATGCCCTTTGACATCTGAAAGGCCAGTGATGTATGACAGTGATGGAATATGAAATAACATGGAAACCAAATGAATCAAAATACTCTATTGTCTTGAACTCAGTTTTTGCAGGACCATGCCATATTCCATTTGCTATTGGCTCCAATGAGTGCTTGACAGATATGTGGCACCCCTGCGGTGCGGTCGCCACAGTGATATTGCCACCCTAACCAGTGGTGGTATCATGTACAGAGGTAATTGGAGATCCGAACAGTAGGTATGCATCCATACACAAGCCTGATCCCTGACCAAAAGGGGGAGCACAAACACCTAGTTTTTAGGTTGACTCACTCTTCTAGCTGGAGGGAGAGGTTAGAGTAGTGAGTGTGAGGAAGGGAAGAGAGAAGCACAAGGAGACAGGAGATCCTGGGGTTTGAGCTGCCGAAGGCTCACCCCAAGATTATGCTGAGCAGGACACCAGAGTCCTGGGCTATTTATGGATTTGCAAACCCTGGAGGTAGAATCTGGAGACCGGGAGATTGCAGGTCTGCTGGTCACCCTTAGAACCAGCAGCACAGCTTTACACAGAGCTCAGAGTGGTGACTACCAGAACAGCTTGCAAAAGTGCTTTCGATGCTGCTGGCTGGAGGAGTAGCAGAGAAAGAGAAGCAGAGAAGACGGAACAGTTCACCAGCTGCTGAATTCCCCAATCAGACAAGCATAGAAGGACGTCTTATTCTCCCCACTTAGGGCCACTTTACACACCAACTTATCTGTCCAACTTCTGAACAACTTACTGGTTGCAGTGAAATCATGGACACATTGCACCATTTTGTGACTGTGTACAAATGGAACAATGTGTCCATGATTTCACTGCAACCATGAAGTTGTTCAGAAGTTGGACAGATATGTTGGTGTGTGTAAAGTGGCCATTAGTGGAGTGGACTCCAGTTGCTTCTGAACAGACTGGACCCTGGACCTGGTGGCATTACAATGGGTTCAACTTTTACCATCCTTCAGTAAAGGTGAAGACTGCATTCCTCTGCCTGCTTGTCTCTGTCTGTTGCGTCTCTCACTACAAATCCCACCATCACCTACTACTACGCCCCAGGGGCTCACTTCTGCTGAAGAGAGTGCTCCATCTAGCTGTTCTACCATCTACCAGCTGGGGACCACTACTTGTAGCGCTAGTCATCCCTGACCAGATACCTTAGCTGGTGTCACGGATCATTCATAATCTTCTACCCCCTGTACATATATACCCCTTTTACTTGTCCGGTCAGGACCACGGTGCTGGGCAATCACCACTGTGATATCCCCGGTAGACTGCCTGCCTGGCTACCGAGTAACCCAGCCCACATGACTGCAACAGATACAACCCTGATAAATTAATAGACTCGTGTACTGTATAGACTCAAACTTCATGGAATCTGGTCCAATATTTTTTCTTCTAACCTTCTACTGTTAAAATGCTACTTGGATTTCTCCTAATGATGAATGATGATGCCTAGAACAAATCTTTAAAAGTTATGAACTGTAATTATTCTCATTCATCTTAATTACAAAAGAATGCAAATCATATATTACACAATTTAAATTAACATATAAATAATGTTTTCTGAAATGCTTCTATTCAAACTTAGGTATATCCATTGCTGAAGATTAAGAAAGAAATTATTTACTCTGCTAAAGAATAACCATCGTTTTATTTTATTTTTTCTATGATTCAACAGTGGAAATAAGAACTTTCTAGTATATCTTAAAGAAATTTGATGCTTTCTCCTCCTGGACTGATCTTTCAATGTCAAAACTCTCAATTTAGGGTAAAATGCATCTTCTGTCAATCTAGATTTTTGCATTTATGGGATAGGAGATGGCAGTTGGTGCTCAAAATGTTCTATAGAGAGGGAGGAGCAAGGAGGAACAGAATATCCATATGTCTATTTAGCCCTTCCCTCCTCTCCTTAGCATTTGATAAGCTCCAGCTGTCATATATATTTGGCGTAATTGGAAAATCTGACTTCACTCAATACTTATTTTATAAATTATTATATCCATGAACTGAGAGAGAAATATCAGTCCAGGGAGAGAAATAAGCACATTTATGTGACAATATATATTAAAAAGTTACTTATTTTCATGGGCACTATTAAGTCATGAAATAACAATTAAAACGTGAGTTAGCCTAGGGCAGTGATGGCGAACCTTTCTGAGGCCGAGTGCCCAAACCGCAACCCAAAACGAAATTATTTATGGCAAAGTGCCAACACGATAATATAACCTAAATTGCAGCAGTGGTAATCATAAGCGCTGCACAGGGGGGAGAGCAAGCGGTTGCCTTCTCTCTTCCCTGTGCAGTGCTTGTAGTCCTGAAACATTGATGATCAATTCAATTATTTTAACAATTAATTGATTTTAAACTTACCTTTGCAGTCTTCTCTTCTCTTCAGCAGTGGTCAGACAGCTCATGTGTACTGCACATTGAAGCTGAGCCGCTGCCACTGCCCTTTCTAGAAACAGCAAGTGGATTGATCTGTATGGAAAAAATGCAGAATATTAGACAGATAGAAGATAGATTTTATCATGGAATGCAAGCAGATTTCATGCTGAAATCCTGGTCCCTTTCCTTGCAGTAATGTGCTCCATCCTGACCCTCTCCTTGCAGTAATGTGCTCCATCCTGACCCTCTCCTTGCGGTAATGTGCTCCATCCTGACCCTCTCCTTGTAGTAATGTGCTCCATCCTGACCCTCTGTTTGCAGTTAGGTGCTCCATCCTGATCTTCTCCTTGTAGTAATGTGCTCCATCCTGATCTTCTCCTTGTAGCTATGTGCTCCATCCTGATCCTCTCCTTGTAGTTACATGCTCCATCCTGACCCTCTCCTTCTAACTATGTTCTCCATCCTAATCCTCTCCTTCTAGCTATGTGCTCCATTCTGATCCTCTCCTTCTAGCTATGTGCTCTATTCTGATCCTCTCCTAGCTATATGATCCATCCTGACCATCTCCATGCATTTATGGCCCCATCCTGACCCTCTCCTTGCAGTTGTGCTCCATCCTGACCCTCTCCTGGCAGTAATGTTCCTATCCTGACCCCCTTCTTGTAGTAATGTCTTTATCCTTATCACCTTGTAGTATGCCCCATCCTTGTCCCCTTCGGTAATGTCCCATCCTTGTCCCTTGTGGTAATGTCCCCATCCTGCCCCTATCATGTAGTAATGCCCCATCCTGCTGTAATGCCCTATCCTTGTCCCATTGCAGCAATATGCCCCATCCTGCAGTAATATGCCACATTCTTGTCCCCTTGCAGTAATATGCCCCATCCTGCAGTAATGCCCTAGCCTTCTCCCCTTGCAGTAATATGCCCATCCGTGTCCCCTTGAAGTAATATGCCCCATCCTGCAGTAATGTGTTTCATCCTTGTCCACTTGCCATTAATATGCCCCACCCTTATTCCTTTGCAGTAATATGCCCCATCCTGCACTAATGTGCCTCATCCTTGGCCCTATGCAGTAATATGCCCCATCCAGCAGTAATGTGCCCCATCCTTGTCCCCATCACATATTAATCTGCCACATCCTGCCCACATCACATAGTAATATGCCCCATCAGCCCCATTACATAATAATATGCCCCATCAGCCCCATTAAATATTATGCCCCATCAGCCCCATCACATAATAATATGCCCCATCAGCCCCATCACATAATAATATGCCCCATCAGCCCCCATCACAATAATATGCCCCATCACATAATATGCCCCATCCTGCCCCGTTACTATTGCCCCATCCTGCCCCATCCGATAATAATCTGCCCCATCGCATAATAATATGCCCCATCCTGCCCCCATCACATAATAATATGCCCCATCCTGCCCCATCACATAATAATATGCCCCATCCTGCCCCCATCACATAATAATATGCCCCATCCTGCCCCATCACATAATAATATGCCCCATCCTGCCCCATCACATAATAATATGCCCCATCCTGCCCCCATCACATAATAATATGCCCCATCCTGCCCCAGCACAGAGTAATATGCCCCATCCTGCCCCCAGCACAGAGTAATATGCCCCATCCTGCCCCAGCACAGAGTAATATGCCCCATCCTGCCCCCAGCACAGAGTAATATGCCCCATCCTGCCCCCAGCACAGAGTAATATGCCCCATCCTGCCCCCAGCACAGAGTAATATGCCCCATCCTGCCCCCAGCACAGAGTAATATGCCCCATTCTGCCCCCCTTAGTAATGCCCCGTCCTGCCCCCAGCACAGAGTAATATGCCCATTCTGCCCCCCCCTTAGTAATGCCCCGTCCTGCCCCCAGCAAAGAGTAATATGCCCATTCTGCCCCCCCCTTAGTAATGCCCCGTCCTGCCCCAGCACAGAGTAATATGCCCATTCTGCCCCCCCTTAGTAATGCCCCGTCCTGCCCCCAGCAAAGAGTAATATGCCCATTCTGCCCCCCCCTTAGTAATGCCCCGTCCTGCCCCCAGCAAAGAGTAATATGCCCATTCTGCTCCCCCCTTAGTAATGCCCCGTCCTGCCCCCAGCACAGAGTAATATGCCCATTCTGCTCCCCTTAGTAATGCCCCATCCTGCCCCCAGCACAGAGTAATATGCCCCATTCTGCCCCCCCCTTAGTAATGCCCCGTCCTGCCCCCAGCACAGAGTAATATGCCCATTCTGCCCCCCTCCTTAGTAATGCCCCGACCTGCCCCCAGCACAGAGTAATATGCCCATTCTGCCCCCCCCTTAGTAATGCCCTGTCCTGCCCCCAGCACAGAGTAATATGCCCATTCTGCTCCCCTTAGTAATGCCCCGTCCTGCCCCCAGCACAGAGTAATATGCCCATTCTGCCCCCCCTTAGTAATGCCCCGTCCTGCCCCCAGCACAGAGTAATATGCCCATTCTGCCCCCCCCTTAGTAATGCCCCGTCCTGCCCCCAGCACAGAGTAATATGCCCATTCTGCTCCCCTTAGTAATGCCCCGTCCTGCCCCCAGCACAGAGTAATATGCCCCCCCCTTAGTAATGCCCCGTCCTGCCCCCAGCACAGAGTAATATGCCCCCCCTTAGTAATGCCCCATCCTGCTGTAAATAGATGGGAAAAAAAAAAAAAGTCATACTCACCTTCCTGCTGCAGTTTCCTCTCCAGACATCTTCTGCAGTCTTCTCCTCCCGACCCGCGCTGAGAGCGGTCACGTGATGCCGGGCGCGTCACATGACCGCTGTCACATGACGCTGGCCGGGAGGGCGGGGCTAGGAAGTGTCAGAGAGAGGAGAAATGTCTCCTCTGCTCTGACACAGCTTTGAACTGCCGGCGCCGCGGCGCGCGCAGATCAAAGCGGCAGTGTAGTGGCGAGGCCACGTGCCAGGGGAAGCGGCTCTGCGTGCCACCCCGGGCACGCGTGCCATTGGTTCGCCATCACTGGCCTAGGGTAACACTTGAGCCCTGGATCTGTTAAAAGCATCAGTTTTTCAACTAAGATTTTTCCACTTCACTCTGTTATAATTACCTCTTAGCATGGGTAGTCGCTGTAAACAGATAGGGAAATCCAGCACCAACTCCAGATCCACTAGAATTAAATGAAAAAGGTCCACTTTATTGGATAACATTTAAAAAACACACATAATGAAATTGTGGGTAAGGTGTAAAACACTACATGTTTCAGACCCTCTAAGGGGTCCTTAGTCATAGTTGCCAGTGATAGCTTGCTATACCTTGGTAATAGTGTGGAGGTGTTGTTTAAAGAGCCGTATCTAAAGGCACCTGCTTGGAAGTTTGTTTGGTGTCTTCCTATACTTTATTCCCTGTTTGGTTTGCCTTACTAGCCCCTTCTCTTTACTCCTTCCTGTAGTTTATTGTACATTGTATGTCTTACACTTTTAACCTTGTCTGTCTTTTCCCCTTTGTATCGTTATCCTAAAGTGGGACTTGTGTTCCCGCTGACCTGTGCACTCAGGTAAAGACAAACATGATCACCGTGCAGAGTGACAGAGCCGGATGGTGGGAGGAGGCGCGCACGCACGACGCATGTGAGCATGGCGGCCGCCTAGTCTGCGGGAGCATAGCTCCACGAGGCCTTGAGCAGCGATGACCGGCACCTGAGATTCCCTCTGAGATTCCCTCTGAACCTCTGCTGCTGCCAGTTGGATTTTGGCTTGCTGAGTGAGGATTCCGTGACTCAGCTTAGATGTGACTGGCGAGGTGCAGCCTCGGTGCGGACTTGGAGACGGCGTGCGGGAGCGGACAGCCTGGTAGTATGTTAGCCTGACAGCTTGACAGCTTTATGACCTTACAGCGTGCTGCCGTGAGCGACAACTGAGAGAAGACTCAGACTCAGGCAGATACTGAAGTTTTGTAGATTGAAGATTCAGCTGCTGCGGGCTGCTGCGGGCACCGGAGGGCACCTGAGGAGTGCTGCATTTGGAGCTTGCAGTTGGTCAGTGTATCGGCTTTTCTCCTGAAGATTTCCTCAAGGGGGAAAAAAAAAAAAAACTGTGAGTACAGAGTCTGGTATAGCCGGTATAGCCGCACTCAGCATAAATGATGACGAGGGGGAAAGCAGTGAAGCATACATCTCCCCCACGGCTGCCAGATTTTTACCCAGCAGGTCAAAAGATACATGCTAAGGGGAAAGTGACACCAGCATCACTTCTTAAGGATCTAAGATCACAAGCAGGAGCAACAGGGGGAAGTAAAACTGTGAGCTCCCCTCCCAATAGTGGGAATCAGAGCAGAGGGAGCAGAGGTGCAATGGATGCCCCATTAACAAGGGGAGATATGGAAGAGTTTATTACCATGGTGCGAACTTCTTTGAGAGAAGACATGTATGATATGTTAAATGAGATAAGAAAAGACTTGGATGCAGTGGGTGAGAGAACATCTTATATAGAAGACCAGATGGCAGAATATACATCTACAATAAATGCATTGGTAGATGAAAATAAGTTATTAAAGAATGAATTGGGTACAGTACACATGAAATTAAATGATTTAGAGGATAGATCCAGAAAACAAAATATAAGAATCCGGGGAGTCCCCGAGGATGTAAGAGACCATCAATTGGAGCCCTTTATGACTAAGTTTTTCATTGCTGTTCTGCCGGATCGATCACCTGAGGATATATTAATAGAGAGAGTGCATAGGACTCCAAAACCGAGACATTTAGATGCTGCACTACCGAGAGATATTTTGGTTAGGATGCTGCGTTTTCCAATTAAAGAGGCATTTATTCAACAAATTAGGAAATCCCAAATGCTACCAAAAGAATATCAAGGTCTTAAAGTATTTCCAGATTTGTCAGCAGCTACTTTAGATGCAAGAAGGGATTATGCACATGTGTGCACTGCTCTAAGAGATGCCAATGTTAGATATAAGTGGGGATTTAACCCAGTCAAATTACATATTGTATATGAAGATAAGACTGTAACCTGCTTTTCACCCAAAGATGCGGAAGGGAAGTTAACTACTTGGAAGATAGACTTTGCCCCAGCGAAAATAATACAGGGGAGGAAAATAAGACCAGATTGGAAGAAAGTTTAAGAGGGAAGAAATGAGGCCTCGTGGGTAGCTCCATGGACATTCCTGGAGACAAGCATTTGTGCTCTAGGTTCCCGATATGGCAGATATGTTCTGCCCGTAGCCCAAGGAACAGGGCGCCTTATTATGGCTCAGGAGATCGGCCATAATGTTTGTTGTATGTATTGGTATAGTTTAATGTTTTTTTCTTTTTTTTTTGTATTTTTGTTTTCCTTTTTTTACAGGTACTTTTTTTTTCGTGGTAAATACTCGCTAACTCTCATAGGAGTCGTGAGAAAACACATCTATGATAATTTTTTTAAAATGTTTCCTCTCTTTAGTTGGAATAAAAGTGATAGTAAAAAAAAAAAATGGGTCAAGCGTTGGGAAAAAAAAATTTGGCCCAAATTAAAATGAAGATAAAAATTATGTCCTTAAATGTGAGAGGTATGAATGCTCCAGGTAAAAGAGGTATGATATGGAAGGAGGTTGAGAGAGCTCAGGCAGATATTATATGTCTGCAGGAGACACATTTATTGGGAAAAGATAATGGTAGATTCCAACATAAAAATTTTCCGTACAGTTTTTTTTCTAATAATAAAGTTAAGAAGGCAGGAGTATGTATCCTGATTAAAAATACAGTAACATTTGAGGTAGTTCAAAAATCTGAAGATTCAGAAGGTAGACTCCTAGTTTTGGTCTGTAGAATAAATGGGGCATTATATACAGTTGCGACAATATATGCTCCTAATATGGGACAAAAGAAGTTTATTAAACGGTGTTTGCAAAAAATAAAAGAAGTAGCTCAGGGCAATAAGGTAATATGTGGAGATTTTAATTTGCCTATGAGTAGAGAGCTAGATACAACTAAAGGGGGTACAGGAAGTCGAGGGGAGATGAAAGAGTTAATTTGGGAATATCATTATCATGATGTATGGAGATATACACATTCGTCAGAAAAAGATTATACTTTTTTTTCAAATCGTCACCAAACGTATAGTCGAATAGACTATATTTTGGCTGACGATAATATTTTGGCAAGTAGCACGAATGCGGACATCGGACTAATAACATGGTCTGATCATGCGCCAATCTATTTGGAAATCTCTCAATCGGACTCCCATCCTTTGATAAGGAGATGGCATCTGAGTGAGAGGCTGCTATTAAATGAGGAAGTAGCGGGAAAAATAAAATTAGCCCTGAAGGAATACTTTAATATAAATGATAATGAAGAAGTAAATGATGAGTGTTTATGGTTAGCACATAAAGTGGTGGTAAGGGGTGTCTGTATTCAACAAGCTGCAATACTTAAACGTAAAAAAGAGAAATATAGAAAAGAACTGATTAATAGATTACAAACCTTAGAGGTTCGTAATAAAGAGGCTTCCACCTTATCTATATCAGCTGAAATACAGGAGATCAGATTTAAACTGAGAGAGAGTCTGTTACAGACACATGCAGACAATATGCGAAAATTACAGATGAAATTTTATGCTGAAGGAGATAAAGGGGGAGCTCTGTTAGCTCAGAGAGTGCGGAAAAGAGAAATAAAATCTAGGATTGAATATATTATCAAAAAAGATGGAACAGTAAGTAGAAGACCATCAGAAATTGCAGAGGAGATGGCCAAATATTATTTAAAATTATATAATTTAAAAGATGATCTGGACACCCCTCAACCATCAGAGAAGGGAATAAAGAAATATTTAGATGAATGTAATCTACCCAAAATTACAGAAACTCAGCTGTTACATTTAAACGCACCGATAACGAGAGAAGAAATTGGTAAGATTATAAAACAAACAAGAAAAGGGAGCGCCCCGGGTCCAGATGGGTTCCCCAATAACTACTATCGAGAATATTCGGAGGAACTAGTTCCCCTATTAGTAAGATGCTGTGAATTTTGGAGGGAAAGAGGATTTATTGCAGGCAGTAATCTCGAAGCTACTATAGTTACTATACCAAAGACAGGTAAACCACCAAATAGTCCCCAGAACCTGAGGCCGATTGCTTTGTTGAATGGCGATGTGAAGATTTTTACGAAACTACTCGCATCCAGAATAAATCAAATAATTTCCATTTTGATAAAACCTGATCAGGTAGGCTTTGTGCGTGATAGGGAAGCCAAAGACGGTATAAGACGTATGGTAAATTTGGTACAAATAGCAGAATTATCTGGTTCCCCAGTGCATTCCTGTCATTGGATGCAGAGAAAGCCTTTGACAGGGTGCACTGGGGGTACCTTTTTGCAGTATTGAAAAAGTTTGGCTTTGAAGGACCAATCTTGTCGGCAATATCTGCAGTATACTCGGCCCCTTCAGCAAAAGTATGGATTGCAGGAACAATGTCGGATGGCTTTAAAATAACAAACGGGACCCGACAAGGATGTCCCTTATCCCCAATAATTTTTGCTTTATGTTTGGAACCACTTGCTGAGAGGATCAGGAATTCACCACTAATTTCGGGAATCATGGTAGGGAAAGAAGCACATAAAATGAATATGTATGCGGATGATATTATCATTTCCTGTGAGAAGGTAGAACAATCGATTAAGGCGGTATTAAATGAATTAGAAACGTATAGCAAAGTTTCTTATTATAAAATAAATGTAGCTAAATCGGTAATACTACCTATAGCCATACCCTCAAATAGTAAACAGTATATAAAGGAATTGTGTGCATTTCAATGGTCAGATAATGGGCTTCAATACTTAGGAATCAGGTTGACACCATCAAAGAAACTAATAACAGCGAACTTCACTATCTTGTATAGCCAAATTAAAAAGGTGATTGAGGAGATACGTCAAACTACATTATCCTGGATAGCAAGAATTAATATTATAAAAATGATAGTGTTGCCTAAAATTTTGTATTATTTTAGATCACTTCCTCTCGAAATTCCAAAAAAATATATTACTGAAATGCAAAGATTGATTAGTAAATTTATATGGGCTGGTAAAAAACCTCGGATAGCGAGAAATGTACTAGTCCTACCTATGAATAAAGGGGGGATGGGGATACCAGATTTAAGTTTTATCATAAAGCGTCTATAATAGGAGGGCTCCGCGATTGGTGGCAAATGCGGAAAGATCATAAATGGTTGGAGATTGAGAAGGTATATTCTAGACGGGGCTCGACTCGATTTATAATGGAAGCGGAAATACTACAGCGAAGTATAACTGTGCCGCCACTATTGACAATGCAAGCGGCCCTACGAGTTTGGAGATCATTAACCCCCAATCATAATAGGTCGATAAGAACATCATTATCTATCCTCTCTATAGAACCGCATGTTCCATATTTAAACCTACAAAACTGGAAGGATGCAGGAATACAAACATTAGGAGAGATAGAAGGACCAATGGGAGTAATACCGTTTGATCAAGTGGCTGGTAAATTTGAGGGAGTACGTAGATATTTCTACCAATATCTGCAAATCAAACATTATTTAAATAAAAATTCATATAGAGAAAACGGAGTGCATGGGAAGGATGAAGACATTTTGAGATATATTATGATAGGAGGGAATAACATGAAATGCCTATCTAAATGTTATAAAATTTTAATTAATCCGGTGAATGGAAGTAAATTGGCCTACATGAAAAAATGGGAACAGGAGTTGGGAGAGGAGTTAACATTGGAGGAATGGGGAAATAGTATAAGTGAAATTAAAAAATACACTGCGTGTATAAATCATGTAGAGCAAATAAAAAAAATACAAATGAGATGGTATTTATGCCCGGACAGAATAGCAAAAATAAATACTAAATACTCTAAATTATGTTGGAAAGGTTGCGGCCAGGTGGGATCTTTGGTACACACTTGGTTTGCATGCCCGGCCTTAGGGCCTTTCTGGTCCGGGCTGACAGAATTAATTAAAGAGATTACTGGAGAAACAATTCAATTAAAAATATCTCGGGTAATCTTACATATGGGTATGAATAGGTTACCAAAACAAATGAGAGGCATTGTCTCTCATGTGCTAATAGCCGCTCGTTTGACGATTGCAACTAAATGGAAAGAGGTGAACCCTCCACTTATAAAAAATGTAATAGAGAGGTTGAATATACAGTGTCAAAATGAAATGATGTTATACCAATCTAGAACCAGAGGGGAAGAAATTCGAAAGATGTGGAGACCATGGTTGATGTGTAAATATTATAAAGGTTAGAAAATTTTTTGGATAAATTAAAAATTAGACCTGTATTTGTAATGTTGTGGTGGTTATGAACGATTTGTTTCCTTTTTTTTTTTTTTTTTTTTTCTTTTTTTTTTTTTTTCCTTGTTTGTTACAATGTGTATAGGGAACCCCAAATAATGGTGACCTTGTAATACCTTGTATTTTGTATTTTTCTTTTTCTTTTCTGTTTGTGTATTGTTGAAAAGTGAAAATTAATAAAAATTTATTACCAGAGTGACAGAGCCTGTCTAGGGACATCAGGGAGCTCAGGGTTGGTCAGGGTAAGTGTTTGGGGGTGTCCCTCCCTTTCCTGCCCTAGCGGCCATCTATTCCATCCACTCATCTTGATTTGCACTGACCAGCCACTTGGTGGAGCGTGACAACCTGGAGTTGCCCTGGAATGGTACCTAATGACTATTGTCTGCCAATTTTAATCTCTCCATTTGGTGAATACTGGGTATGAATTTAGTCATGCCCCTCTGGGGAAAGCCTGGTTCTGGGGACAGTCATCCCTCTCTCTTCTGGGGTCAACATCCCTCTCTATCCTCCATCTTGCAGCATACACACAGATATTACACTTTAATGTGTTAGTTTCACCGTTGAGTGAATTAATTCATTAGAATCTATGGGATCATGTGCTGGATCTGTCAATGCAGCCCTAATCTGAAAAATCACTAGCTCTTGTTTTCTGGCACAAATATACAGTTGCAAAGATAAAATAATGATTTGGCTTTCAACTTTATGTTGTAGAAGATTTAAAGATGCTTGAAAAATCTGCATGAAACTTTTGGAAGTACCACAAAGAGTAATGCCCACTGGTTGGCTCAGCATTGCAGCATTGACACATTCAGCTTTGCAACCTCGACTCCAGCCATGAACAACAGTATGGATATATACAGGTAAGAGCAATGAGCACGAAGGAGGACAACAGATAATCTGATTCTAGCTTCTATGTATCACATGGTTCAGGCTTCAAATGATTACATTTGGCTCCATCACCATAATGGTTTGTGGAATTGCTATTTAATGCTTTTGATGTACACCATGATCTATTTGACCTGTTGCAAAGGAAATCATAAGAATGTATGAATATATCTACATATTGAGTCGAAATTTCCACACAAAATGACTCAAAAAACGGCTTCTAGACCTCATTCAGACGTCCCTTGTTTGAGTTAGGCTGGGGTCACACATGAGCCCTTGGTCCGTTTTTGGCTTCATTTTTGTCATTTTTTTTTCTAAGTCCAAAAACTGACAGAAAAACGGATTGGATGTAATAAACACCCTGTCCGTTTTTTTCTGGACCTCAAAACCTTGCTCTGTCCGTTTTTGAGCCAAAAACGTTGCTAGCAACGTTTTTGGCATCAGTTAAAAAACGCATGCGTTTTTTTAACATGGGGCCCTATGGGAAACGCATGCGTTAACGCATGACACATATAGGCACTTGCGTTAACGCATGCGTTAACGCACATGCGTTTTTAATGAAAAAATTACTAAGGCAGGGGTCACACATAGAAGTCCGTTTTTGGAAGTGATTTTCATCACCAATCCGTTTTTTATAGGGTGCTTTTTGAGCCTCCTGCACCCCTGAACGTTTTTGGACTTAGTCATTTTTTCATTAATAACGCATATGCGTTAACGCAAGTGCCTATATGTGCCATGCGTTAACGCATGCGTTTCCCATAGGGCCCCATGTTAAAAAAACGCATGTGTTTTTTAACTGATGCCAAAAACGTTGCTAGCACCGTTTTTGGCTCAAAAACGGACAGAGCAATGTTTTGAGGTCCAGAAAAAATGGACAGGGTGATTATTACATCCAATCCGTTTTTCTGTCAGTTTTTAGACTTTGGCTAGGGTCACATTAGCGTTGTACCACTAGCCTGCCGGATTCCGGTTTCAACTTAGCAATTTTTCCATCACCGCATAGCGTTACCGCTGTGCGGTGCTGGAAAACGCTGCCCTTAGTTACCCGGTGTTTACCTGCACGACCTGTCACACAGGCAGTGGCTCGGAGGGCGGTTTACAGCGCCGCACAGGAAACGTTGCAGACACTGTTTCCTGTGCGGCGCTGTAAAACGCCCTCCGAGCCGCTGCCTGTGTGACAGGTCGTGCAGGTAAACACCGGGTAACTAAGGGCAGCGTTTTCCAGCACCGCATAGCGGTAACGCTATGCGGTGATGGAAAAATTGCTAAGTTGAAACCGGAATCCGGCAGGCCAGGGTCCAACCGCAAATGTGACCCTGGCCTTAGAAAAAAAAAAATGACAAAAATGAAGCCAAAAACGGACCAAGGGCTTATGTGTGACCCCAGCCTAAGTCCAAAAACGTTCAGGGGTGCAGGAGGCTCAAAAAGCACCCTATAAAAAACGGATTGGTGATGAAAATCACTTCCAAAAACGGACTTCTATGTGTGACCCCAGACTAACTTGTCCTGTGTTTTCCATGGATAGTAACTACACCCTATCTAGGATATGAAGCTGTTCACATGTCCATGGGTTTTTTAGTTAACCTGAGTATCTATTTTTAATCTGAGTCAATGACTAAAATCACCCTTTCAAGCCTATGGATCTGTTAAAATCACAGCAAATGGATGCCATCAGCATGAAAACCAACTGCTGCTCATAATTAACCCCTTTACGACCTACAATGCATGTCCCAAGCTCGGATGCAGGCTCGCATGCCAAGCTTGCATGTTTCCCTGCACATGTCGGCTGATCTGATTAGCTGACATGTGCCTCTAACAGCTGCTGGTGGATAAGAGATCCCCCGGCGGCTTTTAACCGGTTAAATCCTCCTTTCAGTCTCTGACAGCATGAGTTAACATGTGCCAGAGAGGAGCGCGCCACTCCAGTCTCCCATGTGTGCCCCAGTGATGTCATTGCAGGACGCCAATGGGTTTTATGAAAGCCAGAAGTTTGCTGATGACCCCAGCCTCTGTCATGACGCTGGCAGGCCCCTTTCACATCAGCGTTTTTTTTAAATCGCGGCAGATGCGGTGAAAAAAACGCATCTGCCGCGATTACAGCATACCGGCTGCACTTGCAGCACAGTTGCGGCAAGCCCCATACAATGTATAGGCGGGGTTGCGGCAGGTGCGGCAAGTGCGGATTTGGCACTTGCGGCAGGTGCGGCCGCGAAAAAAACTGCGGTCAGCCGCGGTTTTTTCGCGGCCGCACCTGCCGCAAGTGCCAAAACCGCACTTGCCGCACCTGCCGCAAGCCCGCCTATACATTGTATGGGGCTTGCCGCAACTGTGCCGCAACCGTGCCGCAAGTGCAGCCGGTATGCGTTAATCGCGGCAGATGCGTTTTTTTCACCGCATCTGCCGCGATTTAAAAAAAACGCTGATGTGAAAGGGGCATTAGGGGGAAAAAAGTTATGGCTATTGGAAGAAGGGGGTGAAAAAACAAAAATGGAAAAATTGAATATTGCAAGGTCATGAAGGGGTTAAAACTTTAATGTGTAGGAGAAACGTTGGAATTTTGGGGGGATTTTGTGTTTACTATATGAGGCAAATCACTAGCTACACATAATAAACACAGATCGAAAACTGATGAAAATCTAATCAAACGTAAATGATTAAAATAGGTCCATATTTTCACATACTAGAAAACTAAACAGATGTCTGTATTTGGCCTTGAAGTCACAGAACGAATACACCGTCTGCCAATACTATGAAAAAAGTTGTGCCTGCCTTATTCTGCATGTTGCATGAAGTACAAGTGTTGATACTGTATAAGGATAACTGTAAAAATTATAAATGCCATATGGTCCACTGTGGTGCCATACGTTGGCTAAATATTGCTTCCACATAGTTGCCCAAATACTAATGCTGTATAGCGCTACCATCAGTGTTTTTGACTTCTGTAAGATCTTTTTCCTTTACTTGTTGAAAAGGTTTTTAAAGTAGCAAAGACATGAACATACCCATGTTTAGGACGGTCAGTAAAGTCAGAAGTCATTTGAACATTCTAATGTTCCCACTTCAGATAACTCTTTGGAGTTCATGGTGTAAGAGCCAAAGGATTCAATTAGAATACAATGGATCACAAACTGAAAACGGATCCAAATATTTCCTAATAAAGAAGATCCTTTACTTAATGGTACAATGGAAATGGGGTTAACTATGCTTAAGTATTTCCCAAAATCCACTGCAAGAAATATTTACACACACCTGATCCGAAGGACCAATGTCAAAGTGCTGTGCTAAAGACTTCATTCGTTGTGTCTGGAACCACAGGAACAATTTGCCAACCGATAGGTAGATCAAAAACAGGAGCGTCTCTCCACTACTGAACTGATGTATACATTTAGTGAGTGCACAGCAAAGCAATTCTTTAGAATAGCAATATGACTTACATACTTAGCACTGAGCCTATACCCACAATCAATATATAGTGTACACCCCAATGGAAAGAATAACTGGGTGTCTAAGTCTCGATATTGTATGAGTTTCTCTTAGTCCATAAGATGTCAGTGAAACTGGATGCAGCCTTCAGTCTAATTTTTAGCGCCAGAGTGTTCTCAATTTACCCGCCAATAAGTAGCATTCGCGGGGCCCGAGCACAGGACTTACTGTAACATTGTAAATCCAAGGCAAAACAATTCCATAAGAATTCTGTCAAACACCCAAGAAAACAGCAGTTTACTTCAGCGCCACAAGCAGCCTCCTCACACACACAGGAATGATCATTTGGCTTCTTGTCTGCAACACCTGGTGATATCCTGCTTGATACAAACCTCTCTCTGGCAGCAAGAGCTTGCTTCTTCGTGAGGGAAACTCCATCAAAGTCCAGTACACTAACACACAGTATCTATCAGTCCTGCCAGTGATGACCAATGAAAGGAGAGACAGCTGCCACAGGTTTGCACATTACTGGCTATGTGTCCTCTCTGCCTTGGGCATGCCCAACCAAAGCCTTTTATCCAGTCCATGCAGGAGCCCACCTGGTGGTCTGGGAAAGATACTTCAGTGTGAGTTATCTGTACACTGTCACAATGGGACTCCTATATATAAGCAGTACATATTCCTCATGGTGTTGTTCTGTCTGCTGATGAAGGCTACACAGAAGGAAATAGTCTATCACTTACTTTATTAGTAGTAACCCTAGGATTAGGGTACCTGTCTTATTAGGGATAAGTATTATAAGGCAGTTTTTCAGAACTTTTAATTCCTTACTCCGCCCGCCCGCTCCTCCTCCCTCTTCCCTTATCTCTGCTGAAAACTTTGCCTCCTTCTTCAAAGAAAAGATTGACTGAATCAAAGACAGCTTTGACCCACTGTCCCCACAAACTCTCTTTCCCACCACATCAGACACTCTCCTACCCTGGGAACCTTCAAAGGAAGCCTGAAGACCCACCTCTTCCGTCAAGCCTACAACCTGCAATGATGCCACGTCCACCGCACCGCCTCACAACCGGCACCTCCCCCTCCTACTGTATCCCCACCCTCCCCTCGTAAACTGTGAGCCCTCGCAGACAGGATCTTCTCCTCTCATGTACCTGTATGACCTGATCGTCCACATTTATTGTACTTGTTCTCGTCTGCCCTTTCCCATGTAAAGCGCCATGGAATATCATGGTGCTATGTAAATAAATAATAAGGCTCTGAAATAGATCACCCATAGAAAACTATAGGCCCATACTGTCTCTTAAATTATTCGCCTTATTGATGAAGTTGTGAGCTCACAGGCAACCAAAGCTACATCTTATTCTCACGTCTGGCTGCTTAACACCTTTCTCCATTCAAGCCATGGTCCCTTTCTTCTGTCTATACTTTTACCAGTAATACTTATACCAATTAACAGGTTGCTCCAAACATCAAAGTTATCAATTTTCCACGGGTGAATGGTGAGGTCTCAGTTGATTCAAGATAACAGCATAGAAATGGTCCATTATAGTTGTGGTTTGGGTATCTCCAGCAGTCTACTAATGAAAGAAGGTCAAGGTGTACTCTCTGCTTGGCTATCATTCGTCAATTATATGGACTCTGGTGCTGACTTCCTATGCTGGACTTGTCATTATTTCTTATGCTATTTTCTCATCTATTTGATCTGTGTCCTTTTTCTTGGGATTCCTCTCAAGTATTGAATGTTGGCCTGACTTATACCTATGTCCACTATTCCTATTCATGCTCTGTCTTCTTGGAATTTGAAGGGTTTCCATTGGTGACCCATGGAAGCAATCCTCACTGTAATATTATGGCAAGTGTAATTTAGGATTGATACAAAGATCATTACTTTTTGTGTGGGTTAAAGTTGTTTTCTAGGAATTTAATGAAAAACAAAATATGCCTAAGCATTAACAGGCAGTTAGCTGCAACCTACCTGTTTGTTGTGCTCGGTGCCGTTCACTGCTGACACGGAGCAGTCCTACACCACTCCTGTCAGTGATTTTGCCACTTCTATTGAAGTCACGTCTGCAGAGGGGCAGCTTCTCTGCTCTGTTGACAGGCGTCATAGCCGATGTCATGTTGATTGACAGCCGCTTCCCGGGGAGCTGACTGTCAATCAGCATGAGGTCGGCTGTCCCATCCCTTCCGAAGAGCAGAGTGAAAAAGAAGCTGTTATTTCTTCTTATATGGCGATGCTATCTCCGTCAGGAGCGGTCTGTGTCCGCTCTATGGCGGGCACAACTGGTACGTGACAGCTACCTGCCTGTTAGTGCTTGGGTACTTTTTTTTTTTCATTAGATTCTCGAATAACCCCTTAAAAGGTGTATAACAGAAAGATTCCTTATGTTTCCCATCAAAGGGAGTTCCATATGCTTCCCATTGAAATGAGACCAAAAAGATTATAATAATTCCACCACATATTCTAATATGGAGGTAATTTTACTAATAAGCGTTGGGAAACATACAAGGCTTCACAAACTGCCTCCAACTATCTTCCCATCTAAGACATTAATGGAAAGAACAATGCATCTGTAATTAGAGAGGTGGTCTTGCATGCACAGTTCTCTCCATTCACTTCTATGCAGGCTCAGAATATAGCCAAGTTCTATTTTCACCATTACAAAATCTTCAGTTGTTCAAATACCTTAACTCTTCGATATTTTCGGTAGTAGAGTGTTTCATATTTCATGTCAGAAGAGAGTGTCTCCATCAGAAAAAAAAAACACATTTGGTAATTTACTATCCACAATTACTACTTAGGTTTGTCCGTTTCACATTGTATTGCAGACAGAACGCAATGTCAGAGGGATTTATCAGCTGACAAGTTCTTGGGCACTTCAAAGCGATCTTACATCTTGTATCTGTGTCTCGTATCTACGTCTAGTATTTGTCATTTCCAAATCCCATTGTAGCAAGAGTTCTGTTTCAGAAACTATAAAATAGCATACATGATCATAAAATGAAAAAAAAAGTTTAAAAATTCATCTAACAGTTAGAAAAGTTTAAATAAACTAATTCTATTAAGAAAAATGTAAAATAGTAAGAAATATCATCAATTATAATTACTAAAAAAAAAAATAAGAATGGGTAAAAGACTCCAGACACTGACCACATGTCTAAATAGTAGTGAGTAAAGTTTCTTCTTGAAGAAGACATTCATCAGGTCCAAAATGGCATTTTTTTTGCACCTATTTCATTCCTGCTGCTCTTCTCACTATTTTTTTCATACATATTTATTTTAATTTGCCATATTGTTCCAGAGATATGTTTTTTTTATTCTGTGAATTGGTCGCTGGATTCTCTGGGAGGGGTATCTTTTGGGTACTCTACATAGTTACATAAATCTCTGTAACATGAAACTATCCTCATCGGTGTGGTTTACCTTGCAGAGTTTAGTATCATCTCCAAGTATTGAAATTGTAGTCTCTATTCCCTTAACTAGATCAATAGTAAGCATATTAAGAAGAGGGCCCAATACTGACCCCTGTAATACACAAAGTAGATAGAAAAAAGCTGCGGCACTCCAGTTCCCAAAATCTCCAAGGTTTATTAACAAATGAAAAGCATACTCAAAGTGTGGGTGGGAGCAGGGGACGACAGCCTGTTTCTCACCTTTTGGAGCTTCTACTGGTCCCATCCAAGAGGAGTGCAACAGGTTGTTGTCCCCTGCACCCAGCACCTCCCTGAGCATGCTTTTAATTCGTTAATATACCTTAGACATTTTGGGACTTTGAGTGCCACATTCTTTTTCTATCTACTTTGTGACATATTGAACTCTGCCTTGGCTTAGGGAGTACCTGGAATCCCTAGCGGTGGCGGTGACGTGATTGAAGTCTCATGAACTGATCCAAAAACTCCCTAGACTTCCTCTATTGCTTGTGAGTAGCGCTATGGATTTATTTTTTTCCCTTTTCTATTTATCTCCAAAGTTAACTGGGACTTAGTGTGTGGTACATTAACAACCATCTTCTATTTCACTTGAAGTAATAATGAAATACGTGATCAAGTTATCAGCTCACCTAAGGTCTCCTTGGCTTAAGATCTAATGAGCATACATAAAAAGCATACATAATAAATCCCAGCTGGTTTCCAGATAGTAAAGTACTGATGACCAAGATGAAGGCATAACTGCCGAAACGCGTTACCCATAGTAGACAATAGCCTAGTATATTTTGTGCCATGTATCTATTTATTAGAAAATATGTATTTTTGGAAAAATAAACATTTTATTATTTTAATCAACTGACTGTGTAGGTTTCTTGCCATTGGACCATCCCCCACATCTGTGCAGTGTTTCTGAGGGGGGAGAGGATTTTTAAAATACAAGGAAAATTGACGCGTTTCAAACCAGGTTCTTCATCACAGCTTTTATTTCAAGTAGTGGCCACACATATTTTAATATTTTCTGATATGTATTTTATTAGTTTTTTGGCTGTACTGCCAATTTATTGTTTTTTTACACTTTCACCAGTTAATAGCATGAGCAACATGTGAATTTATGAAGGAATTGATGCTGTAAACTTTGCCAACAGTGTTTGATTTAACTTAATTGGATTTTATTTCTATATATAGCGCACTGACAGCACGGTCCAGCTCCTCGTCATCATCGGAGGTCCTGTAAAGCAAATCATGGGTCCTCTTCAGTTATCCGGACAGCCGGGGTCCTCTAATGACCCTGGAAACTGTCCTGATTCACTTCCTGCTGGCAATGGCTCAGTGAGGTTACAAGCAGGGAGTGATAATTTTCCCTGCCTTCAGATGTTAAGCAGCCCATCTGAAGACAAGAGAAGTGATCACATTGTGCAGCACCTACGCCCTCTAGTGGGCCAAGAAAAATATTTAAAAAAATAAAAATTTTAAAGTATGAAAAAAAACGCAAAAGTCGAAATCATCCCCCTTTTGCACCATTAAAAATAAAACAATAAAAAATATACACATATTTGGTATCACCATGTTCAGAAATACCTGGTCTATCAAAATGCAAAATCAATTAATCAGATCAGCAATCTGTGTAATGAAAAAAAAGTCTAAACGATAAAATTGAGCTCTGTTGGTCACCGCAACATTGCAACGTAATGCAATAATCGGTATCCAAAACAGCACAACTACCCAAAAATGGTATCATTAGAAACGTCAGCCCAAGACGCAAAAAATACGTCATCACACAGCCCCAGATCCTAAAAAATGAGAACGCTACGGGTCACAGAAAATGGGGCAAAGTGCAATTTTTTTTCTTTAAAGGCTTCATACCATCATGTCAGTTTTACCATATAGTGAACATGGTGAATAAAAAACAGAAGGAACAAATGTGTAATTGCACTTTTTTTTTACTATTTCACCTCACTTGAAATTTTCCACGTTTTCCAGTACACTATATCGTAAAATAAATGAACAACTTGACCCACAGAAGACAAGGCCTGATATGTTCATAAAAGAAAGCAGGATCCGGTGCCATATGTCCATAAAAAGGTTGAGTTCTTTATTGAAGATTCAATAAAAGCATAAGCATCTCGGCCACAAAGGGTCTAGCCAGACAGGTTTCGGAAAACAGGTTCCTTAGTCGTAGGCTAAAATGCTCATATGTCTACATTGATGGAAAAATAATAAGTTATGGCTCTTGGAAGAAGGGGAGTGAAAAATGAAAAATGGAAAATTGCCTGGGGGTGAAGGGGTTAAGACCTCTAGATATTTTTTCATTATGTCCTGATATGTAAAATCGAGAGTCTCTTAATAAGAAAAATAAGCCGGGCACCACTGCAGACGTGAAGGACCCTCTTATATACGCCGATAGATCTGGCACTGTGCGAGTGCACTGGGTGTGCTTACTTCAGAAGTCCATTATAGTAAATCCATTAGAGAAGGAAAAGTAAGGGCACTCAGGCTAGGGTCACATTAGGATTTGCCGTGCTGTCCGCTGGGTCACGCTAAAAACTCAGTATTTTGCAACATAAACACGATGATACCGCCATGGTAGCACCTCGTTAACGCTGCCCATACTCACCTATGGAGGCTCCGCCCCTAACATGGCTCCCACGCCGGCATCTGATGCAAATCACGCGGTATTACCTAGCGTCAGAAAAGATGCTTCCTGCAGCTTCTTTTCTCTCATTAGGAAATACCGCGAGATTTGCATCAGATGCTGGAGTTGATGTTGGTTTAGGGGCGGGGCCTCCATAGGTTAGCATAGGCTGCGTTAACGCAGCGCTACCATGGCGGTATCACAGTGTTTATGCTGCAAAACACTAACATTTTAGCGCAACCCCCCCCCCCCCCCCGAGCAGTGCAGCAAATCCTAATGTGACCCAATCCTCACTCATACGTTGTGCAGACAGTCACCTTTATTCCGGGTTCATTATACAGGTGGCAGGGAGGGAAGTGGAGAACGGTGGACAGCGGCCCATTTCATGCCTGTCTGGCACTTCAACTGGTCCTATATCTGATATTTTACCATATGGTGTACAGAAAACTGGGAAAAAATTCCAAGAGCGACGAAATAGCAAAAAAAAAGTGCAATTACACCTATCGGTGCATATATCTGATATAGGACCAGTTGAAGTGCCAGACATGCACAAAACGGGCCGTTGTCCACCGCTCTCCACTCCCCTCCCTGCCACCTGTACTGAGGATCCGGAATAAAGGGGACTGTTTGCACAACAAAATGGGAGAGTGCCCATATTTTTCCTTCTTTGATGGACCTGATATATAAAATATTAGGATTCATAGAGTGCTACAATATATATATATATATGTGCTAACATAATACCGGATGCAATTTACATTTTCACATGTATTGTTCAGACCCATTTTGAGTTTGATTGACGACGACGTATTTCCGAGTTTTGCTCCAGAACAGGAGAGCGTTGCCAAGTCATTTGATCTACGGCTTCTCCTTATTTTTATTCTGATAGAAGTATTTTTTCACTTCACATCATTGTATTTCATGTACAGTATAAAAAGACCAAAAGACGTATCCACTGCAGCTTGCCAACAACAGCTGGCAGGATGAAATGTGAGGGTCTTTTGTATGCAACCGTTGACTTATGGTCTGTAACGCTGCTCTGTGCAGCAAGATTGAGAATGAAAGCCGCAATTGTAGTGTTTTGCTTTTTGAAGCTTGTTTAATCTTTACAATGTTTGGAGATGAAAATGCGGCAAAGAGCTTTTCTTCACAGGTGACCATGACCATATTTCTACCAGTCAGTCATTTTAAGAGCATTACGAGCACTCAGTGGAGTTATTTTTTTTCTTATTTCCATTGTGGTTAGTTATTGAAGGTCACATATCAATAATTTTAGTGGCAGCTATTGTTTTTTTTTTTATTCTTTGTCGCTATTACAGTTTAGCCTCCTAAGGGAAACTTGGTCAAAGAGAACATTTTTTGCTATTTTATTCCCACTGCTGTCTTGAGTATTCTTTTTTTTTTTTTTGCTTTTGCTTTTTTTGTTTGTTTTATTAAATACACCATATAATTTCAGAGTTATATGTTTTTTTTATTTAATGCTCATTTTAAGGTCTTCATCAAAGAGGTGTGGCTGAATGGGTCCTCTGGGGCGTTTCTTTTGTCTGTTCTGAAGTATTACCCTGTAGTCAATGCCCCTTGATAAAGAGCAAAAAATGCACACTAGATAAAATGGCCCCTGTCTCTGGAACCATATGATGAATTTAAAGAAAGCAAGAGCAAATAACGTGAAGGAGTAAAAAAATTGGCCATTTTTGCCCTTCTGAGAGGTCCACGTCACATGGGGATGAGACACGTTCATAGGAAGTGCCAGACACATCCAAATACATAGAATATGGATGGCACCATCTTGCGACTTGCTGAGAAGGATCTATGATACAATCAATGTAAAGAGTAAAAGAAAAGACATTCAAACTCTTTAATACTAGTGAACAGCAAGCATCAGGGTGCTCGGGCGCACTTGTTGCTCAGCCAAAGATTGCAGGTGTTTGAGCACAATGTTCGAGTTCCTACCCGAAATAGACACACTCCCACCTGGAGAGAATGAGTGTCCGCACGGAGAGGCAGAAGAGAGACAGTTTTCCATTACCTTCCATTATACTTGAGTCAAGCCCATCGGAGCATCCAACCTGTTTGTTTCAACTACTGAGCACTTGAGCATAAGGGGTCGTAACTACAATAGGTGCAGGGGTTGTGATCGCACTCAGGCCTTGCAGCCTAGGGGACCCCAAAAGTCCCTTTGGCCCATAGAAGAAAACTAATGTTATTAAAGATGTGCAATAATTGAAGGCGCCGTTGGAGCTTTCGCATCGGGGCCCCTGGGCCTGAAGTAACGCCACTGTTGAGCATCTTAGTGCTCGCTCATCACTATTTCTTACCCATGGCGTCATGGAAGCCTTCACACCATGATATATATCTTAATTACAATAATTCAATGAAGATAATTAGTATTAGGATTGCACTGCTGAGGCAGTGGCTGTCAATGATGGCACATTTTGACTGGCACAAGAAGGCAATTTGATTAGGACTTTGAAGGCTGTGGCTGACATTCAAGGGCATTCTGGCTGCAAATATGGCTGCCTCACATCAAGTTTTTACCTATCTACAGGGTATCTAACGACTGAAAGGCCAACTATTCCTGAATTGCCTTGTTGATGGAATGATGGCCATTGTGTACTCAGTTATTTCAAGCAGTCACATAGACAATGAAGTAGTGCACATTAACATTGATTGCTTTATTCTAAATCCTATGTCATATGACAAGGTTTGTTAAAGGGGTCAATTTTGAATTTTAGGATTGCTATTTCCAATAGGCAGCAGTAGAGTTTGTCTACTTACTCCATGAAGAAACAATGTGCATATTTCCCAGAAGAGCATTGTGACTATAAGTATTCTCACTACTGCCATACTGGATTAGTCTATCAATCTCGACATGGAGATAAGCCTACGCCCTAGATTTATTCTATCGGGACATTTTGGAGCCTTGTTTTCAGCATTGTAGTCTAGGGGATCGCCCCTACTGTTAGAAGTGCTAACTTGCACGGTTGGGACAGCCACTTAATGCTGGCACTGGGGTCTGTGATAGAAAGTAGTGAAGCTTATGGATAATAATAATAATAATATTTATTCATTTATATAGCGCTATTAATTCCATAGCACTTTACGTCCCTTGAATGGGGTCTTCAGGCCGTAACTACGTAGAGGGGTATTGTGCTTAAGCAGGTATTCTTGTTCAATGGAACTAAGAGTAAGGGTCACCTAAACTGGCTTTCTATGTAAGAAGTACAATTTGGTAGTACTTTAATACATACCAAACATGTAGCTCCTCATTGTACAGTTCATTATTAATCTGATGTTTCTTCCTCTATGGCCTCAATGACTTCTAACATGCTTTTATATTTTACAATGGACAATATAAAGTGTGATATACAATTTCTATGCCCCATGCTGGATAATGGAAGAGTTACTCCTTTAAATTCCTTGGCAGTCATTCTCTACCAAGCAATCACACCTGCTTTGGCTTTGCTTGCGAACTGCTCACTGTATAAACATCCTACATAATTAACAGCCAACAACAACAAAAAAGGCTGTAATATAAATCAGAGAGCTCAGGAAGCATAATTATACATGAAGCGAAATGTTCCCTTTAGCAAACTCTTAATTTTCTTTTGCCAAACCAACTTTCTGGCACATGTAGAACAAGCATCAGTAATTGAATGTGAGATATAACAAATACTAAGCGTTTACTCTGTTCCCGGGATCAATGGTGTGGAACTCCGGGTGGCCTGGTCTCATGCAAAATAGTTGCAAACTCATTTAAATTTGGAATTTGGCAAATGCAAATTAATGTTCATCATCTAGAAGTATTAACTTGAAATAAAAAAAATCTCAGATAAATGTTGGGAAACGGGTTTAGCTTTAAGGGTTCTTAAAACAACCTTTATGGTGAGATCAGACGGTGCAATTGAGCAAGCTACCGAACCTCCACCTATCTGCAGTGACCAATGGCAGTATTAGTATGTTGTAATATTGTTATATCATGCAATCATTGGTCATTGTAGCTGGAGCTTCCGCCACATGTGGTCATTCACCTGGTGTGGTCCAACACTTATGCACATGTCATGCCAGAGCGAGGAACGGTTCAACATGCTGCGCAATAGGAAAGATAAAGCAGGGAAGATGTAAAGGAAGGCCCTGACAGGAAAAGGGTACATGAGTCACCACCTGAATTCACCAGTGGCTGATCCCTGCACTCCCTAACAACCCTAAACAGGTCCTTCCCCCATTGACAACCATGGGCCCAGGCTGGCTGATCCTGGACAATCTCTGTCTGGTGCAGAGGAGACTAAGACACTAGTCTTACTACTAGTATAAAAACGAAACAAGGCAGGGGGACAAACAAGGAAAACACATTCAACTTTCAGAACTGCATAAGCTGGAAAGATCTCCACAGCTTTTTCCAAAGATGTTCATTCACAGGTCAGCATAGATTGAACTATAATTGGCATAGGGGAGAAGAAGGAGTAGGTATATGTAGCAGAAGGGAGTGGCTGCGTCTGAGATTACAACTATGGGTTTAATCCAAGCAGGATAGAAAAGAACCTCAACCCCTACAGCACTGGATAGTATTAAATAAACTCCACGATAATCAGGCAATAAAAGGGATCTACGATCAGCTAAACATTGTGATCTTCTGATTCCAGATCCCCCTAAGGTTATATGAGGCTGTGACACACTTGTTACAACAACACATAAGGCCTGCTGAATCCTGCAGTGCGTTAGTAATGTTACCAGGTCTTCATAAGTATGCCTGTTTATTCTGTGATGTTTTTTTAATTTAAGTCCTATTGCTGTCATTGTCATTTGTTTTTAGTGTTAGTACATAATGTGCACCATTGCCTTGGGATGGCCAAAATATCAATTAAGATCTCATATACTTTATCATCTTTTTGGGCTGCAGCCAAGTTGTTAGTGTGGTAAATGAAGTTTCTGTTCCTGTGGGGTCCACTCATAGAGAGCTGGTAGACCACCTATATCAGGGGTGGGTAACTCCAGTCCTCAAAGGCTACATACATTCCAGCTTTTCAGGATTTCCTTAAGAGTTTTACAATTGGTAATTTGATTACCAACTGTCAAATACTATGGAAATTCTGAAAACCTGGACTGTATGCGGTCCTTGTGACTGGAGTTGTCCAGCCCTGGCTTATATGATAGTATAGGCATGACCAATGTAAGCTGGCATTGTGCACAATACATATATGTGTGATTGGCACTTTTTCTTGCCTTATATGCGTGCATTTGTAACCATCCCATCCATGAATGGTAGGCACCAGAATGGTTGTTCATCAATATTTCGCACCTGCGGCGTTTCTGCCATTTTCATGGAGGATTACTGCATCCTGAAGTGCATTGGTAATGTGACTTGGTATTGGTAAGTATAGCTGCTTTTTTCTGTGATGTTTTGGGAATCATATCTTTTTACTGTGATTTGTAATTATGTGTAATTATGTGCAAAACATCTCCCACCATGTCCTATCACGCATTGATTTCAGCTAGAGAGACACCAGTTGCAGAAGACAGTGGTAGAGCATGCTGAAAGTATACATTGTCTTCAGTTAGAAAGAAAGCGGTTGCAGAAGACAGTCATGGAGCATGCTGGAATTATCCTTTTCTTGAGTTGGAAAGACAGTTGTTGCAGAAGGCAGTGGTAGAGCATGCTGGAATTATAGTTGTCTTCATTTGGAAAGACAGTGGTTCCAGAACACAATTGTAGAGCATGCTGGAATTATAGTCTTCTTTGCAAGTTGGCAAGCCATAGGCTTGAGACCACTGCTGTAGGGTATGCTGCACATTTCAGTTACACAAGAAGAAGGTAAATACAGTAGATTGGATACCACATCTGTAGGGCATGCTGGGGAGAGTTTACTTCTGTAGGAGATGCTTAGAGTTGTAGATTCATCTGAATTGGAGAGCCATTGGTTGAAGATCACTGCTGTGAAGGTATAGGTGGGATGTTGGGAGAGTTAGCTTCACAATACCTAGATCACCACCAATGAAAGACTTTTTCTGCTGAGGATGTCTGGATTTCACTTACATTAAAGTTGAAGAACAATAGGTTGGAGACCACTGGTGAAACGGATGTTAGGACCTTCAGAACACTTTGAGAGCTGCCAATTTGAGATCACTGTTCTACAGTATGTCAAACCATCAATTTGCTTTCCAGGTTAAGGCTTTCTTATGACTAAAAGATTTTAACCCCTTCACAACATCTTCCGTAAATGTACAGCACAAGTCGGAAGCGAGTGTATGGAGCGAGCTTACGAGGTGTGTATTGTAGGCAATACCTGCCGTTAACAATCACAGGTGGAGTGGAGCTTCCCTTCACAACTGATAGGGTACCTTTACATGCCGCTACTGGATAGTGGCAACAACCGGGTACATGAGAGAAATGTATCTTGCACCGCCAATTCAACCCGTGGTAGCGGCGTGTGAAGACGGTTGTAGCCACCCGCCAGTAGCGGCACCTGTTTCCGAGCACTGCCCTACAACAGGTGGCTACCCAGGCAATTGTAGCGTCCTGTATCGGCGTGTAAAGAAGGAACAGAAGGGTTGTTTCTACACCATGCTATGTACCTGGTATGTACCTGGGGCGTGACACAGCCTCCGGGAAACCACCCCCCTTCAGCGATCATTGGAGGAAGCTCTTGCATTACGATTGGTTGTTGCTGCATAGGCCGGAATATTTAAGGAGCTGACCAGTCACACTACACAATTGCTCGAGCGTCATGTATTAATCAGCCTCCTGCGCTGACTGGCCAATCATGATGTTATTGCTTTGTCCTATCAGCGTACGGACGTCTCGTAATCCACAATTGTGGCACGCCTATGTGCTGTCCCTGCTGCAGCAGGTCCGCCCATATTAGCTTGTTGTAGCGGTGTGTAAATGAGGTAAGGTGCTCGGCAGAAGGTAACTTGAGACACCCGGCAGTGTATCTAGAGATAGATGTAACCTACTGTAGCGCACCTTGTTGCGGAGTGTAAAGGTGGTGCGATTACCGTTTGCAACCGTTTTTGCGTGCTCGTGCACATGAAGTACCCGGTTGTTGCCACCATCCAGTAGCGGCGTGTAAAGGTACCCTTAACCTGTTAAATCCATTTTAACACGTGTCAGCGGGGTAAGCGCCATTCTAAGCGCCCATTAGCATGCCTGTGATGTGATCGCGGGTCACTGATGGGTTGACATGATAGCATGAGGTCTGTTAAAAACCTCTGTACTTACAGCGTTCATTTGAAACCTGCCTTTGATTGGGATTCTAAGAAGACTGTAGTTTTCACTATATACAGCAAGGCTGTGGCCTTGCTGTATATAGCACAAGCGATCAGATAATTGCAGCTTCACATCTTCTCAGATGGCTATTTAGAACAGTAAAAATTAAAAAAAAACAAGTTTTAGAACTATGAAAAAATTTAAAATAACATAAAAATTCACCCAAGATAATAAAAAATAAAAAATACTCATATATTGTTGCTACATTAAGAAAAGTGTGATCAATCAAACTCAATTAGTAAACCCTGTAAACAAAAAAATTGAAGAATGCCAAAATTGTGCTTTTTGGTTGCTGAAAAACCACAATAAATACTTAAGAAGCGATCAAAACATCTATCCCAAAGTGGTGTAATTAAAAATGCTGTTTTGCCCTGCAAAAAATAAGCCGGCACACAGCTCCATCAACTGAAAGTTGGAAAGCCCCAATATTTAATTTTTTTTTTTTTGCAAATTTTGCTTTTTTCTTTTTACCACTAAAATAATAAAAAAAAACTAAACATTTCATATTTCTATAATCAAACTCATGAGTAAAATTATTGTAAGGACGTTTTTTCCAGAAAATATACAAAGAATACACAATTGTAAAAAAAACATGTCAGAATTGTGTTTTTGATGTGGCCAGGGCTAAGGGGTACTCGGACACCGGGACTGATGGCTTCTTGGATTGGGAAATCACAGGTGGTCAGGATCCTGGTTCCGTGCACTGGTTATCATTTGAGTTAGATGGTGGGGAGGGAGTATTTACAAGGGAACATGACACCACCTGTAGTTCCCGATAATATGGTATCGGCGCTGCAAGCCGGCCGCTGAGGTGATGGTGGGTGCAGCAGAGAGTAGTCCAGCTCCCTACAGGTGGAGCTATTACCTCAGGGCAGCGGTGCGAGATTGGGATGATCAGGGAGATGAGGGGAGTTGTAGTGATGGTTCTTACCCCTCTGATGAGCTGCTGGTGACGGCGTGGGAGCCCTCTGGGCACCAGTGGGAAGAGCAACGGAGACCAGTTCAAGTTTTACTCCACTTTACTAGGTACCGGCAGATGGTAAAACGGAACACGGTACAATTTGGTTTACCGGGTGGATGTTGCCAGCTCAGGGTCCCACTTATGGAGTCTCTAGGTGTTCTCTTTCTTTGTCTTTCAGGGTTAACTTCACTCTTCCCAGTCTCTACCACCCTTGCAGAGCTCTCCCGCCAGTCCTACGGTCTGCAGCTGTTAGGCAAGGTCTGTGTCTTACCGGTCCGGACGGGAGGCCCAAGTAAGCAAAACCTCCTGCCACCGGAATTCGGCCCTTCTCCTCTAGTGTCCTGAACCAGTTCTCAGTCCTGAGGGGCGAGGTACCTTGTGGCGCTGTTGGCAACCCGGTTACTATGGGTCTGCAGCTCGTTGGTCTGCGGTCATTGGTGAACTTCTGACCGCCTCGGTTTCCCGCATTGCCGGTGTTTCCCTCAACGTGACCAGCTGCCTCAAACCAGTCCTGGCCTGTTGCCTTCTGTCCTGGACCCCCACTTAAAGATAGGGATCCCTCCTGTCAGCTATGCTGTCAGGCTTGTCCTTACTGACTGCCTTCCCAGCACTGTCTGAGCTAAACTGTCACTCTCTCTCACTAACTCTAACCTAGGCTCCACCCCCTTTTGGGACCTACTAAATTACCAGTCCCCGGTATTCAAAGTGGCCTAGTCCTAAGTGTGTCTAAGAACAGACTCCATAGGTTAAACCCTGAACTGACAACTTACAGGGATAACACATTTGTTGTCACAGTGTAGTACTTCCCTGTGGCGCCAAGCCAGAGGATCGCCACATTTTTTTTTCACAATTTGTCCCCTGTTGGAATTGTCCTCATTTATTGGCACACTATGTGATAAAATGAATGGTGTCATTCAAAATTACAACTTGAACCACAAAAATAAAAGCTCTCCTATGTCTTTGTGGACAGAAATATAAAAAAGTTATGGCTCTGGGAAGAAAGTGAGTAAAAAACGCAAATTGGTCATATCTAGGGATGGGCGAACCATTCGGGATCGTAACCTGTGAAAGCAAGTACAGAGCTAATAACAAGACACATTGTACTTACAGGGTCCCCATTATTCCTTTCAGCTGTGTGGCTGCGCTGCCTTACTTCTGGGTTTCTGAGGAATAGTCATGTGAATGGCTCCAACAGCAAATCATATAGGCCCAGAAGATAAAGGGCGGCCCGGAAGTGATGCAGTGCCTTGCCACACCAGGAAGAGGAAACGCGGACCCGGTAAGTATGTGACGTGTATTAACTGTGTGTTTCCTTTCACAGGTCCACAACATGGGGAAAACGGGCGGCTCACCCATCCCTAGTCATATCATGAAGGGTTAACACTGTACATGCTAGGAACCTTTAATACATTGTGGTTCTTTGTAGAGAAAAGTTTTCTTCCTAACATATTTACTCAGAGCTGGTTTCAGATCTACACTTCTCAGTATTGATGTAAATTGTCCTCCATGTTGCTGCTTCTGTTTGTTTGCTAAAAAATGAATGAAGCGCAGGAATACCTCATGTTTGTCCAGTACAGAGAGTGGCACTCGTCCAGTTAAAATCCAAGTTTATTCAAAGCTTATTAAAAAGCCAGCACAGAGTTACGAGAGCATGTAGGGGAGAGGGGGCATGGAGGAAAGGGGTGGGGACAACAGCTGTTTTGCACAACTGCACTTCTACTAGTCTGTAGGCTGGTACGGACCAATAGAAGTGCTAATGTGCGAAACAGCTGTAGTCCCCATCCCTTTTTCTATGCCCGCTCACATGCAAGCTCTTGTAACACTGTGCTGGCTTTTTAATAAGCTTTGAATAAACCTGGAATTTAACTGGACGAGAGCCACTCTCTTTATTGGACATCTTCCATGTCTCCTTTCCCTGGGATTCTAAGTGCAGCTCCACCTGAGTTGTATGTAGATCCAACGTTTCTCAAGAAGACTACCTGAAGTTATGTGTCTTCACTAGCCTTTCGGTTCTCATACTGGTGGTGCTAGTTTTGGCCAAACACTTGCTGTTCTATGTATCCCTCATGTTTGTGTGCTGTTTATAGTTGACTTTTCAGCAGCTAGTCTCAACCCACCAGCAAAGAGTCAACTGCAAATTAAGATATAGAGACTGTAGTGGGTAAAACTAGTGAAAATGCAGAATACAGGACATACAATTGTCAAATACAGTGTTATTCATTATGTTCACATAAAGAACAATATATTATAAAAAGCTACTTGAGAGTACAATAATTACCTCCCCTTCATTATTGACTTTGTTATGTCATTTTTAATTCTGACAGAATGATAAAGTGTAATACTTCATATATACATGCACTTACTTCTCCATGAAGACTCTGCTCGGAAGCATTTGAGTAAATGCAATTACAGCTTATACTGAAAATGCTTACAGCAAAATTCCTACTGATGATTATATAGAAAGCCACATAAGCACTCCATGGTTAAATTACAGAAATATGACCACAGATATATATATATACTAGCTGTGAGCCCGATGCAAATGCATCGGGATTCTAGAACGTGCATTAATTTGATTATAGTAGATAGCTATTTTTTATTTTATTATTTATTTTGTTTTGTTTTTTTACTATTTTTATTATTATTAAATTTATTTATTATTTGTTATTTTAAGTGAATTTATTTGTATTAAGATTATTTTATTTTATTTAAAAACCGCATCTGCGGCTCGGTTGCGGTAATCCCCATACAAAGTATAGGGGAACTTGCGGCAGGTGCGGCAAAACCGCACTTGCCGCACCTGCCGCAGGTCCCCCTATATTTTCTATGGGGATTACCGCAACCGCGCCGCAACTTGCACTTGCGGCGCGGTTGCGGTAATCCTTATGGGGATTACCGCTACGGCGCCGCAAGTGCTCGCACTCAGCCAGCGACTCGCAATGCGGCGCGGTTGCGGTAATCCTTATGGGGATTACCGCAACCGCGCCGCAAGTGCTCGCACTCAGCCAGCGACTCGCAATGGCCTGGCGGCCATTGCTCGCGCTACCTGAGCGGGAGATCGCTAGCTTTGTGGCCGAGCCTCTGGTTCTATTTTCGGCCAGCGACTCGCAATGGCCGCTTCGCGGCCATTGCTCGTACTCAGCCTGCACGAGCAATGGCCTCGCGGCCATTGCTGGCGTAGGCCAACGACTCGCATTGGCCGCTATGCGGCCAATGCTTCGCCGTGGTGACGTCACAGAGTGACATAGCCACGGTCTTTGCCGGGGTCCGACACGAAAGTGCCTACGGCAATTATATAGTAGATAGCTGTTAGCCTGATGCAAATGCATCGGGTCTCTAAAATATGTTTATTGTTTTTTTAAAGATTTTTAAATAATAATGGCATCATCAATAGCAATAATATAAGCAATAGCATTATTATTAGCAGTAATAGCAGTATTAATAGCATTATTAGCATTAATAATAGCATTAATAACATTATTAATAGCATTAATAGCATTATTATTAGCATTAATAGCATTATTAATAGCATTAATAGCATTAATAACATTAATAATAGCATTAATAGCATTATTGATAGCATTAATAGCAGTATTAATAGCATTATTAGCAGTATTATTAGCATTAATAGCATTATTATTAGCATTATTAACATTAATAATATCCTGAATAGCATTATTAGTAGCATTAATAGCAGTATTAATAGCATTAATATCATTATTATTTGCATTTTTATTTTATATTAATATATTATTAATTATATTATTTTGTATATAATTTTTTTATTTTAATGAAAATTATTTTATTTTATTATATTTTAATTACTTAATGTAATTAATATCTTAATTTAATATATTATTATTTTTTTTATTTTGTTATTCTTATTTTTTATTTTATTATTTATTTTGTTTTGTTTTTTTACTATTTTTATTATTATTAAATTTATTTATTATTTGTTATTTTAAGTGAATTTATTTGTATAAAGATTATTTTATTGTATTTAAAAACCGCATCTGCGGCGCGGTTGCGGTAATCCCCATACAAAGTATAGGGGGACTTGCGGCAGGTGCGGCAAAACCGCACTTGCCGCACCTGCCGCAAGTCCCCCTATACTTTCTATGGGGATTACTGCAACCGCGCCGCAACTTGCACTTGCGGCGCGGTTGCGGTAATCCTTATGGGGATTACCGCTACCGCGCCGCAAGTGCTCGCACTCAGCCAGCGAGTCGCAATGCGGCGCGGTTGCGGTAATCCTTATGGGGATTACCGCAACCGCGCCGCAAGTGCTCGCACTCAGCCAGCGAGTCGCAATGCGGCGCGGTTGCGGTAATCCTTATGGGGATTACCGCAACCGCGCCGCAAGTGCTCGCACAGGGGCACTGGGGCACAGGGGCACAGGGGCACTGGGGCACAGGGGCACAGGGGCACTGGGGCACAGGGGCACAGGCTCCGGAGCACTGTGTCAGCATGTGTTGACAGCAGCTGCTCCGGAGCGGGATCACAGGGGCACAGGGGCACAGGGGCACAGGGGCACTGGGGCACAGGGGCACAGGGGCACTGGGGCACAGGGGCACTGGGGCACAGGGGCACAGGGGCACTGGGGCATTGGGGCACAGGGGCACAGGGGCACAGGCTCCGGAGCACTGTGTCAGCATGTGCTGACAGCAGCTGCTCCGGAGCGGGATGACAGGGGCACAGGGGCACAGGCTCCGGAGCACTGTGTCAGCATGTGCTGACAGCAGCTGCTCCGGAGCGGGATGACAGGGGCACAGGGGCACAGGCTCCGGAGCACTGTGTCAGCATGTGCTGACAGCAGCTGCTCCGGAGAGGGCTGACAGCGGCGAGGGGTCGCAATGCCCGCTACGCGGGCAATGCCTCGCACGTCATGACGTCACATAGTGACAAAGCCACGGCGTGCCGGGGTCCGACACAAACGTGCCTACGGTAATTATATAGTAGATATATATATATAAACATACTCAAGGCCGAAAGTGCTGGGCCTCTTAAAATTATTACAGAAAATGAAGTATGTCTAACCAGAATATTATTGTAATTACTCATGTTTTATTATACAGGTTTATTTCCTTTGTGTGTATTGGACCAATACAAAAAACTAAAAGGCAAAATGGACATAATTTCACACAAAACCCACAAAATGGTTCAGACAAAATTGCCGGCACCCTCAACTTAATGTATGGTTACCCCCTTTGAAATAAATAACTGCAATCAATCGTTTCAAGCTTCTTACATCTCTCACCTGGAATTCTGGCCTCTTCTTTATAATCTGCTCCCGGTCTTTCATATTTGAGGTGTCTTCTCCCAACTGCAACGTTAAGATCTCTCCACCGGTGATCAATGGGATTTAGATCCGGACTCATTGCTGCCACTTCAGAACTCTCCAGCACTCTTTTTCCGCCATTTCTGTGGCCTCTTGAAGTATGTTTGGGGTCATTGTCCTCCTGGAAGACCCATGACCTAGGATGCATACGCAGTTTTCTGACACTGGTGCTCTACATTGCCACCCAAAATTTTGCAGATTTCATGATGTCTTGCACACAGCCAAGACACCCAGTGACCAAAGCAGCAAAACAACCCCTAAACATCTCTGACCTCCATCATATGTGACTGTGGGTCCTGTGTTCTTTTCTTTGTAGGGCTCATTCAGTTTTCGGTAAACAGTAATTATGTTCTATACCAAAAAGCTCTATCTTGGTTTATCTGCCTAGAAGATCCTTTTCCAAAAGGATTCTAGCTTACTCATATACATTTTGGCAAACTGCAGCCCAGCTTTTTTTATGACTCTTTCAGCAGTGCAGTCCTTCCTTGGTCTCCTGCCACAGCATTTATTTTCATTCAAATGTGGACAGCTAGTTCGCGCTGACATTGATGCACCCGGAGCCTGCAAGACGGCTTGAAATTCTTTGGCACTTAATAGGGGCTCTCTATTCACCATCCACACAACCCTGTGTTGTAACCTTTCATCAATTTTTCTCTGCCCAGTGAGATTATCTACAGTGCCATGGGTTGAAAATTCCTCGATTATATTGCGCACTATGGAACATCAAGATCTCTGGAGATGGACTTGTAATCTTGAGATAATTTATATTTTTCAACAATTTTGCTTCTCAAGTCTTCAGAAAGTTCTCTTCTATCCTGTCTCTGTTCTCCATGCTTAGTGTGGCACACCAAGATACACAATGCAAATATAGAGTCAACTTGTGTAAAAGTGTAAATGTCATCTCATTGAAAAAAACAAAACAAAAAAAAAATACTGCCCTGGTTGTTAATGATGCGTCACATAGCAGCAAAGATAAGGCTTTTTTGTGCCATATAACTTATTTTCTCACATTTTTTGTGCTATTTTGGAAAACAGCATTTTCTGTCTGTGTGGGTGTGGCTAGCAGCTCATAGGGAGCAGTGCTATGTGATGTGATAGCAGAGAAATGGTGGGAAGAGCATCGATGGAAGATGAACATTGTGAAGGAGGCCCATCCACGTCCCTCAATGAAGAAACGTGAAAAAAGTTGAAGAAGTTGTATTGGCAGATCAAAGAGTGACTACCAGGCATGTAGGTCACAGGGATCTCATATGGCAGTATTCAAAGAATCCTTGCAAAAGAATTGCATATGAGAAAGGTCTCCGCGCGTTGGGTGCCAAAAATGTTAACCAACGAGCAAAAGAAGAAACGAGTTGACATTTCAATAGCAAATCTCGAAAAGTTTCAAGCAGACAAGGAAAATTTTTTGTCACGTTTTTTGACCATGGACGAGACCTGGATCCAACTCTTTGCTCCCGAAACTAAACAACAATCGATGACATGGAAACGAGCCGACGAACCGACGACAAAAGAAATTCAAAGTGTCAAGCTCAGCAGGGAAGGTTATGGCGTCCGTTTTTTGGGACGCTGAAGGAATTATTATGGTGGACTATTTGGAGAAGGGAGCCACTATTACGGGCTCCTACTACGCAGAATAAATAAGAAGATTGCGGGAGGCTATCAAGGAGAAAAGGCGCGACAAACTGTGGGCTGGAGTGCTGTTTCACCAAGATAACGTGCCGGCTCACAAAGCTGCAGTTGCCATGGCTACCATTCAAGAAGCGGGCTTTGAACTGGTGGAACACCCCCCCTATTCGCCAGATCTAGCCCCCAGTGACTTCTTTCTCTTTCCTCGGCTCAAGGAACACCTCCGGGGCAAGAAATGTGACGACAATAGCGACGTGATAACCGCTGTTGGGGATTTTTTTGAGGGTCAAGGTGAAGAATTTTTTTCGAAGGGAATTCTAAGTTTAGAAAAGAGATGAACTAAATGTATAGATTTGTTAGGAGACTATGTAGAAAAATAAAAAACTTTTTTGACTATATTCATTGTGTTTAGTATTTATTATCATTACTTTTGGATCACCCCTCGTATATATTGTACCAGCAAACTTACTTAAAGACCTTAATGACATCACAGGTCAAGTGCACTAAGGAGCCAATCACTGCGGGTGTATTCTTTCATGTGGGAGGAGCCCCACAGATCCTTGCCATTCCACACCTAGCACTGCAATTCCTGCTCTCCAAGTATCCGGTCACTAGCAGTCGGAGGGTTAAAGAGAAAAAAATATTCGGCTCACTCACAGTAGAGAGCCGGCTATTATCATTCACAGCAGGGAGCTGGCTCTTTGTGCCAACTCGTTCATGAACCACACATCACTAGAATGTAGCTCCTTAGCTGTTGATATATGAATATATTATTTACACTGGGAGAGGAGCAACTTCAAGCTTTTGAGCCCCAATGCACAGCCTGTCACCAGCCCCCACATATACCCTGTGCCATTTATAATATTAGTCCCTTCTTATGTGACAGAACTAATTTTAGGACCAGACAGCGGCATTCCTGTATATTGGTGGCCCCTCTGGTTGAATCCAACCATGGAATAATTTTAGGATAATTTACTGTAGATATTGATACATATTTATAATGGGATCTGCAGTGTTTGTTTTCCAGGCTCACAGCATGACAGAAATAATAGAGAGTATTAAAGTCATGCTAACGCTGGGAGGCCTTATTAATAGGAATGAATGTGGTGTTTCCCTATAGTTTGAACAGCAAGGATGCATAATGCTATTAATCATTTATTTGCTGTAGCGTAACTTATAGACATTAACTTTAGGCAGCTTGTAGTATTTATCCAAAAATATATATTTTTCACATTTACTAGGGTAAATAGACTTCATAGTGCAACTTGCAAAATAGAAAATATTAGTTATTTTACAGGGTTTTCAAGAGTGAAAATGGAAGGGCAATATCTGCAACTGGGTCTGCTACTTACCATTTACCATTTATGACACTGGTGTCTTTTCCCAGATTGAAGTTCTCATCTTTATTTTTCTTCTCCATCCTGTTTACACCTTCTTTAATTTTCTTCATGTCACATGGTGGTAAAGGGAGTCAGGTAGCAGGATAGTTGGACAAGAGAGAAACAGGGGAACTAGTTTGACCCTTACACTGGGGTTCTCTGGCTCTCCCTGTTCCAGAATTACCTCTGAAGGTGAGGATGTGTGGGCCGCCAACTTTGCCTTTTGCTCCTGATCATCCCTAAGGCTAAGTCCCACTCACCTCCACCGACAGACAAGGATACACAGCAACTCCCACAAAAAAACTCCAGGCAGGAGCATCAGCACAAACGTCACTATGTCCATGCAGCACACAGTCTTGAAAGAGACTAAATTCTATCAGTAACATCTGCTGGTAGAAGAGGGAATTATTGAAGGTCAGGGGCATGGTCACCTGACAAACCCAAAACATCCCACATGCAGAGTTGCCTCACACATAGACAGCAACACAGCAGTTTCTGCACATAACTCTGAATGCGCCAAAGGAAATTTATTTTTATTTAACTGCAGCAGAGCATGTCAAATGGACTGCAGAGCAGTCAACAAGTGGCACTCCACCAGTATCTCTCCTGTTTAGTTTTCCATACAGACATCTTCAGATTTTCACTTTTGTAATACATTTAAGCATTTTATAAAGTTGCAAAATTACTCAACTGTCATTGTAAATTAGGCTTATGAGTAAAAATGGCTAACTTCCATTGAAGGATCTCTAATTCACCAATGCTCCTCAGTCTGTGTGATTTAATTGCCTTAAGCAAATTCCATAAAAAATTGCTATGGAGTTCAAATCAGGCACTGTAATGGTCACCCCTAGAATCCTTCAGATCTTCTTTTGACATGAAGCAGTATGGTTAGGATTATTGTTGGAGAGAGGACCCTGCCCGCGAGGGCTCACAGTCTACAAGGGATGGGTGAGGATACAGTAGATGAGGAGAGAGGACCCTGCCCGCGAGGGCTCAGTCTACAAGGGATGGGTGAAGATATAGTAGGAGAGGGTAGAGCTGGTTGTGTGGCGGTTTAGTAGAGTAAGGATCATTACAGGTTGTAGGCTTGTCTGAAGAGGTACGTCTTCAGGTCCCTTTTGAAGGTGGGCGAGAGTCTGATGAGTTGGGGCAGAGAGTTCCAAAGTATGGGGGAAGCACAGGAGAAATCTTGTATGCAGTTGTGGGAAGAAGAGATAAGAGGGCAGGAGAGAAGGAGATCTTGAGAGGAGCGCAGGTTGCATGTAGGTAGGTACCGGGAGACCATGGCAGAGATGTATGGAATGTACGGAGGGGAACTTGCAAACTAGAGTATGCCCTTGTACTGTTAGGAATTTTTAATGCCTTTGTATCTTTTTGTATTTTTTTCCTTACTTGTGCGAGTCAATATTATTAACTCTTTGAACGTCTCTCTCAACAACTCAAAAATAATAGTGAATTTGAAACCTTTGTGCATGAGAAAAGGACTAAATATTTAGGAACTCTGCCCGAATTTTAGACACCAGTATCACCTATGTCTTGGGTTTGAGACTCTAGTCCTATGTTATGTTTGGTGTGCTACACCATCCATGCTTTTTGTGTTGCATTCATCCTCACTTGGTTTCTGTGCTTGCCAAGGCCTCGCTGCCCACATGCCTTAAAGCTTACTGCATCAATGCCCGGGGTCTGTGTACTCATCCAAGACCTGAGGCTTAGAGGATCCACCTTACCTATTGAGTCTAACACCAAAATTGGTGTCTGGCCAAGCATCACGTAACAGCAAATCATAACAAACAAGGGGCTCTACTAAATACTAAATAGCACAAAGAAAGTTGCTAATCATGAGGGGTAAATAATTCATAAAAGTGGTAAGTCATTAAAGTGAACCTGTCACCAGATTTTTCACTTATGATCCAAAACTACCACCTTCAGTAGCACCTGTGCATATTATCAGCTGACTCCCCTATACACCCCAGAAATACCCTTAGAAAATCCCCTGTGCTGTATTCAAATGTGATAATTATTAGTTCCGTGACAACCAGGATGAAAAATATTGATTTGGTACAAATATATGTGTTCCATCAGTAAAGCAACAACTTCATGATATATATGAGAACAGGAGAACATGGGAGTAGAGATGGGTGAACTGCTCATTTTTTCCTGGGTTCATGACCGGGGTTGCTCTGTTAAAGCAAGTAAACAGTTGATAATCGTCCTCATTATACTTACCGGATCCGCGTTAATCGTTCCAGCTGTGTGGCGGTGCTGAGACACATCCGGGCTTTCGGGGAATAGTCATGTGACTGGCTCCAACAGCCAATCACATACAACCAGAAGATAAGGGGCGGCCCGGAAGTGATGCAATGCGCATCACACCAGGAAGAGAGAACGTGAACCCGTTATGTATCAGATGTATTAACTCTTTGATTGCTTTAACAGGGCAACTCCAAACACGAACCGGGAAAAAGCAAGCGGTTCGCCCATCCATACACAGGATTATAGAGTGAACCAGGATGCTACTTCCTGTTTAGTCATTTGGTACTTAGTGTTTAACCCTCTTCCACTAATATTGGACTTAATCCTTAGTTACCCTACAGACCGATTAGAGCTTGTGTATTTAGAAGTTGAATTAATAGATAAGTTTGACTGACACCGGTTAGACAATGACTCGTTGCAGCGGAACCTGTGATTGACGCTGGTTAGACAGTGACTCGTTTCAGCAGAACCTGTGATTGATGTCAGTTGGGCAGTGACTCGTTGCAGCAGAACTTGTGATTGACGCCGGTTGGGCACAGTGATTTGTTGCAGCAGAACCTGTGTTTGACACTGGTTAGACAGTGACTTGTTGCAGCAGAACCTGTGATTGACGCTGGTTAGACAGTGACTCGTTGCAGCAGAACCTGTGATTGATGTCGGTTGGAAAGTGACTCATTGCAGCAGAACCTGTGATTGACGCCGGTTAGAGAGTGACTCGTTGCAGCAGAACTTGTGACTGACGCCAGTTGGACAGTGACTCGTTGCAGCAGAACCTGTGATTGACGCCAGTTAGCCAGTGACTCGTTGCAGCAGAACTTGTGACTGACGCCAATTAGACAGTGACACGTTGCAGCAGAACCTGTGATTGATGTCAGTTGGACAGTGACTCATTGCAGCGGAACCTGTGACTGACGCCGGTTGGACAGTGACACGTTGCAGCAGAACCTGTGATTGATGTCAGTTAGACAGTGACTCGTTGCAGCAGAACCGGTGATTGACACTGGTTAGACAGTGACACGTTGCAGCAGAACCTGTGATTGATGTCAGTTAGACAGTGACTCGTTGCAGCAGAACCTGTGATTGACACTGGTTGGACAGTAACTTGTTGCAGCAGAACCTGTGACTGACGCCGGTTGGACAGTGACTCGTTGCAGCAGAAAGACTTTGACTGCAGTTTAACTTAAACATAGCAGTTATGTAATATTATAGAAGATCTAGTTTACTAAATAACATTTAGAACTTGTGTGATACATGTGGTATAAAACCTGGAGCCTTCCTTGCATCTGTGGATTGAATGTGTTTATTCCACCTAGGAATAGTTTATATTACCTGTATGGGAGATAAACCAATTTCCTGTTAGAAATGTATATTAAAGCCCTATATGTATATGAGAGAACATTATTGGTTTGGAAACCACACACCACCTAATATCATTCTTTTTATTTATTTGAAAATGTGTTTGTTCTTCATTGGGGATGCTCACATTTTTAAGGATAATTATTAAAGATTATTTTGTAACAGGCCAATAACCATTAATCAGTGAGCGTGATGCTTGGCATTTACCGCTATACATCTAACATTAGTATTACACAGTTATTCTTCCATTATCCACAACCCTCAATAGTCACACTTTCAGGCGATCCGTCCGGCTCAGAACGAGTTATGCTCACGGTACAAGTTCTCCTTGTAAGATCTGCAGATTTCTCTTGTTAAGTCCCTCTTTAGATCTATATTCCCGAGAAAGTTCTGTATTCCGGCTGCATTCCTGTTCTATTGCCGCTCCCTGCTAATAATGAACAAAATGTCACTCTTTCCTTCCAGGCTTTACTTCACCTCGTCATTGTCATTGCAGGTGGTAGAACAGAAAAGGGAAAAATGAAGTGTTCCTGTATCATGTATTGGAAGAATAGAAGTTCATAAATATTCTATGCATCAACTTCATATGTGCAAGAGTTCAAAACTTCCTCCTGTTGACAATTCCATCATTCATTGAAGAGAGTGTTGGGAATTTATCAATTTTTTGTGAATTATGCTCCATCTATATTCCCTGTAGGATGTTATACGGTTATTTCGGAATTCATCAGTGCCCCCTGTACTTCGCTTGTGCTTTTTTTTTTTGGTTCTTCATTTTCATTAAAGGACTATAACATATTTCTTTCCGATGCTTGACACAGTAAAATTATTGTAATACTTGTTATTAAACTAGATTTCTCCAGCTATGCTTCGTAGGGGGTGAATTATGCAAGTGGGTCAGAGCATATGACAGATTGCCAATATGTTCCATATCAGCTGTAATACAACAGAGGAAGACATGAAAGCACCAGATTGTGCATTACAAGCTAAATACATTACTTAGACCTGATGAGGCCAGAGTACCTATTTTAAAAGTGAATTTCATGGAGTGGAAGGGTTAAAAAAAAAGACAGTAGCACTCAATGATACCACTTGGCTGCGGAAAACAGTGCAAACAACCGTGTCTCAAAGTAAAACGAAGTCCAACGGTTTATTATCACTCCTCATGAACTGCATACAGTATACAGGGCATCCATGAACAGGACAGGCACACTATGTCAGGCTGTCCCCACTAACCGGAACAGGCACCAGGTTAGTCCATAACAGCAATCACTGACCTTTAGTCCATCAAAGGGATCACTGGCTACAGTCTTTAGCCTCCTCTGCAGGTTCGCAGACTCTGGTCTGGTCCGGGCTCAGACCGGGCCGGGTGCAAGCTTCCTGAGTCCAGGGTGATCCAAGCTCCCTAAGGCTTCCTCAGCTATTGTGAATGCTGGGAAAACACCACCCTTAATCCCCAGGCTCCTTCCTCTCCTGTGGTCAAGGACCTTTCATGACCTCACAGCCCATGTGACTGAGAAGGAGTCTGCTTATCTGTGATCTGTCACACCCCCAGGAAGATCCAGGTTAGACAGCCACTCCCCTGGCTGTCAACCTGCAGCCCCAACTCATCTAATGCCTTACCAAAGCCATGAAACCGCAAGTCTCAGCACCAACACCTGTTAGGCTGTTAACCGCTGCACCACAACAGGTAAGGGTGAAAACACACTATCCTACTTACATGCGAATCTCTCCAACAAGACTCGGATCAGTAACCCTGAACAGCCTCTCTGTTTCTGCATGGGACTGTAATGCTGTACAAAAACACAAGCAGCTGACACTCCAGTCCAGAGAGGGAGAGGCTGTTCAGGGTCACTGATCTGAGTCTCGTCTGAGAGACTCACATGTAAGTAGGATAGTGTGTTTCCAGCCTAACAATTGCAAACAGGTGCAATTAATACAAGTAATGAGTGCAGAGTAGGAGGCTTCGTAACGAGAAACTACGGCTGTATGCACATGATCTGGAAATACTGCGTGTTGGACACAGCACCTCCAGACCTATGGGAACCCGTGGGTGCACATAGGGAGACCGCAGCCACCCTGTACTCATGATCTGCAGTGGGTGCAGGGTGACTTCTCCCTGCGTGCAGCCAATGGTGACCGCTTCTGACTCTGCATCTTGAAATGAACATGCTGGGGAGATGCGGAAGTCTGGAAACCCGGGCGACAGCTGAAAACACGCTGCGACAAGGTACTTATGCTGGTACTCTACAATGCAGCATTTTGGACACAGCGGCAATATGTTGCACCCAAAACGCTGCAATTCCTGATTGTGAGCACACAGCCTACAATGTCTGTGTGAGCCAGAAATCTTGCTGGTTGGTTGATGTTCAAATACTTATTTCATTCAATAAAATGCTAGTTGATTATATAAAAATCATACAATGTGATTGTCTGGACATTTTTCTTAGATTCTGCCTCGCACAGTTGAAGTGAACCTATGAAACAAATTACAGATCTTTCCGCTCTTTCTAGGTGGGAAAACTTGCAAAATCGGTAGTGTATCAAATACTTATTTTTCCCACTATACATCTAATTCCTTTACAAAGAACATATTTACAATCAGGTGACCACCCAGAAGTGTATATTTCTCAAGAAATGGAAATAACAAGTCCTAGTATTTATTGTAAGCCAACAGCTTGCATTCTCAGCAAACTGCTTCGTCCCCATTGGGGATAATTCTGCTTTCTATAATACAGTTGTTCTCACAACTTTGTATTATTACGGTGAAACCCTTGACACACTGGAGAACATTTCTGCAACTTGTCAACTTCAATAACTACGTATTATTTTTCCAAATATGATTTTACTAATGTATTTTTCTTCAATGCAATGCAATGGAGCAAAAAATGTATGAATTTCATGAGATCTGACCTCTAACCTCTGCGGTGCGCGAGGCTTTCATAACCTATTTATCTGGAGCAGAGATGTTTTCCCAAACAATTACACAGGTCATAGATGTATTTGATCTTTAGAATTTTATATTATTCTTTAGAAAGTTCTTATAATGTATATTGTATAGCTCTGTAGTAACGCTCAGTGTTGTCCTACTTTTTGGGTCATTATGGTGAGCTAAGCTCAAGTAAAGATTAAGAGCTAAAAACTAAAAAAAACATTTCTTGAATCTCGTAGTAAAGTGTATTTTTGAATCAAACAATACATAAAAAAAATTGTGCTCTACGACTCTATGACACTATTTAGATTTTTTGGAACCAACGTTGGTGACAGAAACAACAACTTTAGTCAGATCCCAAATCACACTCAACATGAAAGGTCAATGTGCTCTAGATGATAAAAAACAGAGAGGGGCCCTGGTGCAGTATCAGGGGTCAGTGGGGAAAAGGGGGTCGGTGGATTGTTGGTGCTCACCTGTCCTGGTTATGCTGCCTGATGATCACCCGAGGAAGGCGCTAGTACGCCGAAACGCGTAGTGAGAGAGACCAGTGATACTATTAAAGAAGTTTTATAATTACATTGGACAAACTTCCCGGAGTTTATTCAGAATGCACCTGCTTAAACCGCTTTTTCATCCTTAAATAATGTGCTCTAGATGAACATACTCAATTCTGGTGATCTCACCAAGAGTTAGGTAAAAATGGGATCCTCTACAACTCTGTTGCCTATGGACCCAAGCACTTTTAATGAACCCTGGTCACAAAACTGTGGAAGTGCAAGGAACATCTCGATCACCACCAAATGACCCAATCGCATTATATTGGGTGTGAGATGTGGACCTTGACAAAGGGTGATCAAAGAAAGATCACCCTTTGTGTTGTGTTGGAGGAGACTCCTACAAATCCCATGGACAGCCAAAATCATAAATAATGCAATTGGAGTCTGTGGAGCCTCAATTAAGAGTCTCAAACACGGGACTAGCCAGATAAATCATAAATAAGGCTGTTCTGGAATGTGTATCCACAACATCCCTGGTAGGGAAAGTCATAAAACAGAAACTGCCTTACTTCGGCCAAGTGATGAGAGCAAATTCTCTCATGAAGGACATGATGCTTCACATGGTCGTTGGCAGTGGTGTTCACAGAAGACCTAAGACTCCGTAGGCTGGACACCATCATGGCAGACATGAGAATTAACATCAGGGAACTCAAATATGCTGTGAAAAACACAGAAGCTTGGATTAAAATGGCTTCACATGGTATCCAATAGTTGGACACCACTGAATGGATGAAAGTAGAATTGGTCACAAAACTAATATAAAATTTATAGGAAACCTGACAGGTCCCTCATACCTACCAAATCACTAGCATTTGTATTTTCCTTTATAAATGCTCTGCTTAAAAAGCCCTTTTTTATGTTTGACATATTAACAGATCTGTAGAAAAAGTATTTCTAAAGTCTGTTTTTCATATGCAGATTAACCTTTTGACTAGTCAATGGGGCATTGGTTTTCCCAGACTAGTTGTCCCATTCAGCATACTATCACACCCAGGGGGCATGACAACATGATGTGCAAGAGTCGGCATCATCATGGTGACTTTCTTTCCTACATGCCATTGCACCTCTGAATCCGGGTGTACACTTCCGACTTCAGAGATGATCTGCTCATGTTCGGAAGCAAATAAAAAGCTTGATCCTTGTCTCCTTTGTTGACTTCAGGCTTCTTTTCTGCTTCCATACATGCACAGAGCACCTCTGTAACCAGAAAGTGTGCACCCAGTATCAGAGCACAATGACTTGTATGAAAGAAAGACATGTGCATGGGCGAGATTTTCAGGGAGTCAGCGATGATACTTGCAAAACTTTGCAAAAAAACTTTGCTCTTGCAAAACATGTTATTCTGCCCCCAGGGGAATTGGACCGATCACTAGTTGAAGATTTTCTTTCTCTTATGCCGGTATATATATAATCATACAAACCTTGAATATATTGCACAGATAGTCCAGCTCACTCATTGACTTGACAGGTCCATGTGGCAATGTAGCAAAGCAGAAGGAAGAAGGAATATTCATTACCAATAAGCAAAGTAAAAATTCTTGTTGGGCTTTGTTGAGTTATCGATATAGAAATAATCCAGATGAAGGCACAGATCCTCTTTTATCTTAAAACGACAATGCCATTTGTTGGTGAAACTCGGGGGCATAACTACAACAGGTGCAGGAGTTGCATTCACACCTGGACCCTGGAGCCTAAGGGGTCCCAAAAGTCCATTTGGCCTATAGAAAAAGACTAATGCTATTAAAGATTTGCAATAATTGGGGGCCCTGCTGAAGCTTTTGCATCGGGGCCCCTTAGCTTCAATTTATGCCACTGTTAAACCTCACCCTGTATATGTAGCACCAATGATCCCATTCACATTTTTTCCTACACTCTATTGAAACTCAACACAGAAATCTTGCAGATGAATACACAGGTTCAGTATCTGACACATTTCGGATCAATTATGCTTCTTAATTAAAGATCATAATTGATCCAAATGCATCCAGTTACTGAAGCCTGTGTCCTTCATCTGAATTATTTCTGAGTGGATTTTAACAAAGTTTAATAAAAGTGGGTGTAACTCTTCTTGGTGCTGTACAGAAACTGTGACATTTACCAGCTTCATCAATAAGTGGCTTTGTCCTACTACATGAGGAGGATCTGTCAACATTTTCAAAATGCAAACTGCTCAAAATATTAAAATAGGTCTCTATTACCTGTGGCTGGTCTACTTACTTACAAATTTTATATCAGAATGGATCCAGGATTGCAGGTTGGAGAAAAAGGATTAAGGACGCGCTCCCGCTCCGGTATCAAATCCACATACACAATCCGTATGAATTCAGCAGGTGTTATTTATTCTATGCATTTCGGGGTCAAGCCCCTTCCTCAGGAATACTACAAAGATTGACACAATAAAGTGATGTACATCTGTTTATTGTGTGAATCTTTGTGGTATTCCTGAGGAAGGGGCTCGACCCCGAAATGCGTAGAATAAATACCACCTGCTGAATTCATACAGGCCTGTGATGTGGATTCCATTCTGGAGCAGGTGGGCGTTCTTTAATCCTTTTTCTCTAACCTGCAATCCTGAATCTATATCGAGGGATGACTGCTGCAGACGGTTGCAATAGCTTGACATCTATGGTTGTCAAAGGTGCAAAAAGTGGTTGTGACATCTCACAACCCTAACAGGTGAGCGGATTTCAATATTCCCCTGTTTACCACTATAATTAGAGAGATAAAGACACTGCTGCGTGTTGCGCCCAGGCTTTGGGGTACTCGGGTGTCAGGCGGCAAGGGTTAACGGTGTCACGAGGAATGGCGGTCGCGCCTGACTCTGTGTCCTGGGCCTATCTTCTAAAAAGGGGCTTATATTTACAGAGGACTATTTACAGTTGTTGTCATGACGCCACCTGCAGTTTCTGGTGAGATACCACCACGCCGCCACAGTCCGCCGGAGGTAGATGGTACCGTGGCAGTGTAAAGTCCTCCACAGGTGGGACTGGACCTCGTGGCAGCGTTTCTGTTTGGGAACAAGTTCATTTAAAAGAAAAGCAAGCAGAGTCCAAAGTCACTGTTCCTCCGGGTACTTTACTGTTATTTGCAATTGTCACATACACAAAGTCACAGTTTAGCACTCCTGATGGTATGAGGACAGATAGCTTAATGGGTGGCTGCAGGCAGATCTTAGGTGGTATGGTGGACCCTTGGTGTGTGCCTTCGTGCTCTAACCCCGTCTGTTCCTTTCCTGCTTCCCAGTGGTGGTGTGAAGCCTGGTTACTTGTAGCCAACCTGACCTCCTTTCTGTCTCTCACCCTAGCTGCCTTTGGATAACCTTCTGCTGGCTGACCACTTGTTCCTTCAGCGGCCCTGGTAGCCTCTTTCGGTTGCTCGGGTGCCCGGGAGAAGTGTAGACACAACGGGTCTCCGGATTTTCTGTGGTCCTGAAGTATCCCACAGGTGCGGCTCCGGTGCCCGGTCAGCTGCCTGGGATGAACTTCCTCGAGTTCCTCGCTCCCAAACTGGCTGTCAGCTCCTGGTAATTCCACTTAACTTCTTGTCTCCTAGCAAGTTAGGGAGAGCCCCACCCTTCTCTTCTGAACAGAAGTTGCTATATTGCATCCCATGTGTAATTCATTTTGGTGTCCAGTCAACACAGCATCCTGCTGGTTATCAGGTCAGTAGGCACAGTAGCAGGTTATAATATGGTTAGTGTAGGGACTGTCCCAAAACGGGTCACCATTTGCAAGGTGGGAGGGCTTAAATACGTTTTTAGCAAAAAAAAAGGTATGTATCAAGTACCCTGTGTTTCCTAACAGCAATAATTTTAAATTATTTATTGCAAGGTATTTAGACATAATACACATACTTTTTTTGTTTTATAGCTGTTGCATGTGATGGCATATACCAAAATGTATATGGAAGCCATGAAAAATATTCTTGTATGTCTCCCTATAAAATTTGAGGAACATTGATGGAAAATATGAGCTCACAGATTTTTAGGAACGCCATAAAATGATCATGGGCATAAGTAATGTACACGTCAGAATGTAAATAAGCTAAACCTGTGTAGGTGCGCCACATGAATAGTAGCCCAACCCGTTTACCGCTGAATAAAAGAAAATACATTTTATTCACAGGGAACTGCAAGGGCGGACATACTGGAGCAATAATATTTCTTATCTAGACAACACACATTGAATGCATCCAGCAATGTTACCATTCAATTATGTACCTAATCCTAAATTGTACAAAAAAAATAGGTTTTAGAGATTGCAGAAGGCTTGTGATTCCCATTAAATTAGTAATGCAATTTCCCTATGTAAGACAGTAACTGATTATAGAGGAAATTATATGCCTCCTCAGAATGTGTTTACTCCTTGCACATGTCTTATGGAGAACTATAATTTAAAATCAACATAATGGCTTATTTTGTTGAAACCAGTTAAGGGGAGAAAAAAAAAGCTGAAGTCAGTGAAAGTACAGAATGTCTCTTGTGAAGTTATTTACTGGCTCGCTTCCTATCTGCCGTTTCCTTGAATTGAAAGCGGTGATTTAACTTCCCTCCGTGGGCAAATTCTAATTTTAATATGGATTTGTAATCTGTTCATTACATTAAAATGTTAAGTTACAACATCATTTTTTTGTATTTTAATTTTTGTTTATTCAGAAAAACATCTTCTAATAAGAATAATCATATAAAAATGTACAGAAATAAAAGGTAAAACTGATACACGAGAAAGGAAGGTTCACATACACCAGGTTGGTCAACCCCGACCAGAAATATGAAGGATAGGCCACAGTGGAAAATGCCACTAGAGCTTTTTAAATATGTTCACCAAGGTTGACCCATTTATCAAGGTATTTAGGCCAGAGACTGGAGCGGGCGACCTACCGTGGTGCAGCTGGTTCAGCTGCACCAGGGCCTGACAGGGTGGGGGGCCCCTCAAGCCTGCAGGGGGGCCCCCAGCCAACCCCCATGTCCCTGTGTCAGAGGAGAGGGGGTTAACTGAGGGTAGCTACCTGCTTCCCTCGGCTGATCCCACCCCTCCTCACCAGCCCCGGCACCCAGATCTACAATGCGGCGCAGGTAAGAGCGCACCTCCCCCGCCAGCACCACCTCCCCCGCTTCTCACCACCAGCACCTGCAGCCCCTCGCTGGGTGGGGGAGGGTGCTGCATCCAAAAAAGACTATATATATACTTTCATGCTAGCACCCACCACCAACCCACCATAAGTATATAATATTTTCATGCTAGCACCCACCACTAGAGGTGTGCGCCCATCTTTATATATTATATAAAGTCTTTTTTGGATGCAGCACCCTCCCCCACCCAGTAGCTGCTATGAGAACCTACACATAGTCCTGAAAATTTCCTTCATAAGCAGGTTTTATTGGCACACAGGGCATTATCCCATACACATATCCAGACTGCACACATGAGGTTTTTAGATAGGACCCAGTAGAGTGAAAAAACCTTGGTCGCGGTTACTGGGCTTACGATGTCATGGCCATCACATTAACCAATTTTTCACATTTAATCCTAGATAGCTTTCAGTAGCTTTCCAATATGATCTTGGTTCCTGTTCACACAATGCAATAATACATGTTAGCCATTGGCTTTTCCTTTAAAGACATGAAGTGCTGGTGTGCAGCAGAATCTCCGTTCAGTAAGCTTACTAAGCTTGTCGCTATCTCCTCTCAGTGGGTGCCCACCAAAAGCGGGATGCTATTGGCTTGAACAGTTGGCCCTGTAAGCCCCTAAAGTCATGAAATTTGAACCAGCTGAAGGGTGAGACTCTATGACTTGTAACATCTTCTGTTCTGTCTGGGAATGTACTAATTGCATTTGACTGCTGATGATCCAATAAATCTAATCAATGTGTGGTTACCTCAACCTGTGTTGTCTGAGCAGTGTTCTGCCTATGGGGAAGTAGAACGGGCATTTAGTGGGATGAATCCTAGTCCATGCGATCTTTCTAAAGACAACCATTTCAGCTGAACAGAGCATCCACTGACCCAGAGCAGGACAACGCCCAAATATACTTTAAAAAGCCCCAGAAGCAGATGGAAACAATTCACTGGAGAGATCTGAAGTGTCAGCAATGAGTCCGGATCTAAATCCCATTGATCACGTGCAAAAAAGGTCCATTGACCGGGCACTACACACTATAGAGCTCTGCTACATGCCTGACTTTCGGCTGCCCCCGGTGCCTGGTGTTGCACAGCCTTAAACAAGTAGTATGAAGTTCATAAAGAAGTAAATAAAGAAAGGCGGCACTCACAATATAGGCTGGTGGAAGAGTGTTTTAATCCAGGTAAATTAGTCCATTAAAACAATGTTGGTGCGGTGGGAGAGGGAGTGAGAGGCCATCGGAACGATGGTACCGTTTCGTATCGTGTAGTGATACTCTGGGTCCAGTATGCATGCTGGAACCGCAGAAGTATCACTACACGATACGAAACGGTACCGTCGTTCCGACGGCCTCTCACTCCCTCTCCTCACCGCACCAACATTGTTTTAATGGACTAATTTACCTGGATTAAAACACTCTTCCACCAGCCTATACGGTGAGTGCCGCCTTTCTTTATTTACTTCTTTATGAATCCCATTGATCACCTGTGGAGATATTTTAAGATTACTGTTGGGAGAAGACGCCTCAAAAAAGAGAGACCGGGAGCAATTATAAAGAAGAGTCCAAAATTCCAGGTGAGATGAAGCTTGAGGACGGTGTGAGGTAAGCGCATGCCCAGTGCACACGGAGGACTTGCTTGCAGCGCAATTGACACAAACTGCCGTAGCTCTCAAAGGGACATAACATCCAGCAGTTTATTCAAGTGTCTCATAAATTGCACATAGCACCTGACTTTGTCACATCAAACTGTCCAAACGGCCGAGAGAACACACAGCTTGTCCCGGTTAGTCCGTGAAAAGCAATCAATGACCTTAGTCCATTAGAGTGATCGCTGACTTTAACCTTTGTGTGGGGAGCATGCCTCCTCTGCAGGATCTCAGACTTATTATAGATCACAGACTTCTGTCTGGTCCGGGCTCAGACCAGGTTCAAGGTCTCTGGGTCGATTGGCATGTTGCCAGGCGACTTTTGAGCTCAGCCCTTCCTGTAGCACCCCTAGTAACTTCGAGTACATCATCTCGCGTCTGTCCAGGGGTCTCCAGTTCTGCATTTACCACCCCCTCTTGGGATCTGGCAGCACTCCTTGCATCCTCGGCCACATCTACTGGTGCCTATACAGGGGTCTCCAGTACTTCATCCGTGGACCTCCCCAGGCATCAACGGTACCATCTTCAGGAGTCTTCAGACCTTCCCTCTCTTAATTCTCAAGGTCTTGGGAGTTTTTCACCCTCTCGGACCTGGCACTGCCCATTTCCGTGAGGTGAACTGCTGACCGACCATCAGTTACCCCTTCAGACCCTGGAGAGGACATCCACACCATCTTCTTGGCTGGCTCCGTCTCATCTGACTTCATCTTGTAGAGCCTTGTTGTCACACTGTGTCAGTTGCTCGGACAGCACAATATCTGTCTCAGCCCCAGCAGTTTCTACGGACAATGACACTTCACCTTCCATCCTGTTCTTCTAGGTGTCTGGAAGAGAACTCACACATGGCATACAAGCACATAACATATTATCAGCTGGGGTCACCTGGGCAGCTTTTTTGTGGTGCAATAGCATCGGGCCTATTTCTAGTTTAATTATTGCCGGAAATGATGCGATTCGCGTCATACAGCCGCACTGCAGCCACCCGACACAGAGGAGAGCGGGGAGGCGTGCATTTCAATCAGCGTTGAAGATCACGCCTATTAAGGCGTGATATTATGAAGAGGGAGAGCCTGCCAGGGTGACTATGCATACAATAGTCACTCATTATCATCACTAATGAGTGAGTTTAATAACGTTTTTATACATTTTCACTAGATGCATTTAGGAGCCAAAAGGAGTGTAGGATAAGTGATAATATGCTCTAGGGAGATCTTTTAATACCTTATGAGGCATTTTGGGGGTGACAGGATCCCTTTAAAGTAGGAAAAGCCATGAGGCATATTATAACATTGCAGTGTTGCTAATTAGATGAAAATGTTATCTTTTTTCATAAATTGTGAAAGTCATCAAAAAAATAAAAATATCTCGCTCCATCAGATCCTGTTAAATCATTTAATAGTTAACTAAACATTGTCTAATACTTGGAGCAGAAAAAATATGTGGAACGCAAAGGGCACTCAGCAGCTGGGTAGAGGTAGAGTTCATACTGACTGTGCCCAGCGCTGTGATATAATAAAAATAAGATAGAGATTAATAGTCCGTGAAGCTAGTTGGGAGGTTCAGTCTATTGGTGGCAGGCACTGCAGGAGATCCCTGGAAGATAGGTGGAATGGCAGTGAAGTTGTCCCAACTAGGGCTGGCTCCCTGGGAATGGTGTGGGTAGTAGTGTGGAGCCCACTGGGACGGGGTACTCGGTACCGGACCGGGTCGCTGCTGGGGATGTCACGGAGGTCCTGGTCCGGACCGTGTCCTGGGTTCTCACAAGTTAAAGGGGATATTTACAAAGGATACAGTTTTTCGTGACGCCACCCACGGTGTGTGGTCAATGATGGGACCACCGCTGCAGCTCTTCTTCTGCCAGGAGGATGGATGGGCTGCAGCCGGATGGATGAGCCCGCCGCGGGTCGGGCTGCTCCTGACAGGAATGAAAGATAATAAAACAGTTCTTTTTCCTGGAATTAGACACGGACACAAAGGCAGGGTTCACCGGGTTTACTCGTCAGTTCTCAGTAAGCAGCTCACAGTATTCATCAGTACAATTCACTTCTTAACAGGAGTTACAGGCTTTCTACTCCGGGTTCCTTTAAACTCCCTGCAGCCAGGTTGTCTCGCTACAACCCCTCACTCTCTTTAGGGTCCTTTCCAGGCTTGGATCTCTTTCTTGTGTCTCCGGACAGTGTAGCGGTAGCTCGGACCCTTGTGGGTCCTCGTGGTTGCCACTGTGCTGTCTGTCCTTTTGGGTAGGAACTCCAACCTAGAATTGGAGCTCCCCGTCGGTGAATCTGGGGTTACCGGGTAGATCTTCAGTTCCCCGTCAGTGCCGACTCTCTGCAGTCAGCCTAGCCTCCAATAGTACTCTCCCGCAAGGCACTATCAGGCTCCCTCTGACCCATGTGATTCTGGCTTCAGTAGGGAAGGCTACTCCGCCGGGAGTTGGTCAGTACTGACGTATTCCTAGGACCCAGTGCTGCTGGTCCGTCTCTTTCCTCACACTCCCGGGGTGTTGGTTATCGACGAGCTTTCTCTCCATGGTTTCTCTGACTCTTTGGATTCTACTTCTCCATCAGCCCCACTCCTCCTGAACGTGTGCTTCTGTCTTTTCTGCTCGGCACCCTCTGGCCTACTCACTCCTTCCTCCTCCTCTTCCTCTATTTCTACCTTCTGTCACCTGATCTACATGCGTTATCACCCACTGTCCTCTAAACCCACCACCCCTTGGCCGCCTAGAGTTCAAGGCTCCGGGTTGGGTGCTGCCTCCTAGTGGTGTGTGGGATGTCTGTGAGGGTGTTTGTTGTGCAAACTGTCTTTTCCTCCTACCTGGCTGCAGTTCCCTATGTGGCCTCCTGGTCGCAGGGGCGCCACAGTAGTGATGGGTGCAGTGGAGAAAGGAGGCACAAAGAGTCAGTCTTTTTACTTTTACCTTTTACTGCAGGTGTTCAAGCAGATCTAAAGTATAGAGGCACTACCAGGTTGTACAGTCCTTTCTAAAGTAGTTCTGTTTCCAAATTTTACTATACACACTGCTTACCTTATTATATAGAACGTTTAGACCTGTAGAGACTGGTGTACCTTCAAAATCAATTCCATAAACATTTCATGTGTCCATCTTTCTAGACTCAAAAAAGCTTATCATAATTTTGGGATCACGCATGTAATTTCTAGTAGCATAGCTTCTACGTGAGAACACACTTTCTATTTAACAGAGTGTCTCCTGTCATTAGGGGATCTGAGCTTCACATTGTTCTGTGAAAATCCGGATTTTAAATGTGTTTGATTTCTTTTTGTGTAGCAAGGGTTAATGTCATTTTGCTTTTTGTTAGCTCCTAGTTAGTTTAACCCAGCTGTAGCTAGTTTGTGACCACTCCCCTTCCCTTTTAATAGTCTCATGATCTATCACTTGGTGCCAATAATAGATTCTTTCTATTCTGACTATGGGTAGGGTCACATTGAAAACCTAGATTGCATTCACCGCATCCGGATCCGGATGCGGTGAATGCAATGCCGGTCGCACACAGTTTTTTTGAAAACTGTGTGCAGAATACCGCACTGCGGTCACCGGATGGCTCAGGATGTGTAATCCTGAGCCATCCGGTAACTGCAGAGTGTGCGGATCCCGGCTATTGACGGGACCCGCAACCGTAATAAAGAGTGAAATTGCTGACCTAAATGACTGATAGAGGTCTGTAGGGGGGCTTAGACCCCCCTACAGACCGGGCTCCCACTTCCATAGTATTCTTCACCAATTTCGCACCGGGCACGGGCTCCTCGGAGCTGCGTGCATGTCAACCAAGGTGCCCCCCCCCATCACTATACAGGGGTGCATAGACCCCTCTAATACAATTATGCTTACATTGATGTGTTTTACACAAAGAATAATCACAATTGCATTGTTAATTATATATTTACATGTGTCCGGAGCCAGAGTCCAGTGATTTCCATGGGCGGGGCTGTGTGCAGCAGCCTCCGCCCGCTCCTTCTTGATGGCCGCCCCCTCTGGCCGTAATCCAGTGTTGTGAGGGCGGGCACGTCGTTAAGGGGGCGTGGCTAACTATGTGCCGCGGTTAGCCACGCCCCTTTAACGACGAGGCCGCCCTCACAAGACTGGATTACGGCCAGAGGGGGCGGCCATCAAGAAGGAGCGGGCGGAGGCTTCTGCACACAGCCCCGCCCATGGACATCAGTGGACTCTGGCTCCGGACACATGTAAATATATAATTAACAATGCAATTGTGATTATTCTTTGTGTAAAACACATCAATGTAAGCATAATTGTATTAGAGGGGTCTATGCACCCCTGTATAGTGATGGGGGGGGGGGCACCTTGGTTGACATGCACGCAGCTCCGAGGAGCCCGTGCCCGGTGCGAAATTGGTGAAGAATACTATGGAAGTGGGAGCCCGGTCTGTAGGGGGGTCTAAGCCCCCTACAGACCTCTATCAGTCATTTAGGTCAGCAATTTCACTCTTTATTACGGTTGCGGGTCCCGTCAATAGCCGGGATCCGCACACTCTGCAGTTACCGGATGGCTCAGGATTACACATCCTGAGCCATCCGGTGACCGCAGTGCGGTCCCAGAAACGCTGCGAAAACTGCTGCCTGCATGATTTTAAACGCAGGCAGCAGTGCCGGATCCGGCCACCGGATGGCTTGTGAAGCCATCCGGTGTTTTGCATCGGCTTCCATCAGGAGCGTTTCCTGGTCCGGTTTTGAGCTTTTTTAAAGCTCAAAACCGGATCAGGATTTAAAACAAAAAACGCCAATGTGACCCTAGCCTATCTTGGATGGAGGAAGTCTCTAGTGGCTGCTGGAGTTCTGCTGCTAAAGATATGTTGTTGGAGTTGTGTGGTCTGCAGCCCTGGTGTTTGGTTGCCGCAGTCAAGTTTGTTGCATATCCCTTTATCTATGTTCCCTGGTCTGTCCTCATTCCTCTGTGTTATATTACAGTAGCAGTGACATCTATTGTATTTGCTGACCTTGGCACTAGACAGGGTGAGAGGAGGGACAGATAGGGACCAGGCACATGATAGTGGCGGGGAAAAAGGACCTGCTCAGGGATGTTAGGGGGGCTCAGGGGCCAGACACAGGTTAGTTTTAGGAAGCATCCAATCCCCCGCTCACTATCATCAGGGTCTTCCTCTCCCTTTCCATTTCATTGTACCTCTGTGTTGCACCATATGCCCAACATCCACTAGTCCATGCATGAAAGCCTCATAAGAAAACCATACTGTGCCACATAGAGAGATCCCCCTAAACAGCGCAAAACCTCTCATTTTTACATTTGGAATAACAAACTAGTCCCAGTTTATAAACATGAGCTACAAAAACTGGGGGCAAAAAAATCACAGAAAAACACTCTGTTATAATAAAAAAAAATTCAAATTAGCAGCAAGTGCTGTCAAAAAAGTGTCAAAAACAGGACTTCTGGTTTATATGTCTTTTTGCAAAAAAGGTACAGTAAGCTGCTTCACCATCAACAGGGTAACCCTGATTGAAGCAGTCCCTAGCTGATGTATTTAAAACCTGCTTATGTGTGAACAAACCTCTATACAGGATTCAACAGGACTTTATATGAGATGGGCTGTCTATGAAGTTAGCTTTTGTGTGCACAGCTCATAAGGGAGGGGCGGGCAACCTCCCTCTGCACAGACATATATGAGCCGTGCATACGATGAACACGTCTGCATAACCGCGTCCATTCACCACCAAAACTGAACTACAAAAACTGGGTGCAAAAATCTGCACAAAAAATCACACAAAAACACTATGTTATAATAAAAAAATCCAAATTAGCAGCAAGTGTGTCAAAAAAGTGTCAAAAACAGGGCTTCTGGTTTATACGTTTGTTGTATTATTGTGGGACCTCTGGACAAAATTTATAGCAAAGTAGATCCCATATTCCATTGACATTGATGAAAGCGTATTTACTTTTACAGCTTGCAGAAACAGTTGTTGGTGCCTGGGCACTCTTTGGGGGCTGTTTATCTCTCGTTGCCCCATCTCTGTATACAATATACCTTTATATTACAGACATTTTTGACATATATAATCTTATTTCGTGTCGGTGTTTGGTAACTCCTTTATTTTCTTTGATTTGTTGTTATATACTGTATATTACTTGTTTTCTTTTTCTGGCTATTTAGCTAGTTATATTTGTTCTTAGTTTTATTTTATTTTGCTCAGATCATATATTATTCTATATTAGATGATAAATTAATCTAATGATAGTAATCTATTATATAATTGCGAATGAGTTTTTTGCCCCTTCTGAGTCCACTCGCAATGCGAGTCGGCGTGGTCATGTGGATACGCCCGAAGCACTGGCCGCGCAGTGGCCATTGCGAGCAGTTCTAAGGCGACTCGCTATGCCCGCGCAGCGGGCATGGCGAGTCGCCTTAGCAGCGCGAAGCATTGGCCGCGAAGCGGCCATTGCGAGTCAGAGACTCGCCCTTCTAGAATCCCGATGCGTGTGCATCGGGCACCCAGCTAGTGTTTAATAAAATGATTATCTTGGGACTGCTATTGATATTTATACTCTTCAGACAATTTTGATTTTGTATTCCAAACTTGTTTTATTTGTTACTCAAATGTGACTTAATCCCATATACTGTATTATATTCTATCTGTATATGATTTGATCTGATTTTCTTGTTATCTTTAAAACTTTAATAAACATTGTTTGAATCAGAAAAAAGACTTAGGCCGGCTTCACACCATGTTTTTATTTGTATCCGGGGCTGTGTGAATCGGACAGCCCTGGATCCGATTTTGCCCTCCATGTATCCCTATCAGGGGCGGACCCTCACCCCCGGGGGCCCTGGTGCAGGAGAGGACCGGGGAGGGCGGGGCTACTGGCTGTCGGCGCAGCCCAGGGGGGGAGGGGTGCCGCTGGCCGTCGGCGCGGCCCGGGAAGGGGGGGTGGCTGCTGCTGGGAGCCGCAGGCGCGATGCTCTCCTACCTGGGAGCCGCGCCGGATGTATACTAGGGGCCGGAGGAGCAGAGGAGAGGAGGGGCGGGATCAGGAAGGGGAAGCAGGAAGCTCTCTGCTTCCCTTGCCTGACCCTCCTCTCCTTTAACGGCGTCTTGCGGGGGTTGGCTGGGGGCCCCCCTCCAGGCTTGAAGGGGCCCCCAGCCGGTCTGGGCCCTGGTGCAGCTGCACCAGCTGCACCAGTGTAGTTCCGCCCCTGATCCCTATGGCACCGGATTGTGCCTACTTGGCATCCGGTTTGCTGCTTTGCCGGCAGGATCCTGCATCATTTTTTGTGTCCGATGCACAAATAGGACAAAATTGGATCCTCCCAGATCCGGCAAGATAACATGGGAGTCTATGGGCTCCGGATCATGCCGGATCCGTCATAGAATCAGATCGATTCCCGGATGTCAGGTGCTGAAAGAGCGGCGGCTGAATTTCAGCTCCCATCCAGCCGCTATGCTGAAATTTCAGTACTAGTCAGCGGCAGCCGCTGATTCTGACACAAAACAGGATCGGAGGGCATATTTGCCCTCTGGTTCTGTTTGTCCGGGGCTGTCAGGTTCTGTCTGGTGCATCCTGCAAAACACCAGACAGAGCCTGACAGCAGAAAATCGTGGTGTGAAGCCGGCCTTACAGACAATCATCAGTAGCAAAATGGAAGAACGTTTGTATGAAGTCTATTGCTAAACTTTGCAATTAAGAAGCAAGTGAATAATAATAATGCAAAAAAAAAAAAATCTGTGTGGAGGTAAACAGACATCAGGGTAGGGATATAAGTAGGGAGTTTTAATGAGAAACCCCAATTTTAAAAGGTTTGTGAGCCTCCGGTTTACAGACTTTAATATGAACCTTTTGTGACTTTTATGTGTCTCCGAAAAGGGCAACGACACCACGAGCGGAAACTCAACGCATTCAACTCAGGAAAGTTTTCCAACTTGATTTTAGTTTTGTAGATCCCTTTATATTTCTCCTGAATTCTACTAAGAAATAACGGAGGGTCACAACTTCAAACCTCATTGTTGTAGATGAGATGAAAATAATACAAAAGAATACAAATGCTGTAGCGCATTCATGGCATTTCTACAAGTCTGAAGCACTTGTACTTTTTATGGGGTAATGTTTTGTTTTTGTGACTTATTCGTCATTAAATGAGAAGCATTTACACTTTCCCTACTGCTTTACAAATAGCAATAAATACAATGGTTGTTTATGACCTGTCGCCCTTCTCACAATGGATCTCCTCTAAAGAGGCTGAAAGGGAATACTCAGTACACGGGCAGCCAACGAGTTAACGAGCTGACTGTGTCTCAGCTATTACTGATAATGAGGTCTATCTAGCTCAGCAGAGTAGGGCAAGCAGCATGTAACAAATATACAAAATAACATTCACAAGAAGAAAACCAGCAGAAACCAAGTCGCTATAAGGTGGAATGAGAAATGATGAGGATTTGTTGTATTGTAAGGTTGTTCCCCCGGGATAGCCTATTTCTATGTGTCTATTTCGGCAGTTCCCGGAAAAATGGCCATAAGGAAAAATGCTCACAGGCAACTAACCCACAACCCTAGTACCTAACCCCCAATCCTAACCCCTAACCCTAACACTTAACCCCTATCCCTAACACTTAACCCTAACCCCCAATGCTAACCCCTAACCCTAACACCTAACCCTAACCCCTAACCCTAACACCTAACACTTAACCCTAACACCTAACCCTAACCCCCAATGCTAACACCTAACCTCTAACCCTAACCCCTATCCCTAACCCCCAATCCTAACCCCTAACCCTAACACTTAACCCCTATCCCTAACACTTAACCCTAACCCCCAATGCTAACACCTAACCCCTAACCCTAACACCTAACCCTAACCCCCAACGCTAACACCTAACCCCTAACCCTAACACCTTACCCTAACCCCCAAGGCTAACACCTTACCTTAACACCAGCCCTGTGAGCAATTTTCCTTGTGGGCATTTGTCTCGTCACCGTTCTAATGATACAGGCACCGTAGGACATATGATGTAGTAGAGGTCAGTCCCCTGCTCTTTTAGTCAGTTGTAGAGACAGGGCCAGATTTACATATTTTTACACTTAGGCCAAAGCATACAACTCTGTATCCCCCCCCCACTGGTGTCACACATTGCTACTAATTCTGCCCCCTTATTGTCACATTGGTCACCCGTGTCTTGGAGAGTTAAGACAAGCTTGGGCTTAGAGTCTCTTTTCCTTGGGAGATTTTAGAGATTAAGCATAGTTAATATCCTTTAGCACACTATGGGTTAGTGTAAGTTCTAGCAAGCTCCATGGTGTTCTTTTCAGGTGCAGCTACTCTGTGACCACTCCCATCTCCTTCAAATAGTCACACGACCCACCAGCTAGTACTGGTGATTGAATTCCATTCATTGCAAGCCACCTGGGAGGAAGGAGCTCAAAGTGGGCTGACTGGTGCCAAGCCATTTGCTGGCTACGAGTTTCGCTGCAGCCGTGAACTTGCTTTATCCTTTGGTGTTTTCCCCTATCTGTCTTTACTTCTTGTTGTGTTAGTTCAGTGGTGGGACTAGTACTCTCGCCAGCCAGATTGCTAGTAAGGGATAGGAGCAGGGCTGGGAGGGACTAAGTATCTTGCTTGGCAAGGGGGTGAAAGAACCTGTATAGACAAGCCAGGGAACATTCTCAGTGATTGCAGAAGGTGCCCTTCCCCCATTCCATACCGACAGGGCCCACCATTGTTACTGTGTCCCGGTGTTCCCATGTGTCGTGTAGTGTGCCGGACAACCGTTGGTCCATGCACCACTGTCGTGCAGTGTAATCAGACACACGATAGTCTTTGCGTGACACTTACAATGTCTTCTGTCACAGTAATAAGCTACGGCGGCTGTGGAAATAGAAGCAGAGAGCTAGCGCTGCCTCACTCTCCCACAACACCTATCACCCATGATCCAGAATGTTTCAGAGGAGGCAGTGAATCCAAGTATAGCACCCCTGCAGTCTGGTTGCCACAGAGGTAGTTAACTTCATCGACATAAATACCATGTCTGAGGAGAATTCAAATATTCTATGATGGACTCCCTCATACATGCTCACACATTTCCCAATCCTTAGTTAGTGTACAGGGTAGACACGACTGTGGGAGGGTTAGCTGCAGTGAGACATAGGAGGGAGGGGTGACACTAGGAGTTATAACTCAAAAGAAGCTGGGAGACAGAGAGTCGAGCAGTGGATGAGTGTGTGGGCCTGCTGACAGCCTGAGGGCTGTGCAGGACACAGGCTGTGGACGAGAGACAGAATCTCAGGCTGTCAGGACTTCATGCCTAGTAGTAATGTGGAGACTGCTGAGTTGCAAGTTTAGCAGTCACACTATGGGACTACCAGAGGCACAGCGACCATCATAGGGCTAGAAGAACCAGTGTGGGCCCAGGACTCAAGAGTCCCCGGTCATCTGCCTCCCTGCTAGTAGTCACGAGGGAGGAAGAATGGAAGAGGCACATAGGGAAGAGGATAGTACCTAGAACCTTAACCAAAGGAGAAAGACAGCTGGAAAGGTCATATACCCATCCATCAAAGCAGTGCTTAGTTCTTCTCAGACTAGCCAGATCGCCCAGCCCGGTGAACCAGTACCCTAGATCTGTGGATGATTGCAATACCAAGTAAAAGCTAAAGAACAGAGACTGTCTTGCTTCTTTTCTGCGGCTACGCTGCACCTCCACTCACTACTACAACCTCCATCATCCTCCTCTCCACCATCTCCTCTACACCCCAAGGACTCATTTCTTCTGAGGGGACTGCTTTATCTAGCTGCTTTACCATCTATCCCCTGGGGATCACTACCTGCAGCACTGGTCACCCCTGACCATATCCCTCAGCTGGCATCATGACAAACTCTGTTAAACCCCCTTTTTCATGTCCGGTAGGGGCCATGGCTTCTGGGTACACCACCGTGAACTATAACTGTTGCCCCGGATTGTCCAAGTACCCTGCCCCATTTGGTCACCACACAAGAAACTGTAGTAAGTACCTGCAGTGCTGCCCCCTGTGATTGAGCCTGTGACTGGACAAGACAGCAGAATCTGTAGAGATGGGCAATGTAAATGTGCTGCTCAATTTGTATTTATATAATTAGGGGATAACATATTAAACCTCTGAATGTAAATTTTAACAAATAAGGCTTAATTATGGTGGGAGTTGGCCTATTCATAATAGTGCGTACTGAATAAATGTGTTCAAAAAACATTTTGTTGTTTAATTCTTTTTTTTTTTTTTATACGCCCCTCTGACTCCTACACCTTAGGCCATTGCCTTTGTTGGCCTAATGGGAAACCCTGCCCTTCATACACAGTCAATACAAAGAGTGAGTCTCCCTGATTGAAAGACAATGTAATGGTTCATGCCAGCTTTTCAATCATCATTGGGGACCTGTGTGATTGGTCAAACAGTACACCCCTTTTATGGAAAGAAAGACCCTAGAAAACGCTATTTGCTGTAACTTTCTAATCTGCTATTCATGCAATATAGGTGCTTTAAACTTTGGATGATTTATACTGCAATGTTGCAGTCTATTTAAGAAGTACTTACACTCACCCCTAAATCTATTGGTTTTAGAGAAGACTTTTGAGACAGCAGATGGGAATAAACATAGTGCCTATAGGTCTGTAATTCAGGCAACTCTATGTACCCCTGTATTTTATCTGTGCATATGGCAACTACTTAAACATCAACCCATAAAAGAATTGTCGATGTGGACAACAGAGCAAGGAACGAACCAGCGTGTAGACAAAATAAGGGAAATCCAGGAAAAAGAAAAGGGGCCCCTGACATAGAGAGAGGGTGACCCCTATACATCACCTAGGCTGGACCCTGCCTCCCTATCATCCCTAGACAGGTTCTTTCCCCTATGAGCAATCACATGCTTGAGCACTTGCTGCTGGGTAGCCAGGCAATAGTCTTACTACTGCAATACGAACATGGGAGAGAGACAAACCAGCAGTAATAAAACAACAAATGGAACTGCAAGGCTTCCACAAGGACAACTTTCTCCTGGAGTTCAACATAGATAAACTACAATGGCAATGGTAGAGTAACGAGTGAGTTTAAATAATGAAGGGGAGTGGCAGCAAGGAGCTGCAGCTGAGATTAGAGCCATCTCTTATCAAAAAGGATCTCTCAACCCCTTTCACACCAAATGAAAATGAATCCGCTCCACTCATATTAATTACTGAGGGGAACCCAAAGAGGACTGCGATCTTCTAATCACCGAGACTTTCAAATCTCAAATACCGCAAAGGTCTCATGAAAGACCGCAAGGACTCACTCTTGAAAGTCAACAGCATTTCACACCCCAAACTATTTAAATGCACATGTAGCTCTTTCACAGATAAGTCAAGCTATACATTTACCTAGACAGTACATTCCTCTTTTACTGAGAAATCAGTGTTTGAATCAAATTGCAATTGAGGCTGTAGATCTGAAGCCTATGTCACTCCAGCTCTATTCTCCACCCAGCACTGCCTCCTCTTGCTTGGTCCACAGCATCTATGTTGTGTGATTTCAGGCAAAAAAGCCATTAGTCAAACATAAGGAAGCAGTGCTGCTTAGGGAATAGAGCTGGAGTGGCAGAGCCTTAAGATCTACAGCCTCATTTGCGTATTATTTGAAACGCTGACTTCTCACTAATGGAGGAACGTCAATGTAAAGGTAATGCTGTCTTTGAAAGAGGAACATAGATATATAAATAGTTTTGGGTTTCAAATCTTCTTGACAGACTCCCGTATTCCCTGCTCAAATATTTATGATTCAGAAAATATTCAAGAAAAATCAGACACTAGTGATGATTCCTACAACTATCTCAAAAAGAGTATCCTCTATATGAAATGTACTGTATATATTTCAGATGAATATGCAGATATACACTGTGTGCAGAATTATTAGGCAAATGAGTATTTTGATCACATGATGCTTTTTATACATGTTGTCCTACTCCAAGCTGTACAGGCTGAGAGACAACTTCCAATTAAGTAAATCAGGTGATGTGCATCTCTGCAATGAGGAGGGGTGTGGTGTAATGACATCTACACCCTATATAAGGTGTGCCTAATTATTAGGCAAAAGTCTTTCCTTAGGCAAAATGGGTAAGAAGAGAGATGTGACAGGCTCTGAAAAGTCCAAAATTATGAAATGTGTTGCAGAGGGATGCAGCAGTCTGGAAATTGCCAAACTTTTGAAACGTGATCACCGAACAATGAAGCGTTTCATGGCAAATAGCCAACAGGGTCTCAAGAAGCGTGTTGGGCAAAAAAGGTGCAAAATAGCTTCCCATGAAATGAGGAAAATCAAGCGTGAAGCTGCCAAGATGCCATTTGCCACCAGTTTTGCAATATTTCAGAGCTGCAACATTACTGGAGTATCAAAAAGCACAAGGTGTGCTATACTCAGGGACAAGGTAAGGAAGGCTGAAAAAGACCACCTTTGAACAAGAAACGTAAGATAAAATGTCAAGACTGGGCCAAGAAATATCTTAAGACTGATTTTTCAAAGGTTTTATAGACTGATGAAATGAGAGTGACTCTTCTTGGGCCAGATGGATGGGCCAGAGGCTGGATCAGTAAGGGGCAGAGAGCTCCACTCCGACTCAGACGCCAGCAAGGTGGAGGTGGGGTACTGGTATGGGCTGGTATCATCAAAGATGAACTTGTGTGACCTTTTCGGGTTGAGGATGGAGTGAAGCTCAACTCCCGGACCCACTGCCAATTTCTGGAAGACAACTTCTTCAAGCAGTGGTACAGGAAGAAGTCGGTATTGTTCAAGAAAAACATGATTTTCATGCAGGGCAATGCTCCATCACATGCATCCAACTACTCCACAGCGTGGCTGGCCAGTAAAGGTCTAAAAGAAGAAAAAGTAATGACATGGCCCCCATGTTCACCTGATCTGAACCCAATAGAGAACCTGTGGTCCCTCCTAAAATGTGAGCTCTACAGGGAGGGAAAACAGCACACCTCTGGGAACAGTGTCTGGGAGGCTGTGGTGGCTGCACGCAATGTTGATCGTAAACAGATCAAGCAACTGACAGAATCTATGGATGGAAGGCTGTTGAGTGTCATCATAAAGAAAGGTGGCTATATTGCTCACTAATTTTTTTGTGTTTTGTTTTTGCATGTGTGAGGCACCGCCGGCATGGTCCCCATGGCCGGGGCGCATCACATGCAGGATCAGGGTATGATCCTGTTCACACTGGCCGGTTTTATAGTGGATGACGCTGTGTGAACCTATCTGGAACACAAGGTGTAAAATGTGAGAGTGACTGCTGTAGATCTGATACATTCATGAGCCTAATGAGCGGCAGTGAATGGCTCCTGAGAACGATGAGGCCCTGAGGAAAGTAATGGGTGCTGATTGCTGACAGCCCAGGTGGGTGTGTCAGGTGGGTGTGTCCTGAGGAATAGTAGCCCAGCTGGATGAGTCAGTGTGGGAGTGGCAAGCACGATAAGAGCCTGCCAGCTGAGTGATTGAGAGTTGAAGCTGAGATCCTGCTGAGAGATCATTCTGAGATCATTACCAGCCAGAGTGCAGAGCAGTCCAGGGCTCTGTGTGTATGATGGGAGCATGCTAGTTCCATGCCGGTGCCTAGGACCGAGGTCGTGACAGCTCCTGGATTGGGGAAGCCGTGGCTGAACCCGGTGGATACTAGTCTGGGCGTGGCGTGAAACACGTCCTGGAAAGGAGCCCTTGGGGGACGCTTGGTGGACCCGTGACCCAGGTAGCGAGACCCGGATCCGTGCCCGGTAAGACAGCAGTCCCGTGTGACGGAGTGAGCTGTGTGTAAATCATGCCAGGCGAGCGTAGCCGCCATTAGGTCCAACTAGTTAGTCAGTGAAGGACCTGTTGAACCGTATCAGTATTGTATGGCTTTTGAAAAAGACCCAGCGAGTCAATGTAGCCCTATAGGGGCAGATGTATGAAGTGTGCCAGGCGGGCATAGACCGCCCTTGGGACCGACTCAGTGTAGTTAGTTAAAGGTCCTGATGAACCGTAATGGATGTAGTCCTTCGGGAGGCGATTTTATGAAGTGTGCCAGGCGGGCATAGACAGCCCTTGGGACCGACTCAGTGTAGTCAGTTAAAGGTCCTGATGAACCGGAATGTATGTGGCCCTTCGGGAGGCGAATGTATGTAGCCCTTCGGGAGGCAATTGTATGTAGCCCTTCGGGAGACGATTGTATGTAGCCTTTCGGGAGGCGATTTTATGAAGTGTGCAAGGCGGGCATAGACCGCATTTGGGTCCGACTCAGAGTAGTCAGTTAAAGGACCTGATGAACCGGAATGTATGTATGTACTAGAGGTCAGATGCAGAGGTTAATAGGGCTCCTATAGTAGGGTAACGGATGGTTGTCCCGGATACTAAGGTTTGCCAATCCCTGTTCAGAACCCAGATGTGCCACAGTCCATGGATGTCTATATGATGGGCTGTGAGCGTGTGAAAGGACGTGTGTGGTTCATGGTGTCTTATAGGATGGATCACATACTGTATGTAAGAACTGGTCAGGCTGGAGTCCTGATTCCGGGGTAGTGTTAAATGTATGTGAAATGTAGAGAGAGGCCAGAGGCCATAGCCACCACGGGAGCGGTTGCTACAGCTCCAATGGGGACAGAGAGGTGGTTACTGGTCCTGGGTTACTATAATCGTTATGTGCAATATAAGTGTTATGTAATGTTATATGTAAATGTATTTATGTATGGTGTTTATAATGAACTAGCTGTGAGCCCGATGCGATTGCATTGGGATTCTAGAATCTGTGTATAGTTTATTTATTAAGAGTTTAAAATAATAATCCAATTGTTCCATGATATCTTTCCATTAACTACATATGTTTGTATGGTGGATATCAACGTGGGTCCGCCACTTTGTCTGTGCCGATGTCTGTAGCTGGGCGAAGACCTTTGGTCTTCGCCCAGCTACCTTAGGGCTCCTGGCGGGGTTCAGGGGCGAGCAATGGCCGCTGCGCGGGCATTGCTCGCGGTGCGGGGTGCAGGGCCGAGCAATGGCCGCTTCGCGGGGCAGAGCTACACCTGCTGAGGGTGAGCCAAGATGGCGGCCGTAAGCGGGAGCGGGACTCATAGACCACTCTGCCCAAAGCTGATCACTCTGCCCACCGCTGACCACTCTGCCCTGCGCTGACCACTCTGCCCACACAGCGCCGCTGCGCTGACCACCCTGCCCACACATCGCCACTGCGCTGACCACCCTGCCCACACAGCGCAGCTGCGCTGACCACCCTGCCCACACAGCGCCGCTGCGCTGACCACCCTGCCCACAAAGCACCGCTGCGCTGACCACCCTGCCCACACAGCGCTACTGGACTGACCACCCTGTCCACCGCGCTGCTGTGCTGATCACCCTGCCCACCACGCTGCTGCGCTGACCACCCTGGCCCCTGCACTTGCTGGTAACCACTTAACCACCGCCAGTGCTAACCAATGAGCCACCGTATACTCTGCTGCCCACAGAGCCACCTGTATACACACAATTAATTTCGCCGCGCTCCCCTAACTATTAGTAAATAGACTATATATGGATTGTAGACTACCCGATTATTTAGAATCGGCCGGCCATCTAGATATATTATATGGAAGGCAATGTGTGGAGGGAGAGAGAGAGAGAGAGATCAGTAATATATGTAATTATGTATGAATTAGTGAGTAGCGCCTATTCTGCAAGCACTCGCAACGCCATTGCGAGTGAGGCTTTGCGAGTCAGTCGCGTGCGCGCCGCGCGCCCGCGGACACAACGATGGAAACAGTGCCGAAACTTACAGAAGTGCGTTAGGGGAATTATATATTAGATGTGCAATGTGCCACACATGCTACCCGGGTTATGTTATTTATATGTGAAAAATAAACGTGTAGACATTGGTTAAATTATAAATACTTGTTTTGTCGTGCTGCAAGCGGGTTCCCCGGGTGCTACCTCACACATGTCAGAAATGTTTATTTCTAAATTTTGTGCAGTTATATTAGTTTACCTGGTAAAAATAAACAAGTGAGATGGGAATATATTTGGTTTTTATTAAGTTGCCTAATAATTCTGCACAGTAATAGTTACCTGCACAAACAGATATCCTCCTAAGATAACCAAATCTAAAAAACCCACTCCAACTTCCAAAAATATTAAGCTTTGATATTTATGAGTCTTTTGGGTTGATTGAGAACATAGTTGTTGATCAATAATAAAAATAATCCTCTGCAACGTGCCTAATAATTCTGCACACAGTGTACAGGGGGGGAAATAAATACTGAATATGTCACCAACTTTCTAAGTAAATATATTTCTAAAGATGCTATTAACATGAATTTCTCACCAGATGTCAGTAACAACCCATCCAACTCACACAAGCAAAAATTAAAAAAAAATAAAGATGTCCATAAATTTAATGGTGTATAATAGTGAGAAATTACACAGGATAAAAGTATTGAACACAATTACTGAAAATTATTTAATACTTCGTAATTAGTCATCTACATTGCTCAGGTGTGATCTTGGACAATTCTTCCACACTAACATTCTTCAAATCTTGAAGACTATATATATCAAATCTGAAGTTTGGTTCCTTCCATAAATTTTCTATTGGATTTAGGTTAAGTGATCGGCTCAGCCATTCTAACAGTGTTAACTACTTTCTCTGGAACAACTAAGAGGTTCCTTGGCTGTGTGTTTAGAATCATTGTCTTACTGAAGCATCCGTCCTCATTTCAGCTTCATCTTCCTCATAGATGGCAGCAGATTTTTATCATGAATGTCTTGGGACATTTGTCCATTCACCTTTCCTTCTATGATATGAAGCTTTGCAGTGCCGTTTGCTAAAAAGCAGCCCCACACCATGATGTTCATTCCTCCCCACTACACCGTTGTTGGTGATTTTGGGGTGATTTGCCTTTTGGTCTCCAAACATAGTGTTTATTATGACATCCAAAGTTATATGTTGGTCTCATCTGATCAGATAATAGTCTTTCGGCATTTGGTAGGCTTGTATAAATGTTGTGTCATGATTCTGGATCTTCTGTTTAACTTTTATGCATTTTTGGCCTTTTCCAAAATGGTATCTGCTGCTTTGCTCCTATTCATGTGATCCTCCTTCCCTGCCTTTATAAACCCTAGTTTAACTTCGAGCCAATGCTTATGTATTCTGCTTGAATGCCTGGCTCTTTACTTCTCAAGATTGCTCCACCTCCAGAAGGTCTGGCTCAGCTCTTTTCAGCAACCTCTCCTTCTCTGTGACTCACCTGCAACTTGCTGCTCGTGTTTACTCAGCATCTGTCTCAGCCTGCCAGCCTTGGTCATGTAAGCCCTGTCTGCTTTTCGCATCTTACTGTTGTTAAGTGTGCAGTAGCAGTACTCTGACTGTTTTGACTTCCTAGGGCTCACTACTCTGCACTGGACTCATTTTTTTTCTCCAAATGTAACAATGGTCATTATAAATATGGGTACAAAGTTGCACACTCCTTTTGATGTTTTTGATGCAAGGTTTATTATGAACAGTTAATGAAGACACATGTCAACGCGTTTCGGCTTTAACCAAAGCCTTGATCACAACAATTGGCAGGTGTAGGTCATGGAACGTTCTAGGATAAGATTGGAAAGAGGCGTCTTTCTTGGTGGCGAACGCTTGAAACACACTACTTTGTGTAGCATCAAGGGAAAGTCTAAAGAAATGATCCAAGATATCAGAAAGAGAAATGTGCATGTGAACTTGAATGGAGAAGACGGCACTCACCGGTATGGTTATTCGTGCTTTATTGCAGATTCATATCACTTGGTGCAGGGAGGGCGACTGTGCTGAGGTGACCAAGTGATATGAATCTGCAATAAAGCACGAATAACCATACCGGTGAGTGCCGTCTTCTCCTTTCAAGTTTATGTTATCACCATTTGCTGGACTGGCACCACGGTTGGCTGGATCTTTGCCTCCGTCTATTCTTGTGTCCAAGACCTGGACTGCACCGGTGCCCCATTCATTCTGTGGTTCATAGAAATGTGCATGTGGGCTCATTCCTACCAGGACCCTGACGGGGGCGGACTTATCACTGAAAGAAGGACCGTGCTGAAAAACGCCTATCCCCATTTGGGAATTATTGAAATATAGCAAACCACCTTAATCAAGCGTTCGCCACCAAGGAAAGACGCCTCTTTCCAATCTTATCTTAGAACGTTCCATGACCTACACCTGCCAATTGTCGTGATCAAGGCTTTGCTTAAAGCCGAAACGCGTTGACATCTGTGGTCATTAACTGTTCTTAATAAACCTTGCATAAAAACATCAAAAGGAGTGTGCAACTTTTTACCCATATTTGCATTTACTGGGATTGAAGAAATCCTGTTAGTTGGCACCTCCACTCATCACCTACGCGGTGTGCACACCATTATACCCTATTGACAATGGTCATTATGACCAACTATTTCAATTTTAGTTTCGTCAGACCACAGGACATGTCTCTAAAAATGTATGTCTTTGTTCCTGTGTGCATTTGCAAAAATTAATCTTGTTTTTTTATGTTTCTTTTGGAGTAATGGCTTCTTCCTGGCAGAGTGGCCTTTCAGCCCATGTTGATACAGTACTTGTTTCACCATGGATAATGACACAATCTTACCAGCTTCTGCCATCATTTGCACAAGGTCTTTTACTTTTGTTCTTGGGTTGATATGCACATATTGGACCAAAGCATATTACTCTCTGAGACTCAGAACCTGTCTCTTGCCTGAGCGGTTTGATGGCTATACAATCCCATCCTTTTTGTACATGCGTATAATTGTTTGTACAGATGAACACGGCACCTTCATGTATCTGAATATTGCACCCAAGGATGAACGAGACTTGCACAAGTGCACAATTCTCTCTGATATCTTGGATCATTTCTTTAGACTTTCCCATGATGCTACACAAAGTAGTGTGTTTCAGGTGTGTATTAAAATACATCCACAGGTGTGTCTCTAATAAAATCAGATGTTGCCAATAAACCTCAGAACCCTCCAAACACATGACACCATCATATGGGCTGTGCCAAATTGTTTAAAGGCATAGTAATCTAAGTGTATGTAAACTTGTGACATTGCAGAAAGTAATAAAAATGCCTTAAAATATTCTCTCTCTCATTCTTCTGGCATTTGGCAAATATTAATCATTATGGTAATCCTATTTGCCCTAAAAAGGAAAGGTTTATTCTGATTACATGTCAGATAGTGAGAAAGACATGCAGATGTATCTTCTTATATAGTGTGCCGCCCAGCTTAGGGGACCGGGATACCCGGCGCAGGGTCCCTTTCCTTGGGGGAGTCACTGGTGGCTGGACCCAGGCCGTGGCCCCAGGCTGGCACACTCCTAAAAGGGGGTATTTACAGGGGATTTAGAAGTTTATATAATTTATAAAGTTTGTAGATGTTATTGTCGTGACGCCACCCAGAATAATGTGGCTATATATGGCCACCGCTGCCTTGTACTGGCCAGGGGATGATGGTGAGAGGCAGCTGAGATGGTATAGCCCTTTTCCGGGTAGGGCTGTAGGGTCCCCTGGACAGGTGATGTTAAAGTTAATGATGGATGAAGATGGAAGTATGGTGAGGAGATGTTAAGGGCACAGACACTTACTTGATTCACAGCAAATTCTCTCAGCGGTGATGGTCCCAATCCTGGATAGATGGTAGCTGTTAAATCAGAGGCTGAGGCACAGATGAGGTTTAACTGGTTTACTTTCAACCAAACTATAATACAACAAGTCCCGTCTCCGGAGTCTGCAATAGGGGTTCAGTTGCTCAGGCCCCACCGGGTCCTTTACCTCCTGCTTGCGCTGTCTATGTGGCCCTGCTGCCGTGTGTGAACTCGCTGCCGGCCCAAATCTGTCCTCTCTGGGTCCCACTCAACAGGCAACTTGAGTCCTTTGTCTCTCTCTGCTTACCCCCTCCGGGAGTACTGCTGAACTCTTAGTATGTTGCTGTGTCTGGCCCTGTGAAGCTTGTTGTTACCTCACGTTTTTCCGGTTGCGGTATTGTATATAACTAATGCAGCCACGGATCCGGTATCCGTATCTGCGCTTTTTATCTAGGGTAGATAATGATGCTACCCGATTCTGAAAGTGTTCCTCTTATCAGTTTTCTCCTCCTCAGACCGATGGCTTGGCCCTGGAAATTGTCAGTCAGTCCTCAGGAACTCAATGCAGCTCCTGTCACTCTGAGCTCGTGGCTCCAACTGTCTGAAAATTTACCTCAAACCAGTGTTTTATCTCTAGGGAAGTCTCTGGTGTCTCTGGAGCTCCCCCTACTGGCCAAAGGTGGTAGTGCAGTGGCTTGGCTTTCTAAGTGAGTGCAACTATTATGATCTTATACTGTGGCTAATACCCGCAGGGGCGCCACAATAGTGTATGGAAACTTCTGTATATATACTCTCATATATGCATATGTACATATTAACATGTATACTGTACCCCTAGGCTCTGATAAATATGAGAAATCCTTGAGCGCAGGGTATGTTCTGCTTATAGAGTAAACTGTCTTCTATTTTCAGAAGATAGATATTCATTCATGTGTATCTGGAACATCTAATCTTGCATTGCATGGACTGATTACCATAAATATACATGTACCAAAACTGCATTTTCCATAGCATACTTATGCTGTGCATTGACATGCATGAAGCAGACTCTGTATATAGCAGGCTGCTATTTTCTCATAAATTGTTGGTCTGGGGGATTCACAATGTTGTTTTCCTTGTAAGTCAGCTGTGAGCTTTGTTTATTGCATGCCTAAAATGTATTGTTATGCCTGCTGAGTGCAGTTTCCTCTTCAACATCCAGAATTGATCTTATTATGAAGGGTAGAGGAAGGTAAAATGCAGTTATTTGGTTTCCCTCAGGCCGATTATTGCCAAAACCCAGCGCACTGATTTACAGCAGAAATCCTTCTCGGTTTTGTTTGTTTTTTCCTTTTCTTTTCTTGAATATATTGTCATGAGAGCAGGTAAACACTTGTTGCCGTCCACAGATTGGGGTTGATTGTGCTGCTATACCTTATGCAGTATGTATTGAATTTATAATAAAAGTTATTGGGCAGTTCAATTTATGATTAACTTTCCATATTCATTCTGATTGATAATGCTACATTGTAGCAGAGCAGTAATAAAACTCATTGGGTTGCCATAACATAGCGGTATATCCAGAGGAGTAGCCCGAGGCTTTTGTTGCGTTGCATTCCCTTGTTCCTTAGCTTAGTTCAATGGGTTGTATCGTAACTAGTGATGACGAGCAAGTAGTAAGATCCTCGGGTTCGGATAGCTCTAACCGGATACTTTGAGTGAGTAGTGAGTAATGAATCCAATGCAAGTCAATGAGGAACTCACCCGGATCAGAATACCGGAACCTTTCAAAGTATTCGGTTAGAGCTATCCGAACTCTAAGATCTTACTACTCGCTCATCAATAATTATGACATATTATCACATTTTGATGACCAGTCTGTAGAATAACTCATCAATGTCAAATCTCTGTGGGTTCAACACCTGACACCCCTACCGGTCCACCACTTTGCAACTGGACATAGTGTGTGAGTTCTTACATCACTAAGTTGCTGCTTCCATTTACTGCACATTGGAAACCAACAATGGCACTAATATGTCGGGCTATATTATATCTCCAGTCAATAGAGGTATACAGCAACAGAATAAAATAAAACCTAACGTTTCATGTATTGTTAAAAGGAATATATCCCAACAATATTTTAAAGGGGTTGTCCACTACTACTTTCATTCCCCATGTGTGCCTATAAAAATAAAAAAGCCTATACTCACCTCCGGTGCTGGTACAGTTCCAGCAATGGTGTATCTTGGGGCCCATGTGACTTTGTTATGACATGCAAGCTCCGCAACCAATCACCACTGGCTTCCTTCTTCCATCCTTTGGACTTATAAGTAATTAATAGGAAGTGAGTGTTGCGGTTGCGCTCACGTCCTGTTCATTGCCCCTGTGTTCGAAGGAGAGGAGAAGGAATCCGACTGGGATTAGTTGTTGGGCTCACATGTCATAATATCATGTGGGCCCTTGGAACGCAATTTCTAACATCATTGAAATGGCTCCAGCCCCGGTGGTGAGTATAGACTTTGTTTATTTTTATGCAGGCGCACACAGGAAATGAGAAGGGGTTGTCCAAGTAGTAAACAAACCCTTTAAATGTATGTGGACAAACATAAAAATGAATTGACACAATATATGATATATAAAGTGCACGGATAAACCATGCAGGTTTCAATTGCGCCCCAGAAGTATCAATGTTGACTGTCCAGGTATAAATCAAGATCCAAAGACAAGGAGATGGGCACTAGAGATCTCCATCTCATGCCCCATGTATTGTTTCCGGTCATTAGCCAAGTGGGGTCCTTTCTCACTAAAGCAATGCCCACAATATATCTACCAATGTGTTTTATGGTACAGGAAACTCCTCAGGGGATTGTACTCAAGAAAAGAGGATGGGGGATAGGACATAAATTGGGTACCTGCATTGGCAGAATACCCCCAAATGACGTGCAAAGTCTTATGTGGCCAGTATACAAGGATACAAGTATGCGTATCCTCTGATATATCATTTGCTTATCATAGTCTGACAAGTAATGAAGATTGCAAACAGTAATATTCGCACAGTATAACACTCATTAGCATTCACCCATATATTTCCATTGTGGGCACAGCTCCTAATTAGGTGATTGTTTTTTGTATAGATATATTGGTATTTTTGTCCTAATAATAAAGTAAATTATCAAACCCCTTATGGTCTCACCATTGGAGTAAATTGATGCTTTATGTTGCACACAGACCTGTTGCTGGAGAGGTTTGTACTGAAGATGTTAAATTAAAATCCGAGCTGTGTATAAACTATTTCCTCTGTTCCTTCTGTGTAGATAGAAGGTCTCATCTTAAGCGAGAAGAATACTGCCTTGAATCCTATTGATTTTGTGATTTGCGAGCGGCTGAACATCTCCAGTGCTGTGTAATCTTCTAATTAGGACTGGAGTTAGCTCTAAAACAGGTGATTTGCAGTTAGACTGACAATAGTTGGATCATGAATTATCAATTTTAATCAATATGTGTTGGTCTTTTAATGCTGTCTTGTGTCTGTATCTACAGTCATATTCGATGATTCAACCTCTTTGTCACAATAATTGGTCTTGCAAGGAAAGCCAGGATACCCGCCCTGTCCCCAACCGTCCTTAGGGCCCCGTCACACACTTCAACGTCCGAGCAATCCGATCAACGATCCGACTTGACCTAGATCACTTGAACGGCGTGAAATGTCACATGTAAAGATTCCGCGACAAACGAACGATACTTACGGTTGTTTCATCGCCTACATCCCTCAGTTCTGAATAGGCGAAGGCGTTAACAACATCGTTATCAAGGTGTCACACACACCGATGCTGCAGGTTGGTCGGACGATCATTGTTTGGTTTTAGGTCCGGTTCAAAAACCTTCCATCAACGATCAGCCGACTGATCGTTGATCGCTTCTACTTGTCACATGCAACGACGTCGTTACGACGTCATTGCTCCACTCAAAAAGCCGTGACGTACTAACGATATCGTTAACGATATCGTAGTTTGTGACGGGGCCTTTACATTATCAAAATTCTATACATACCTCCCGAGCATTGGTGTGGGATGGGAAATTTCAACCAAACTATGGTCATGGGGCCTTAAAAGTAGGGCTGTGGAGTTGGAGTTGGAGTCATGGAGTCGGAGTCCATTTTGATGGAGTCGGAGTTGGATTCTGGGAAATTGAGGAGTCAGGGTTGGATGTTTGGCTTACTGACTTCACAGCCATGGTTTTGAAGTGATGGAGTTGGAGTCGGTGTCCATTTTGGTGAAGTTGGATTCAAGGAAATTGGGGGGTCAGAGTCAGATAGTTGGTTAACTAACTTCACAGGAATGGTTGTGGAGTCAGAGTCATGGAGTGGATGTCCATTTTGGTGGAGTTGGAGTCTGAGTCGGATTCAGGGAAATTGAAGAGTCAGGGTCAGATGTTTGGCTTACCAACTCCACAGGCCTACTTAAAAGGGAACTTGACAATAGATTCATGCTGCCCAAACCACAGGCGTCAAACACTGGCTACGTTTTTAGAGCCACGTATATTTAGTTTGCGCCCAAGTATATTTTATTCTGTTTAGTCTGAAATGCTATGGTGTTTTAGAGAAAACATGCTTTGGAAGGCTGTCTGGCAAAGATGAGTTTCACAAGACTAGTCCAAGACAGGTTACTTGTCACTTCTACCTACCTTACTCTCCTTGACTAACTGGTTTATTCATTTGTGTGTTCATAGAGGAAAACCTCTCAGTCATGGGGACTTGGGCCAGAAGTAGCCACAAGAGAAAAGCCTCAGACTAACAGAACCTGTATCTGATTCATGGTACCGTGAATGGGCATCATGAGTTCACTGCCAGGTTCCTTTAAAGAGGTGTTTAAGCACTATATAGAGGCGTTCTGCACAACTACCATGTCCTGAAGGGATGCTGATGTACTCACTGCTCTACTCTCCACTCTGTTGCATCTGTGCCTGCTGTAGCTCATGACTTCCAGGACCCAAATATGCCACATGGGTTTCCAGGCTGCTCGCTGAGGTTGCACACTTGATTTGTTACCATCCTATTGCTGGTGAATACAGTTATTTAGGGCATCTTCCCCTATTAACAGGTACCTGTGTAACATTAGTCTTCAGTAGCATGTGTGCCCTGTGGTTACTAGCTCGTTGTGTGGTCTCTGCATCCTGTTTCAGATTCAGACCTCGCCTGTATTCCCGATCGAATCCTGATCTTAAACCCAAACCCATTGGAGTGCCTAAACCTGCTCCAGTGTCCTATTCTCTTCCTGAATTCCTGTATCCACTCCTGGTTCTCGGTTCCAGCTCAATTCCTGTGTTCTTGTATCTGTTCCTGTGCTCCAGTATCACGGTACCAGCCTAAATTAATCTACCCGTTCCTGTGTCCTGGTAGCAGCCTGTCTTCCTGTATCTGTTCCTGTGTCCCAGTACCAGCCTATATTTATGTATCTGTTCCTGTGTCCCTATACAAGCCTGTGTTCCTGTATCCGTTCCTGTGTTCCAGTCCCAGCCTGAGTTTCTAGTACCAGCCTGTATTCCTGAATCCATTCCTGTATCACGGTACCAGCCTAAATTAATCTACCCATTCCTGTGTCCTGGTAGCAGCCTGTATCTGTTCCTGTGTCCCTATACAAGCCTGTGTTCCTGTATCCATTCATTTGTTCCAAATACCATCTTGGTTTCTTGCATCAGTTTCTGTGTCCCGGGATTAGCCTTTGTTCATGTATCTGTTCCAGTAGACCTGTACCTGCCTTTGTTCCTGCCATATCCTGTCCGGTCTGTACCTGTACTAACTACCACCCTGCAGGTTATTCTGATCCTGTCCTGGTAGAGGTTCTACTCTGTCCAGAATGTTTCTATTAGATCTAGAAATTTGAGAGACAGAACAGAGTGCAATGGATCTTATCACTAAAGATGATTAACACGCCTATGATTGCATATGCTCACCTGAGCCAGTTGTAAAAACCCACAACTGTTATAAGTGTCTGTACAGCTGCCGCTAGATCACCACTCCCACATGCAGCTTGGCGTATAAGCAAAAATCCAAAGGTTGGTCCTTCCATAATCCGCGCTGCTGCCAACAAAATGAGGACCACACAATCGTGTTTATTCCAACGCATTTCGGGGCCATCCCAGCTCCTTCATCAAGGTTATAAAAACACCCCGATGAAGTGTGGAGCCCCAAGGGACGTGGGGTACTCGGTACCGGACCGGTCGGTAGCTGGGGATGTCACGGGTGGCTTGGTCCGGACCGTGTCCCTGGGCCCTCACAATAAAAGGGGGAATATTTACAAGGGATTATGTCACGGGTGACGCCACCCACTTGATGCGGCCAGTAATGGGGGCCGCCGCTGCTGCAGAACCTCCGGGGGTGATGTGAGGGCAGCGGAGGTGGTATAGTTCCAGTGGGGGGAACTGTATCCCCCGGGGCAGTAAAGGTTAAAGTCTATTGGGGTTATAGATGGTGGGGAAGACTTGGAGGACACACACTCACGTTTAGTTGATACTGTAATTCCCTTCTTGTCCTGATGCTGCAGAGCTGACAGGCTGGATCTGCAGGGAGAAATTGTCTCTGTGCTGGACTAGGAGCAAAGGTCGCAATCACTACACAGACTCCAAAGTTGTTTTCCAAAGCTTTACTGCTGATATTATTGCAGATTATAGTCCACGGAGTCTGTAATGGAGGCTGAGCTCTCTCCCCACACCCTGTCCGGGTCGTTGACTTCCTTATGCTGCACTGTGTGTGTGTCCTGAGCTGCTGCTTCGAGCTAAGCTGCTGGGATTCCTCACGTCTCTCTCTGTATGCTGCTGGTACCACTTGGCTAGGCAACTTGGGTCCTCTATGCTGTGCTGACCCCTCCGTGTTGCTTCACTCTGGTACTAGGGGGCATCTAGAGATCCCGCTGTTCCTGGATTCGCTGTGCTGTGGGTGCCAGACACAGTACCGGATCCGGTGTCCGTCTCTCTGTGCTTACTTCTGGGGCAAGTGATGGTGTCACTCCAGCTCCCAGATGTGTTCCTCTGTCTTTCGGTCTCCTGCTCCTCTGACCCTTGCTAGGTCTGCACTGAGCTAACTCTGCTCTGTGTCCTTTCCTCAGCCCTGCTGCGAGCTGAACTGAACTCTCCCTCATGGACAAGAGTATATAAGGGAGCAGGAGGTGCTCCCTCTATTGCCCAGAGGTGGTAGTGTTTGTCAGTGTGTAGTGGGGGAGAGAACCCATGTGATGTTATTGTGGCACATTAACCCATGGGGTGCCACATTCCCCCTTAGTTAAATACAGTACTCCGGGACTGTGGAAAAACAAGTAAACAACAATTAAACACAATTAATATTGACATAGACATAAAAATGAAAAAGTACAAAAATCACAAAAATGTGAAAAAAGAGTTCGAAAGTCAAAAAGTAGTCTTTCCAGAGGTTTAGTCTATTGCCTCCGGGCTGATGAATATATATATACAAGAGAGTTCTTACCACAACCAGTCCGTGGTATATATGGTCCATAAGTAAATAAGGAGATTGCAAAATTCATACAGAATAGTCTCTGTAGGTACTGGGCTTTTTTAACGTTGCAATAACTATATACATTTGTCCACTGAATTCAACTTATATTCAAACAACATATTTACATTATACATTTAATTCTATATTTTATTCTTTGTACCTAGCTGGTAACTGACCTTGGGTACTACGCTCTGATCTGCGCAATGTTGGTGGAGTTAGTATGAAAGTGTGAGTGGACGTGTACCTATTTGGGGTGCTTGGTATTATGGCAGATGGAGATCTGACTGCAGGACTGGCAAGTTCGCTGGGACCAGGAATCTGTTCTTCCTCTTCGGATTCTACTTCCAGTTCTTCAAGTCTTGGGTCTTCTTCAGGTAACACGGGTTCTGGTAACACAGGTTCTTGTAACACAGGTTCTGGTAACACAGGTTCTGGTAACGCAGGTTCTGGTTTTGAGTCCATCATTGAAGGGAATGCAATCATTGGTACGACAACTGCTCCATGGTAATTTGGCCATGTTTTAGGAAAATCTCCTAGTACCGTGTGGAATACTTCTTCTTTCTCTTGAATAGGTTGGACCTGTACGGGTTCTATGACTTCAGATGTCTTCAGGGTTTCAGGACACAATTTGAGTTGATCACGAGATACGACTTGTGAAGTTCTCCCTTCATCTTTGCTTATCAAATTGGTTTTTACATTGTCTTGGTTAGATGGTAGGACTGTGTATGGGACTGCTTCCCACTGATTATCCAGTTTGCCTGTACGTCTTTTTCTCTTGAGAACTTGATCACCTTCTTGTAATGGCATTGCTTGAGCATGTTTGTTAAAGGTTTTCTCTTGTCTTGCTCTTGCTTGTTGTAGGTTTCTCTCTACACATTCTTGCACTTGGTGATACTGTCTCTGACGTTTGATATCCCAATCTGTCTCTTCCAATTCTGTATCTGGTTTTTCAACTCCCATTTCGAGATCAATTGGTAGCTTACCGGGTCTTGCACGCATAAGATAAGCTGGAGTGCAGTTTGTAGAACTCACGGGGACATGATTGTATAAGTCTACCAAATCAGGTAATTTATCTGGCCACTGGTTTCTTTCTGATTCTGGTAAGGTCTTTAACAGTTCGATTACGATATGATTCATTTTCTCGCATAGACCATTTGTTTGGGGATGATATGTTGTTGTGCGAATCTTCTTACAACCGTACATATTGCAGAATTCCTTGAATAGTTCTGATTCAAAAGCTGGACCTTGGTCTGCAAGGACTTGTTCTGGGTAACCATGTGGTCTACAGAAATGCGTCTGGAATGCTTTTGCTGCAGTCTTCGCTGTCAAGTCTTTGACTGGTACCACCACTAAGAAGCGTGAGTAATGGTCCACGATGGTTAGGGCATAGACATAGCCTGACCGGCTTGGTGACAACTTGACGTGATCTAATGCGACTAGTTCAAGAGGCTGCTTGGTTATTATTGGTTGAAGTGGAGCTTTCTGTAGATCTTTCCTTCTGAGGTTGCATGCGGCACATCTTCTGCACCATAGTTCAATGGATCCTCTCATGCCAACCCAATAGGATCTGTCTCTCAGGATTGCTTCTAACTTCTTCCATCCGAAATGACCTGCGTTGTCATGATAAGCCTCTAAGACCATTTGAGTGTCTCGCTTGGGCACGATTATCTGCCAGACCAGTTCATGCGTCTTGGGATTGGTAAATCGTCTACAGAGCTTCCCTTGATGCAGGAACAACTTGCCTTTATCCTTCCATAGCTGTATAGCTTCAGCTGGGGCATTCTGATCAGGGTGTGCATGTTGTTGCGTAAGCAGTTCTTTCACTAGCTTCATGGCTGGATCAGTATCTTGAGCTTCGGCCCATCCGTAGTGTCTTAACGGGTTAAGGTTTATTTCCTGTTTCTTTTGGTAGATGCCGGGTCGATAATCTTCTACCCTTGAACGATGAAAGGCCGGGAGTTCAATCTCTTCCAACTCTTCCGGTTCCTCTTCCACGTCTTTCAGGTGCGGCATCCGGGATAAGGCATCTGCGTTCCCATTCTTGCGGCCTGCCCGATATTTGATGACAAAGTTGTAGTTTGATAGCCGGGCTATCCATCGCTGCTCCAAAGCACCTAATTTGGCTGTGTCCAGGTGAGTCAACGGGTTGTTATCCGTGTAGATGGTGAATTCTGCACCTGCTAAGTAATGTTTAAAGCGTTCGGTTACAGCCCAGACTACTGCTAGTAGCTCTAACTTGAAGGAGCTGTAGTTCTCGGGATTTCGTTCTGTAGGCCGGAGCTTCCTGCTTGCAAAGGCAATAACTCTTTCTTTGCCTCCTTGTTTCTGCGACAATACTGCTCCCAGTCCCACGTTGCTGGCATCCGTGTAAAGAATGAATGGTTGATGGTAATCAGGATATGCCAGGATCTCTTCTCCCGTCAGCGCACTTTTTAGCTGATTGAAGGAATTTTCTCTTTCTTCATCCCACCATGCCAGGGAATTACAGTTTGAAGTCTTCCTTGACCGTCCTACCAGAATGTCTTGCAGAGGAGCTGCTAGCTTCGTGAATCCTCGGATAAATCTTCTGTAATAGCCTACCAGGCCCAGGAATTGCCTCACTTCTTTCACGTTCGTAGGTCTTGGCCAATCCCTTATTGCTGTGACTTTATCAGGATCCGGTGCTACTCCCTCTGAACTCACGACATGTCCCAGGTACTGTACCTTTGGTTTGAGAAGGTGACACTTGGATGGCTTGATTTTCATGCCATATTTCGATAAAGCTTCGAACACTTCCGCCAGGTCTTGTAGATGTTGCTCGTACGTCTTCGAATATACTATGACGTCATCTAGGTACAGGAGGACAGTTTCAAAGTTTTTGTGTCCTAGGCAGCTCTCCATCAGACGTTGGAAGGTCCCGGGTGCGTTGCAGAGTCCGAACGGCATACAATTGAACTCACAGAGGCCCATCGGCGTAGTAAACGCTGTCTTCTCCTTGTCGGCCTCGGCCACAGGAACCTGCCAGTACCCACTAGTCAGATCAAGGGTGGAAAAGTAGTTAGCAGATTTTAATGCAGCTAATGACTCCTCAATCCTAGGTAATGGGTATGCGTCCTTATGTGTAATGTGGTTAATCTGCCGGTAATCTACGCACATTCTCATGGTCCCATCCTTCTTTTTGACTAACACTAGAGGTGCTGCCCAGGGGCTACAACTGTCTCTTATTACCCCTGCGGATTTCATTTCTCTGAGCATATCTTTGGTGGTTTGGTAGTGAGCTGGTGGTAAGGGTCTATACCTCTCTTTTATAGGTTGATGGTTACCTGTGGGTATAGTGTGCTCTACCCCTTTGATCTGCCCAAAGTCTAACGGGTGTTTGCTGAATATCTGCTCATATTCTTTCACTACCCGGTATACTCCATGCTTGTGACGGGGAGGTGTAGAACCGGTACCTACATGCAACTTTTGGCACCAATCCTCCAGCTTCTCCTCTGAGCCATTGTCATCCGCCTGGCATGACGGGTTCAAGGGCTCAGCGACGGTGATGTTGTTGTTATCAACCGTGTACAACTTAGCCATGGTAGCATACTTTGGTAATGTGACCTCATCTTCTCCGCAGTTCAACAGGCGTAATGGCACTCTTCCCCGATGTATGTCAACCACTCCTCTTTGGTTGATGGCTGCATTTGAGATATAGTCCCCGGCCTCAGCAGCAGTCGTTGACATAGCAGATGTCACTGGTGCTGCCGCCTGCTGAGGTGCTGCTGCAGTGTCAAGCACAGATGTTAATTCCCTTGGCTCTTCCAGCTGCTGCAGACGGATAGCTCTATCTTTCAGCTCAGTAAACGTCATGTCAGGGTTCTGCAGCAGTACCATGCTTAACTGTCCTCGATGGGAAGGGGAATGGAGGCCCTCAATAAATTGGTCAAATAGCATTTTATCAGCTCCCGGGGCTAAAGCAGGTTCTGCCAGCTTAAGGGCTTTGAGTGCTTCCTGTAAGTTCAAGGCAAAGTCTCTAGCACTCTGTTTAGGCTTCTGGTGGCATGCAAAGAACCTCATCTTAGCCCGGGCATCAACAGCAGATTCAAAAGTTGCTTTCAGTCTGGCTGCTAGATGCTCTACAGTGTCCTTATCTGTGTCCAGCCAGGACGCCACCTCACGCCGTGCATTGCCCGTTAACTGTCCTATTATCATTCCTACACGCTGGGCTTCAGTGAGGGGATACATCACATAGTACTCTTTAATCTTTTGCATAAAGTCAGTTAAAGTTTTAGGCTCACCGGAGTATTGGGGCAGCCACATTGCCCCTGGAGTATACGGCATCAGGAACGGCATGATGGGTGCTGTTCCTTGCGCCGCTGCACCGCCGGACGCTACTGGCTGACCCGGCGCTGCAGCTCCATCGGCTACGCCGCCGTCTTGGGCATCGGGCTGCGACATCTTGGGCCCCCTTAGTTAATATGCGCCCTCCGCCTTCCGCTTCCGTCCGGATGTCTCTGGGAGGTTCCGGGGCGCAGCAGGGATCTCCTTCCCCGCCGGATGTCGTCAGCACCAGGGGAGGAGGCTGGGTTCGCGCCAATGCAGGGTACCGCCCCCTTTCTTTCCCGCACGCTCCAAAATGGCGGATTTTCAGAAATACAGTTCAGATGGCGCACTGGGTCCAATTCTTTTGGACCGGGTAGATCCTGTTCGTGACGCCAGGTTGTGGAGCCCCAAGGGACGTGGGGTACTCGGTACCGGACCGGTCTGCTGCTGGGGATGTCACTGGTGGCCTGGTCCGGACCGTGTCCCTGGCTCAGCACAATAAAAGGGAAATATTTACAAGGGATTATGTCACGGGTGACGCCACCCACTTGATGCGGCCAGTAATGGGGGCCGCCGCTGCTGCAGAACCTCCGGGGGTGATGTGAGGGCAGCGGAGGTGGTATAGTTCCAGTGGGGGGAACTGTATCCCCCGAGGCAGTAAAGGTTAAAGTCTATTGGGATTATAGATGGTGGAAGAGGGGTTGGAGGACACACACTCACGTTTAGTTGATACTGTAATTCCCTTCTTGTCCTGATGCTGCAGAGCTGACAGGCTGGATCTGCAGGGAGGAATTGTCTCTGTGCTGGATCTGGAGCAAAGGTCGCAATCACTACACAGACTCCAAAGTTGTTTTCCAAAGCTTTACTGCTGATATTATTGCAGATTATAGTCCACGGAGTCTGTAATGGAGGCTGAGCTCTCTCCCCACACCCTGTCCGGGTCGTTGACTTCCTTATGCTGCACTGTGTGTGTGTCCTGAGCTGCTGCTTCGAGCTAAGCTGCTGGGATTCCTCACGTCTCTCTCTGTATGCTGCTGGTACCACTTGGCTAGGCAACTTGGGTCCTCTATGCTGTGCTGACCCCTCCGTGTTGCTTCACTCTGGTACTAGGGGGCATCTAGAGATCCCGCTGTTCCTGGATTCGCTGTGCTGTGGGTGCCAGACACAGTACCGGATCCGGTGTCCGTCTCTCTGTGCTTACTTCTGGGGCAAGTGATGGTGTCACTCCAGCTCCCAGATGTGTTCCTCTGTCTTTCGGTCTCCTGCTCCTCTGACCCTTGCTAGGTCTGCACTGAGCTAACTCTGCTCTGTGTCCTTTCCTCAGCCCTGCTGCGAGCTGAACTGAACTCTCCCTCATGGACAAGAGTATATAAGGGAGCAGGAGGTGCTCCCTCTATTGCCCAGAGGTGGTAGTGTTTGTCAGTGTGTAGTGGGGGAGAGAACCCATGTGATGTTATTGTGGCACATTAACCCATGGGGTGCCACAGAAGGAGCTGGTACGGCTCTGAAAAGTGTTGGAATAAACACCATTGCATCAAAACCCTGTGTGGTCCTCATTTTTTGGCAGCAACACGGATTGTGGAAGAACCATCCTTTGGATTTTTATTTCCATTAGAGTCAGCTTCTGTGGATCTGAGAATAGCCTTGGTACCTGATATCTACTGGCAGCCAAGTACAACCTCACTATCAGAAGCTCCAGGGTAAGCCTGTGACCCATTGTCAAGTGAATCCACATCCTCACCTTGAATTGGTCTTAAATATTTCAGCCATAACACTTTAATCCTTCTAGTACCTGTCCCACCACCATTGGCTCTGATCGTCTATCTTATCTCTTCCTTCCAGCCTGGCCTTTCATTAACTCAGCCCTATGGATTTCAATGATGTGTGTAGGGCCTCACGTGATTGAATGCAGCAATAAACAGGAGATCCAGCTTCAAGGAATATGCAAGATAAGTGAAGAATATAGATGAGCTGATTGAAGGACTACATTTTCTAACCTATTTCGTAGCTGATTCAATTTGCATCTAATTTAAATCGTTCTCTCTCCTGTAGAGTTTAAGCTCTTATGGTCAGTGGGATCTTCTCTGTCTCCTGTAGAGTGTGAGCTCTTATGGTCAGTGGGATCTTCTCTCTCTCCTGTAGAGTGTGAGCTCTTATGGTCAGTGGGATCTTATCTCTCTCCTGTAGAGTGTGAGCTATAATGGTCACTGGGACACTCTCTCTCCTGCAGCATGTAAGTTCTTATAGTCAGTGATGTTCTCTCTCCTTCCTGTAGAATTTAAACTCTTATGGTTCACTGGGTCCTCTCTCCTGTAGAGTGTAAACTCGTATGGTCAGTGGTGTCCTCTCTCTTTTCTGTAGAGTGTAAGCTCTTATCATTAGTGCATTCCTCTCTCTGTCCTGTACAGTGTAAGCTCTTATGATCAATGGGATCTTCTCTCTCTTCTGTAGACTCTGTAGAGTGCAAGCTATAATGGTCACTGGGGCCCTCTCTTTCTCTCCTGTAGTGTTTAAGTTCTTATAGTCAGTGGTGTTCTCTCTCTTAACTGTAGAGTGTAAGCTCTTATCATTAGTGCAGTCCTCTCTCTCCTGTATAGTGTAAGCTCTTATGGTCAGTGCTGCCCATAGATCTTACTGTATAAGCCTTCAGGACCTCGGACAGCGCACATACTATACCTACAATAGTTATAGTATGTGCACTGCTCTCAGAGGAGCCAGCGTCCTCATTCATAAAAATGTACAGGAGCCGACAGGAGCCGGCCACTGTACATAAGAGATTAAATCATTATATGTCCACCTGAGTGGGTGGTAGGTCTCTGGGGGGTGGGCACCCCCTAGAGACAGTATAGCTACGTTTATTAATAAAATTACATGTTTTAAAACACAGAGAACAGTTTGCTCATCCCTGCGGCTATTCAATAACCGGATTGCTCAGGATTACACATCCAGAGCAATCCGGTTACCGGATTGTGCCTTCAGCAATCCGTTTAATGGATTGCGGCTTGTCTGAAGCCAATTGCGTTCACTGCATTCGGATCTGGATGCGGTGAACGTAATTCTATTTTTAAGTGTGACCCTAGCATAAGTCTGGAAATTTGAAATTCCAAAAATCCACTCATATCCCGCCAGGGATTATTGTTCGATAATCCTATATACAACACTGTGGAATTTGTTAGCACTATATGAATACTTGGAGCTCTATAAATAATTTAATTTCATTCATATCTAATTTCTTGATAATTTTAAAGAGGATAACTGGTTTACAAAAACTATTTTCAAACAACATTCTTAGGGCCTTCTGAGTTAATGAGAATGATCCAGTGAGCTAAATCTGAGAAAAATGCAAATACAATATCTGGAAGACCCATCCCATTCCACATACCACTGATTTCAATGCTCCCTATGCAATGCTTTGTTTCTCCATTGGTGGTGCAATAGAGAATTTGAACTATTTCCTCTGATTTTCTTTGCACACTGCAACTGATCACTTCTGTTCAGATTTACGCTATGTTCACACTAAACATTTTTCATCCATTTTTGGTGCTACTTTGTTTTTAAACTGCACCAAAAACGGATCAGTCACTGTGTCTGCCAGCATAAAGAAATTTGTGTACAGTAGTGACAGGACCTGCACATGTGACTCGGCTTGGGCAGGTCCTGCAAGTACTTGTGCAGAGGTCATGGGGCCAGGGTACTGGGCTTCCAGGGCTCAACAGTTCAAGGAATGTCATGGTGGCTCTCCCTGGAAGTCGTGGCCACAACCAGTTGTTAAAAGGGGTTATATTTACAAGGGGAAAAGGGCTTTTCGTGATGCCATCTGTGATTTCTGGTCAGAGATGACCAGCGCTGCTGGTAATGGTCCCCAGGGGATAGGTGGATAGACAGCTTGGTGGAGCACTCCCCACGGATAGAGTGGGCCCCTGAGGTATAGAATGGTGAAATGATGTGATGAAGGGAGTTGTAGTTGTTAGTGCAGGGAGGCGTGGGAACGAGTAAACAGACACAAAGGTTGCAGTTCTTATCTGCTCTCTTGCTCATGTTCTTTAGCAGTCATTGCCCAACCGGAGTACTGTGCCCTTTAAGACTGCAGCTTTGTCAGCTCACGGGTAGTCCGGGTTCACTCCGGTATATGCCTTTCCTTGCTGCCCTTTTTTGACACTCTACTCCTTTTCTTCCCCTGTTTCCTCGTGCTACTAGTCACATAGCAAGCCACTTTGGGTCCCTCTGAGTGAGTGCCTGGAAAATCCTCCTGACCATCTGTAGTCTTTTTGCCTGGGTGAGTCCTCAGTGATAGCCACTCCACATGCAATTCAGTGGCCTTTCGGTTTCTTGGCTGGTCCTGCAGATTCCAGACCAAATTGGAGCCGGCACCTCTTTGCAGCTCATTCCTCTACTTGACCTGGATGCCTGGCTGTAGATTCAGGGTCCTCAGATCTGATGGTTTCCAAGCTGACCCAACACAGAAGTCCCTGTCGAGCCCCAGGCCCTGGGGTACTCGGGTATCAGGCTCCAAGGTTGTTTAACAGGGATGTCACGGGTGGCAGTGCCTGAGCCCTTGGCCTGAGTGACACTTCAAAAATAAGGTATATGTACAGGGAATTCTATATACAGTTCGCGTGATGCCACCTGTAGTTTCTGGTGATGGGTCAACAGTGTCGGCACAGTCCGCCGGAGGTAGCTGGTAATGCGGCTAAGATGACTACACCCCCTACAGGCAGGTCCATTCCTCCGGGGCAGCATTCCTGGAAGGGAACAAGTTGATGTAGGCAAACACACGCAGAAGCATAGTCACTTTCTCCTGGGTACTTTACTTTCATCTCGTAGCAGCATCAGTTACAGTTCACAGTTCAACATTTAGATGTTACAAGAACAGGTAGCTTAACGGGTGGCTGCAAGTGGCACCCAGGTGGTATTGTGGAACCCTTGGTGTACCTTCGTTAACTAACCCGTGTCCGTTCTTCCCCATCTAAGATGGGCCTATACCCAGTAGCTCCGTGTAGGTAGTACCGGGGGTCCTCTCCCTCGTGGTGAGGAAGCAGACAGACCGTTCCACTGGCAGGGTGCTGCGATTGATAAACAAGCCACAGCAGCCGATTGCCGACTGCAAAGCTGAAGTCTGGCCGTTTCTCGGGCCGGCGTTCCCGTGGTGGACTGGAGTATCCCCTGGAGTATGGTTGCTCCACTCTGAGGATCTCCCTTTCTCTCTAGGGCCTGGACTTCTCTCGTTGGGAGCCCTCTTTCAGGACCTCCTCAAGGTCCCTTCTTCTTCCCTCCGGTTCAGCTTGAAACCGCCCCGGTTCGACCTTCCGCCTCATTCCAATTAGTCAGAGACCCTTCTCCCTCTCTCTCTCTGACTAGAGAGAGACTACTCTTCCTCCTAGCTGGCCATTCTGTTGAAAGACCTCCTTGATCCCCCTAGAGGTGAATTTATCCCCTTCCGAGTAACCTCCCACTGCTCAGCTAATATGGGAGTGCTGGGAATGGGTCCACCTGCAGCTGGGGCAATTGCACCTCTTTTACGGGTGCAATACCCTCTGTGACGCAAGACCTTGCGGGGCGCCACATTCCTGCTAGCCCCCAAACCCAGCTTCCCCTAGAACTCCATCTTGCTTCCAACTACTCATTAACTCACTCCTCCCATCCCCTAAACCTACTCCTCCCTCCAGCCAGCAGATGGAGTCTGCTTTATCGGTGAGCCTCTTCCACCCAGCATCTCCCTGGCCTGGATTTTCGGAATGGTGTTGAGTGTGTCTCAGTAGGATTTATTCTTTCCTGTGGGCATGGCACTACACCTGTTGGATAGGTGCAATACCACTATGGCGACCAAACCGCAGAGGTGCCACACTTGCACTACCCGCAGGTCCTTCCAATGCCTGGAAGGAAAACATTGCCGGGGCTCGCCATTGGATCACAGGGGAGGGTAATACCTGAACAGCTGCTTGGGGTCCAGCCCAGGGGGCCAAGCCCATCCCTGTCTTTCTGTGTGTCTATCTGTCTGTGTCCCCCCAAAAAAGGGGCAAAAAACCAACACAAATGAATGACGCATTTGTGATGATTTTTTGCAAAAAAAGGGGATCCATTTTTGGTGCAGAAACTTAACCAACAAAAACGGACCACAAACGCTCTGTGGGAATGAGGTCTAATAAATGTAAAAAGTAATCTTGAAAAGAATTATCTAGCACCAACTGAGGAAAAAGATAGACAGTAAATTATAGGATCTGACAAAGTAAAGCTGTTAATATTATAGCCTCCTAAAAGTCCACAATCCATAAATCAGTATCATGTATTTCACCAAAAAGCGGTTGCTGTGGTAATAAGGCATCCACTGTATTTAGGAATTCCAATAATACAAACTGCTTTATTGTAGAGAGCCTCAAATTGGCTATTTTGACATAACATCCAAAGATTGCAAATCATTATCTACAAAGTCCGACAATCCAAGCAAAATCACCTTGTGCACAAGGACAGATGTTATTTGCTGCCGAAGAGAGGAAAAGTCAGCATTTAAAAAATGTCCAAAAAGCTGAAAAGAAAATTTCCGTGGCACGAATGTTGCTATGCATCATTTATTAAGAGACTGAATATCTTATAAGGTAATACAGGTGGATGAGATGAGTTTTTGCAGTCAGCACTATGCAACGTGTTCGATGGATTTATCACTATATGACGGTTGTGGCTTTACTATCTTATATCCGAGATGGGATTAGTATGGATAAGAACAGATAAAAAAGGTGAAACTTCAACCGTGCAGAGGCTGTAATGTTAGCGAGTTCTTCTTTTTAAGTTCTGAAGACCGGGAGTCGAATGTCAGCCTTGGGACTCGTAACGGAGGTTCATCCATGTTCTCTTACTTATGTTCACTTATCAAGCAAATGAATATATTTTTCTTGTGACATTCAATGTCACGGCTCCATTACTCCAGAGTCTTATATCCACAAATATATATAAATATCTTACGCATTAAGTCCTCGAGGAAATAACAATGATAAATGGAGAGCGTACATTCAATATACAATGAGTTTTTATCATGGATAAACCTTGAAGATGATATTTAATAGATCTGTTCTCACTGGCAATGTACTGATCAGTACACAAGAATTATAACTCAACCTTGGCCTTTCCCGTTCTGTTTATACATCTCCAACCATTCTTCTGTTGAGTATTCCTCTTAAAGACTGAGCAGATGTATGTGATATTTTAGATTTGCAGAAGCATCTAATAAAGCCTACAGCCTGGTACTGAAGCTACAGATGTGAGGACTAGGGTCAACATATTTCCAACAGTAAAGATTGGTTAAAGGGAACCAGTGATCATGTTTTCTGATTATAGTTGCGGCCACCACAGTAAGACCTTATATACAGTGTAGGGTGTGTCACCTATGAACAGTTAAAGCATGCTATCACTTCAGAGGACAGTGCCTCCCTGCGTGCTGAGTGTTGGACTACTCTGCCCCCTTCCTAACTGAGCAAGAGAAAGTGCAGAAGAAAGTGAAGGTGAAACTAAGCAGAAGGAAAATACAGCAGAAGGCTGCCAGCCTGAGTGTGTGTGACAGAGAACATGCTGTCTAGAGGTGTCGGGTTACTTAGGCTTTGGAAGGTACAGTGATGGCTGCAATGTGACTGTGTGCTGGACAGTGAGGAGCCCTGGTGACACGCCGGGTAGTACCAGACTGAGAAGTTCCAGAGGCTGGCGTTCTGAACAGGGACAAAGATCCACAGGACCCAAGGAATCCCAGAACCATGAAAGGAAAGAGGAGTTTTCCCCACCTGCCCTGCAAAAAGAAGTGCGCACCACCGGCAACCCAGCATCGGGCCCTGGACTGACATGTTTCCCCAATACCATAGGTGTGGGTATTTGCCTTTTTGCTCTCTCCCATGTCAGTCAAACTGCAGAAAGGCATATCCCAGAATTTCAGTTCCAGCAGGCAAACTATTGTGTAATCACAACAGCATTGCATGCTGGGAAGTTAAGCAAGGGAAGTTCCGACATCTATATTGCTGCCAAATACTTATGAAGATAAAGAGGAACTACGAATGGAAAAAATATTGATGGACATAACGAGCATCGAAACAGTTCCTAAACTATTAGCACTGGTGTGTGTCTCAAAAACTGTTTTTCCTTGTTACAATAGAGAAAGATTATATTCTAATATAGGTTTTGTATTAATTGCTGTAGATTGCTCAATGACTTAAAAAGATCTACAATCATAGTTTAGAACATTATTGCAGAATAAGCAGCTGCCTGAACTCCAAACTCCAGCCAAAAAGAAGGCAGAAATAGTTTATTATAATCTCTGCCTTCCTGATTGCTGTAAGCACATCACTGAATGAGCGCTATATATGTAATTATGTAAGCAAAAATAGTGTTTCCTCCTCCCAACCTAGAGATCGTGTGATTGCCGGATACCAGGAGGGAGCATGAGTTTCTTGGGTCTTAACAGACTCTTCTTAGCTCTACAATGTAACTGAAGCTTCTATGCCATTACCAGTTACATGGGAAATCAGCATAAATAATATATTTTAATGTTGAAATGAACCTGAAAGGTTGTTCATATGAAAAAGAATAAAATAGCTCTTGAGTGATACCCGGTGGTCCATTGGGGGCTGAAATTGACCCAGTGGAGACTAACCTGAATGGGCTTTGCAACCTTGTACAACCACGGGGAAGCCTCTCTTGTGTAGTGCACACCCACGATCTTGTCTGCCTGGAACATGGATCAGTGGATCATGTGATCGGTACGACACCATAGGTCCTCACATCAACACTCTGCCTGTAACTGAGCATCACTTGCGCCTTCCCTCAAAGAGAGATAATTAGCTGGAACAAAAGAAAATTATATGCTCTAGTGGGTTGCAGGTACAGCAAAAGGAATAGTTGAAAACTTAAATAAACCTTTATTCTTAAAATCATGGTTTACGTCTTCATCAGCTGATCACCGATCAAGGCGGTAATCCCGAAACTCATGTGATTCAAAGAAGGTTTTTAAACTATTCTCTTTGCTGTACTTGGGCTGCATATTTCTTTTTATTCAGTTAATGTATCCTTCTATGAGGGAGGTGCGGTGCTCAGTTACAGCGCAGAGTGTTGATGTGAGGATATTTGGCGACTTCACCCACATCACGTGACCCACTGATCTCCAGTGTTCCGGACAGGCAAGATTGTGGGATGTGTGCTACACACCAGAGGCTCTCACTGCGTTTCGGCAGATATATCGTCTGATGACGGCGGTAAACCGCCGAAAAGCATTGTGATTTTAAGGAATAACGAAGGTTTGTTTAAACTTTTGTTTAAACTTTTACAACTATTCCTTCTTTGCTGTACCTAGCGCCCCACTAGACTGGATTCATTTCATTTTTTTCCGGTCAAAGGTTGTTCATGACCTTATGGAGAGAACGATGTGTGAAAAAAAAGAAAAAAAATGAATGAAAAAATAAATAATTAAAACAAAACCTCTACCCAGGACAAAATCATTTTTCTCAGCCATGCTCCCTCTACAAAAAAAAGTGTCAGATAAATGTAAATAATGGTTGCAGAAAAGGGAACAGAATTTAAAAGGTATATAAGATGTCCTTTGTGGCCATAAAAAAGATTAATATATTAAAAAATAGTGGATAAAAGACACTGTTATGTCCCATGAATGGGAATGATTTATTGTGTGTGCTGCGCATTGCTTTTATTTTTTACTGCTGGGGTATTTTGTCCCTTTACCTGTACCTCTGTGATGTCAGTCTTACTCCTCCCATGTATTTGTTTTTCTACCATGTTAGTATGGACAATGCTTACTGCTTAAGTCTCTACAAAAATCACTCTTTCTATTATACATGCTGCATTGTACTTCAATACAAGATTTCAGTGATATCATCTCCATTTCTCCTGGACTCTTATTATAAGTCAGTGTGGTTGAATTAACTGTCTGGGAATGCTTGCTTGTGAGAACAACGGTCAATACAAATATCAGAGGGAATGTTACTTCGGGCATCTATACTTGAAGTCCATTGAAAAGCCATAATAGACACATATCTTTACATTTTCCCTGATATTAGAAAAAAATAAGGATAAAGTAAAAATAAGGCGACAGCATGAAAATAAGAACACATAAAGTATTTTCCAACAAGAAACACTGTTCTTAAATCCGCATCGATGAAAATGTGGACGGTCATAAATGGGTTAAAGATATTTGTTAAGTGGCACACAGGAGAATTTTGGCTAATGCATTGAATTTTACTAAATTAAATTACACATTTTTTTTCAGATCTAATGTTAATTTTTCTAAATTGGGAAAATTAATCTAGTTAGAACAATTAAATAGAAGAATATAATCTGCAGCAAAGACCGATCTGGTACAATCCTGACTTCGCCCTCTAATCTTATGGGGATATAACTTAATGCATTGGCAGGAGCAGCTTATCAAATTTTGCATTGATCAGACAGCAAAAGTCAATTCAGTATGCTCCATCTAGGCTGTGTTAGCTAACAATTTCCTCTGTTTGCTGATGGTTATCCGCTTCATTGCACACACACTCCACTTCAACAGTCTCTCTTCCTAAGTAAGTCATATACTACCTTGCAGGGAAAAAGAAGGGTCTGTGCTCGCTGAACGGCCGGAGATCTCTAGTTTTCATTTCATCCGCGCTTTCCCATGTCCCAGAGGTCATTTTAAAGACGAAGCTGTTACAACCAGATCTTGTAAATGTGAAATGTAACCGATAGATATATATTAGTTAATAATATTTATTACAGAGGCTTAGCTGGAGAAAAACTGATAAAATAAAGCTGGTTACACATGCGGCTATAATTCTGCAGAGGCTAACTTCATTAGGCAAGCTATCAATGCATTTCATACTAATCCGATTACTGGTAAGTTTTTGGAGCGTAGAATAGTGATGAGTGAGCACTACCATACTCAGGAGCTCAGTACTCGTAACGAGCAATCATATGCTAGGATGGGCTCGATTCGAATAGGGTGGTCTCATACTTACGTCGCATCCACATCTGGCTGAAAACGGGTGCATCGGCATCTGTTCATGCATGTGAAAATGTATGCCACCGCAGCCTTTTTTTGCCTGATCTGGCACTGGATCAGGCAAAAGAAATGCTGCGATTGCATCTATTTTGTCCTGATCCATCTGATGCATCTAAAACTTGGGTGGGTCTGAAAATGCTCTCTGAGCATGCACAGTGTTACATCCAGATCAGGCCTGGCCAGATTGTCCCCATTGAAGTCAATTTTAGATTTTCACGAGGTGCCGCAGGCTTCAGAATTGTTAACAAGCCAAAAAATCGCAACTTGGTGCGTCCGGGGAGGAGGTCAAAAGAACGCATTTGTAAGGCTCAACTGGAAAACATGTGCCACTGTATGTGCCTGTGGCCCAATTTTAAGTATATGGACACATGTTTGATCAGGAGGCTTCAGGTTTTGGACAGATATGCACACAAGACAAAAAAATGCAAGTGTGAAACCACCCTTACCGAGTATAATGAAAGTTAATGGGAAACACAAACGTTTTTCCAGAAAATCTTCCAAAAAAATACTCGTTTCCCATTGACTTCCTTCATACTCAGTAACCAGGGTGAGCCCGTCGAAGCATCAAAATGCATATTACGAGTACCAAGCACCCGAGCATGGTAGTGTTTGCTCATTACTAACATCGAGAGAAAGTAGAGTATCTGGGGAGACCTACAGAATCACCTAGAGAGCATGCAAACTCTAGGCCAGGGATCTCAAACACCAGACCTCAAGTGACACAAACAGGTCATGTTTTCAGGATTTGGACAGATATGCACACAAGACAAAAAATGCAAGTGTGAAACCACTCTTACCGAGTATAATGAAAGTGAATGGGGAACACAAACGTTTTTCCAGAAAATCTTCCAAAAAAATACTCAAGTTTACCATTGACTTTCTTCATACTCAGTAACCAGGGTGAGCCCGTAGGAGCATCAAAATGCGTATTACGAGTACTGAGCACCCGAATATGGTAGTGTTTGCTCATAAGGCCGGCTTCACACTGCGGCACGATCCGACCCGGGGCTGTCCGGGAGGACCCTGACAGCTGCGAACCGGATCAGCACAGAGGACTGGGGGGCTATTATGCCCTCCGGTCCGGTGTGCAGCACACGCAGTTTCCGATGCTGATAAGTCAGGACCGCGGGCGCTGCACACCGGACCGGAGGGCATATTAGCCCCCCAGTCCTGTGTGCTGATCTGGTCCGCGGCTGTCTGGGTCCTCCCGGACAGCCCCAGACCGGATCACGCCGCAGTGTGAAGCCGGCCTTACTAACCATCGAGAGAAAGTAGAGTATCTGGGGGAGACCTACACAATCACCTAGAGAGCATGCAAACTCTAGGCCAGGAATCTTAAACACCAGACCTTAAGTGACACAAACAGGTCATGTTTTCAGGATTTCCTTAGCTTTGCAAAGAGGTTGTAATCATCTTTTATATAGTTGATTCAATTATCACTTGTGCAATACTAAGGAGATCCTGAAAACCTGCACCTTTGAGGCCTGGAGTTTGAGATCCTTGCTGTAAGCAGTAAATGTGCAGCTGTGTGGACTATGATTAGCTCAGTAAGGGTCTTTTCACTTTTTATTTTGCAGTGCCCTTTGGTGGTATTTTTCAGTAAGATTTACTCATATATACTTTTAACTGATATCAAGCTATCGAAAATAAATGAATACTACTTTATTTGGGTTCCTTTGCATCAACTAGTGAAGCTGCAACCCTATATTTTGCATCAAAATATTTAGACCTGCCGTATACTGGCCCAAATAATACTAAAAGGACACACTTTCAGCATCTATTGCGTGAATGGATTTGTATTCCCCCGTATTCACTGGTACAGCATGTGTTCCAAAAACAATTTTGTCATGGGGTTTAAAACAGCCATCACGATTCCTCCGCCTAGTGATCAGGATGTTCTGAGCCATCAGTTGAGTGAGTAAAGGCCCAGTTACACGCACAGATAATTGTGCAGAGGTTGTTCGCAGATCTCTGGTTGCAGTGAAATCATGGACACATTGTTCCCTTTTGTGACCGTGTACAAATGGAACAATGTATCCATGATTTTACTGCAACCAGAGATCTGCCAAAAATCTGCACAATTATCTGTGCGTGTAACTGGGCCTCAACAGTTCAGTCGACCAACTTGGAGCTGGGGTGTGCTGCACTTTTGGTGTTTTAAAAGACAGCTCAGTTGTCCAATCCTGTGCTAAGAGGTTCTGGATTTATGCAGGTGTTCCCTGTTCCCCCTGATTGCCCAGCTACTTAGCTGAGCAGTTTATCCCAGAGCCCTGCAAGTCTTACCATTCTGCTCAGAAGTGCTTGTTAGCCTGCTAATCTGCTCTCAGTGTTCTGATCTATTGTTGTCTTACTCTAAACTCATTGGGCCTTTCTTTTGCATAACCCTTTTGCTCTGATACGCTACTTTCCAGGTATGCTGACTCCAGACTGTGACCTGACTACGCCTCTATCTACTCCCTTAATTTTTGATGTTCTATCCTGATATCTGATCCTGGTATGCTTGACTACCCTGCCTCATGACTTGTCCATGCAGTACTAGTGTCACATTAGTGACTAGTGTCATAGCAGCAAGACCATAATCTAAGGTATGTTTTGTTTTAATTGACTGCAGATTTCCCAAAGACTTAAAATGTCAGGCTGGTTCTCATATAACTCTTTAATCACATGTTAGAACGTCATTTCAAAGTAATCAGCTGTACAGAGGTTGAGCAGCTGAAGGCTTGGAGAGCTGGCTGTCAGATGCACCAAGTGTTCCCATAGGGAAGGCAGAGAGAGTTTATTATTATTTCTGCCTTTCTGTTCAAAAAGTACTGTGTACACAATTCAGAAAGCAGAAATATTCCTTTCTCTACTTGTAATAGCGATTTATGATTTTGGGCTGCTGGGAGAGAGCAGCAGTAGCTGCATTTTAGCAAACCCAGATAAGCTCAGCAGTGCATGTACGAGGATGAATTTGCCCAGTGGCTGGGGCTAATATGCTAGTAACAGGGGAATTTGGCATTAAAAATATATTAGGCTACTCATTGGATTCCTCATGACCTCTTGATATTTTGACCACTGCCCCATGACCTGAATATGCCTCTGTTGACTCCCTGAATCCTCTTAGTCATCTCCTGGAAACCTGACTCAGGACCATTGCATGACTATGTCTCTGTCTACTCCCTGAATATACTACAAGCTCTCCTGGAACCTGATCCCGGATTACTTGACTTCCCTACTGTCTATACTCCTATGAGTAATGACTGTGTCATACTACAGCTACTAGTGGTGACTACTGTAGTGTCACAATTTTCTAGGGTCTTGGAGTCTACTGTAAATGTAAATCTCTAGAACCGCTTTTTTAGCACCTAAAGCAAGATGACTGACTCAAAAATGTATCATTAGAAAGTAAAGCCAATATAATTATTACCGTATGTATATGTTTTTAATGTGTGAGGGTGATATACCGCATAAGAAAAGCAAAAAAATAGCAAACATTTTTATACAATAGATCTAAAAGTCTAAAAAAAAACTGTCGTAGTTTATAGAGTTTTGCTCTAGATAAGTTGTGGTTTCTCAATACAACTTAGATGATATAAATATTCTGAAAATTGCTGCGCTAGAGGTCACCTCCATATGCTCAGTGTCATAAAACAGCAAGGAACAATGGTGTGTTAAGGTTCTCATTGATATTTCACAGCATACAACCAGCACTATAAAATCTCTGCCTATTTCTAATCAAGATTTTGACTTGAAAGTCCTCAGGACATGCATCTTGAGTTACACTTTTTTCCCCAAACAAAAATGGACCTCCGCTGTGCGCACTGATACCACAGCCTTTTATCTATTCTGGTTAAACTCCTACTGATAGAAGTTATTTCCTCGGTTTAAAACTTAGAATAAAGTTGTATGTGGAGGACGCCCTCCGGACATTCTGTTGGGGTATGAGATATGATCAGATCTAGTTATCGTCTACTATATTTCTGATCTCCAGGTGTGCAGCTATCATGAATGAAATGTCACCATTATAGCACATAAAACTGATTTCTTCTATAACTGTAAATTGTATTGTGACATACATGTCACTGTTTGGTGAGTTTCTTCACCACTTGTTTCAATGGTTTTCTGTACATACCAGCCAACCTCTACCGTAACATACTGCACTGTGAAAACCTTTAGACCGGTGTGAAAAAAAAAGGTGCGACTAAAAGAAGATTGTTAGTTAATTATTTGCATTTTCACTGATTAAAATTAATCTTGAGGCATGGCGACTTGCTGGATGAAGGCTCTGTAAGAAGATCGAATATGTGCAGCCTACATACTGTAGATCAACCAGGGTCTTCTTCACCGTTATCTTGACAGACCAAGCCATCAAGTTGCTGGTCTTCCTATTTGACTTGTCCCTTCTATTCTTTCAACCATGATGTCCTTCTCCAGTGATGAACGCTCTGTAGGATGACTGATCTTGTGCAGTCTAGATAAATCAATTAGTCTTCTCTGCCATTATCTTGACAATATCAAGCCATTTGGTTGCTGGTCTTCCTCTTTCCCTTGGTCCTTCTATTCTTCTGACCATGATGTCCTTTTCCAGTGATGAAAGCTCTGTAGAAAGATCGACCTTGTTACAGCCTAGATAGGTCCACCAGTCTTCTCCGCCTTTATCTTGATAGTATGAAGTCATTGGCTTGTTGGTCTTCCTCTTCGCCTTGTTCCTTCTATCCTTCCAACCATGAAGTGCTTCTCCAGCAGGGGCGGACTGGCCCAGGTGGCAGGGAGGCAAGTGCCCCCCGGGCTGGTGGTATAGCCCACATCTAGGGCCGCCCCCCCCACAGAAATTGGCCGGTCGGCGATACAGCAGCAGGCGGCGGACATGGTAAGTGAGCTGCGGTGGCCTGATAGCACCCCCCCCCCGACCCCCCCGGGCATCCGAAAATTCTGACAGCAACCCCACCTTCCCCCCCCGCTCCTCAACTTCTCCAGGGCTGGCAGACTAAAACTGCACCTCGGGCCAGATGCACCAGCCAGCCCCTGTTCTCAGTGATGAATGCTCTGCGACATTGATCTTCTGCACCCTGTAGGTACCAGGGTCTTCTCAAGCCTATAAGTGCAGCAGGGTCTTCTCCTACGTTTTCTTGATGTATCTATCCATCATTTGCTGTCTTCTTTCTGCCTTGTTCCTTCTATATTCATCTTTATGTTTTTTTCCAAGATTGCTTGAATGTATAATGTGTCCAAGGAAGAATTCAACTGGTGATCCTTGCTTCAATGTTGCAAGGTTATTGAAGGATTAATCATTAAGTTATAGGGTATCTTCCTCCAGTATTAGCACTCGAACGACAGGTCTCTTGAAGAAGAGTTAATGTCATGTATCTGAATTCGAACCAACATGCCGAATCATTTTTTCCTGGTGTTTCATTTCTCTTATCCTTGTTTTAGTTCTATTAGGGTAATACATGTATTCATTTACTCATTTATCTGCCCAATCACCTTTATCTGCTGTTTATTGTTAAGGGGGTGTCACACGCGTCAATGTCGTCAGTGAGATGATCGCTGACGACATTGACGGCTGATCGCTGGTGAGCTGTCACACAGGCAGACTCACCAGCGATCAATGGACCAGAGACATCGTGGAAACGATTTAAATATCGTTTCCACAATGTCTTGCTCCCGCTGCCAGGCTGCTGGAAGCGGGAGCAGGCTGGTCTCCAAGGTAAACTGCGGGTATCTAGGCAGCGCGCGCTGCCTAGATACCCGACGTGTACTTTAGTTACCAGCCTCCTCCGCTCACCGGCTGGTATCTAAGGTACACAGCGGGTAACTAGGGACCCTAGTTACCCGCTGTGTACCTTAGATACCAGCCAGTGAGCGGAGGAGGCTGGTAACTAAGGTACACGTCGGGTATCTAGGCAGCGCGCGCTGCCTAGATACCCGCAGTTTACCTTGGATACCAGCTCCCAGCGCTTGTGAGAGGCGCTGGGAGCTGGAATATCGCTACTCCCGGTGTCACACGCAGCGATGCTGCGTGTCCACCGGGCGACCATCGCCAGGTTTTAGGACAGATTCTAAAACCTGGCGATCATCAACCAGCGATTTATCGCTGGTTGATTCAGTATGTCACACGCATCAATATCGCTGCAACGTCACGTACAGCCGATATCGTGCAGGCGATATTGACGCGTGTGACATACCCTTTTGGACGTAGGCAGTAGATTCCTTAGCAGTTTATATCTTCTCTTGTATTTTGTTGTTTGTTTTACTCAATTTGAGATCACCTTCTACCTCAACACACCTTCCCTTCTGTAGGTAAAGTGCTCTTTGCTCTGCCTTCTGGCTCTTTAGGAGAAATGTAATGCAGTCGATGGCTGATCAGGCACAATTGGTCTGAGTTGCCATCGTTTTGCCTGTGGTTAAGCCTACCCCAAATTATGCAGGAACCACTAGGGACTGCAGGATTGGAATCTTTAGTCTGTACAGGAACCTACAAAACTATATAAAGTGGCACTCTCCAATGCTACAATATGCTAAACTTGAATAAAGGAAATTTCGGTAGAGCATTACTGCCATAGGAATACTTGAAAAACAAGAGATACTTAGTTTATGTATTGGCCAGTCCATGTAAGCCCAATAACCATGACAAGGTGCATCTTACTTATCTGGAACCTAATCTTAATATGCCTCTAACTGGATTAAAAATCTACATATTATGGACAGATCAATTCCTGGCTAAATAAAACATGAACACGATCCTGTTTTTTGCAGCACCCCACGGACAAGAATGAACAGGAATAGATGTGTAGAAAAGTGTGGCCAAATATGGTCTCAGATCCTATTTTTTGCAGGATTTGTTTTCTGCTGCTGTCCATGGTGCTGAAGTCTGCGTGTATCTGCTCTGCCGCTGCCCTTGGTGCTGAATTCACAGCCTGTGCATTAAATACTGCTGTCCATGGTGTTGAAGTTAGAACGGCAGGATTTCTAAGCATGCTCTGTGCAAAAAATGTGATCCGGGAAACGATCCGATTTTTTTCACGGATCCGGCGCCCATAGACTCCCATCTTATGGGCACCGGATCGCCCTGGATCTGCTTCTGTTCGGTTTTGTCTGATTATTTTCACCGGAGCCAAAAAATGCTGCAGGCTTCTATTTTGGAGACGGTAAAAAAATAGACAAAAACAAATCCGGCACACAACACACAAAACCTGATGACCAAAAAGGACCAATCTGGCACCATAGGGATACATGAGAATCAAGACCGGATCAAGGCTGTTTGGTTCAAACCTGAGAGTACTTGATCCCAAAAACCGTAGTGTGAAGCCAGCCTAAGTCAATGGAGACCGGCCTGATCAGGTAGCATCAGATTGCCAGATTAGAACGCTGGACTAAAAAAATGCAAGTGTGAATCCACCGTAACCGACCCCTCGAATGTGAGATTTTGCCTGAACTATTTCGAACATCTATGCAACATCTACAACATAGCCCCTTGGTAAGATTATACCACCCTACTTTTAGCAATTTTAGGCTTAGTTTTTTTTTAATTATCGAATTCCAAAAAAATGTTTTTTTTCTTTTTTCCTGAAAACACAATTTAACTTCACCCTGATATCATATATTTCAATGTCTCCACTTTGAAGATGATGGGAGTGCTGGTGTGTCACGGTCCGCGCTGCTGTAGTATGAATAAACTCACCAAAGAGCCCAGAGTATTTTCATCCTTTATTTCCTCCTCTTTCCTACGCGTTTCAGCGCCACACCCGGCGCCTTCCTCAGGGACATTACAATTTTAGCTGCAGAGGGGGTTTTTATAGCCCCTTGCTGTACAGACAAAGAGGTGTCATCTGTTTACATGATGATGTCATCCTCATCATCAAAATGGGTGGATCTGCCCATTTTGGCGCTATTTTTCACAAAAACAATCAATACACTTCAAAACTATTACAAATGGAACTTAATGTTTTCATAAAAATGCAAGTAATGATGTCATAATAAAATTTTCTTAAAAATCCACAAGTAAATGCTTAAAAACTGCAAAAAAATATATATATGGGTCATCTGGTGATACATATAAAGAAAACCTATATATTATGCCCATATGGGACTAGAACCCGTGGTATTCCATTTGTATAGTTGAGACATCGGTGTCTCAAGCTGTGTGCCACCACTGGATTTGATATTATGAAATAAAAGGTAGCGCTAAAAAGGAATTTATATAAAAAAATTTATATAAAAAGGATGTGTGGAGGAATAATTATGACATCATTACTTGCATTTTTATGAAAACATTAAGTTCCATTTGTAATAGTTTTGAAGTGTATTGATTGTTTTTGTGAAAAATAGCGCCAAAATGGGCAGATCCACCCATTTTGATGATGAGGATGACATCATCATGTATACAGATGACACCTCTTTGTCTGTACAGCAAGGGGCTATAAAAAACCCCTCTGCAGCTAAAATTGTAATGTCCCTGAGGAAGGCGCCAGGTGTGGCGCTGAAACGCGTAGGAAAGAGGAGGAAATAAAGGATGAAAATACTCTGGGCTATTTGGTGAGTTTATTCATACTACAGCAGCGCGGACCGTGACACACCAGCACTCCCATCATCTTCTTGGTTTCAAACCACTATCCAGTGGTCGGTGGAGGTTCTGCAGCAGCTGGAACACAGTTTCCAAAACGCCTTCAAACCAGTTGTGGGAATCACAACTGGACCAGGTGAGCAGCTTCATAGCACCACCATCTTACACAAGTGTCACCAGTGATAGGGCACTATTGCGCCTCTTGTCCCCTCCCTATTTGTCTTTTTACAATGTCTCCACTTTGTCAGGGAAGACGTTCCCTGCTATTTTTCAATCTGAATTTGTGATGAGAATTTAGCTGCAAATATCTCGCCAGAGAATACTTTTAGGACATATCATACTTTGGTTATTGTTCCTGCTTTTGTCTAAATCTGTCCAATTTAAATGAAATTGTTTTGCTGCCGTCTCAGTCACTAACTCCAACCTACGCACTGTACCATGTGAAAGACTAAAGTTACCGACACCGTCAAAGGCAACGCAAATAAAAACTGAGAAGAAACTGGTGGTTTTGATGACTTGTTTTGTTTAATGGCATCCAATGGATATGTATTAGCATATATAGAATAGCTGCAGGTAGACTCTCAGCGGAGACGCATATTTATGTACCGGAACAGAAGTGTGAGCGGCAGGTCTTTATTATGGGAAGAACATTCTGGGGTCTTTGTGGCATAGAGAATGTGCCTCTTAGGGTTCAGCTTAGAAATGCACAACTGACCATGAATTTAATTTTAATGTGTTATCCGCCATAAGACTCTCAGTGGTGAAAGAAGTTACACGGCATCAAAGCTTTGTCCTGTATGTGAGTCCAGGGGAGGTGGTTTCTTTCCTTCAGGCATTGTTAACATTGAATTTTCTCACCTTCTGAATTTTTAAAGCTATACACCACATGCCTTTAATTCTATTTTTTATTATATTCTATGATTAATGTCTTTGTCTCCATTTTTGACGTACAATGTTAACATGCACTGAAAGTTTGTTCTTTTCTGATCCTGACAAATAGAAAAATTGTAGTTCTCTCCAGTGGCGGACCTTGTTACCAGAGGGCCCTGGTGCAGACCCTCTGGCACAGGGTCATGGGGTCGGCTGGGGGCCCCCTGCAGGTTTGAGGGGCCCCCTAGCCGGTCGGGGCCCTGGTGCAGCTGAACCAGCTGCACCACGGTAGGTCCGCCCCTGGTTCTCTCTGTGGTTTCTTCTGTTATTCTTTACTAAATGTTAGATTTTACCACTTTGCCTAATCAACTATAGAAAAGCCCTATCCAATCTGTTTGTGTGTCTGTAAGTTTGTCCTGAAAACAGCGCCATCTACAGGGAATTGTGTAAATTACAGTTAAACTGGAACGTGAAGAAGCCGATAAGTTTGGTTGATCAATCAAAGAAAGCAGCGCCACCTATAGGACATCTATGATGGGGGGCCACACGCCATCCGGGACACTGACCGCAGCGCAGGCATTCATTATTGCCTGCACCTGTGCCCGCTTTGTCATACCGTTGGGGCAGACCCATCCTGCTGCTGCTGCGGCTCCTCAGAGTACAGGGGAGAGATGCGTCACAAAGGGATTAGTGAGACTGCGCACAATGGTGGGATAGAGAGCACAAGGGGAGAGACAGCATAAAGGGAGAGAGCGCACAGGGGGAAGAGGCAGCACAAGGACAGAGCGAGCGCACAAGGAAAAGAGAGTGCACAGGGGGAAGAGACTGCACAAGGGGAGAGAGAGCACACAGGGGGAAGAGAGCGCGCACAGGGGAAGAGACAGCACAAGGACAGAGCGAGCGCACAAGAAGAAGAGACAGCATAAAGGGAGAGACTGCACAAGGGGAGAGAGAGCACACAGGGGAAGAGACAGCACAAGGAGAGACACCACAAGGGGAGAAAGCCCAAGGAGAGAGAGCACACAGGGGGAAGATAGAGTGCACACGAGAAGAGACAGCACAAGGAGAGAGGCAGCACAAGGGGAGAGACAGCACAAGTGTAGAGAATGCACATGGGGATGTGAACAGCAGCAGCGCCTGCCAAGCCACGGCCACCCAGTGCAGCAGCGGGCTCCCCTGCCCTCCTCGATGGCAAGTGGATGAGTCTGGGTACAGTGCCAGGAAATGGCGCTTCTAATGGATGCAATTTGCAGCGTGGGGGACCCAGAGCGCTTGGGCCTCTCCATGCTGTGGATCCCAACCCCCAGCTGCCTAGTTGTACCTTGCTGGAAACTAAAAATACAGCGAAGTGCACGTCGTTTTTTTTTATTATTTCAAGAATTTAAAAAAAAGGGCTCCACTGTATTTTGATTGCCAGCCAGATAAAACTAGGCAGCTGGGGGTGGGTGGCAACCTGTACCTGCCTGCTTTACCTGTGCTGGTGACCAAAAATACAGCAGAGCCCCATATCATTAGTGTGAAATCTCACTTGTGTGGGAGCTCCATTGTTTAGGCACATCAGAGAATCTCCAAATGCGACACAGTGTTCACTAACAATTTCAGCTAATTTTCCGCTTGAAGCATCAAATGGCGCTCCTTCCCTTCGAGCCCTGCCATGCACCCAAACAGTAGTTTTCCACAACATATGAGGTATTGGTGTGCTCAGAAGACATTGCCCAACAAATTTTAGGATCCATTTGGTCCTGTTTCCCTTGAGAAAATGCAAAATTTGAGGGTAAAGCAACATTTTTGTTAGAAAAATATTAATTTTTTCCTTCCACATTGCTTTCGTTCCTGTGAAGCACCTGAAGGGTTAATGCTCTTCATGAATATGGTTTTAAGTAGTCTGAGGGGTGCAGTTTTTGGAATAGTGTCACTTTTGGGTGATTTCTGTCACATTGGCTTCTCAAAGGGACTTCAAATGTGATGTGGTCACAAAAAAAAGTGGCTTTGTAAATTTTATTGGAAATATGAGAAATTGCTGATGAACTTTGAACCCTTCTAACTTCCTAACAAAGAAAAAATTTGTTTCCAAAATTGTGCTGATGTGAAGTAGACATGTGGGAAATGTTATTTATTAACTTTTTTGTGTGACATAACTCCCTGGTTTAATAGAATAAAAATTAAAATATTGAAAATTGCAAAATTTTCAAAATTTTTGCCACATTTACGATTTTTTCCTAAATAAACGCAAACAATATCATCCTAAATTTACCACTAACAGGAAGCCCAATATGTCACGTGAAAACAATCTCAGAATCGCTAGGATCCGTTGAAGCGTTCCAGAGTTATTACCTCATAAAGGGACACTGGTCAGAATTGCAAAAAAATAGTCTGGTCATTAAGCTGCAAAGTGACTTGGTCCTTAAGGGGTTCAACTACAAAGTGTAGATTTGTAGGAATATCTATTTTTCTCTGCTGCGGGGTCTATTTTTGGGTGGGTCTCTTTTCTCAGCGCTGATTATAACCTTTTGGGTGTTTCGTTGTATTGAAAAGTAACCTCCGTCGTGTTCCATGAAACACTGGAGCTGCCGGCAGGTCACAAATCACCAGAGACTGACCGGAGAAATGTTGGAAAAAGGGTAAGGTGGCAGAGGGTGAGTATGACACTAGGGGCAGGGGACTTACATTTAAAGCAACGCTACAGTGGTGCAATAGAACATAAATTATTGGGTTGGTGTATAACATTAAAGGGACACTCTCAGGTCATTTTTCAGTATGATACTAATATTACCCTTGAATAGGGCCTGGGCAGACCTTTTAAAACCATGTAAAATCATTATTGTACCGTTTGTAGTTTCCATGTTATCGCCATTGTCAGACCCTGCAGAGAGCTGCTGCATTAGTCCTGTCCCATTATAAGCAGAGGCGATTAGTCCTGTACTGTATAAACTGTCATGTAATTATGCACTCCCTCTCAGCAGCTCTCTCTTCCCTCTCGGCAGCTCTCTCCTCCCTCTCAGCAGCTCTCTCATCCCTCCTCCCTTTGCTAACAGTGCAGTGTCAGGTTTCACTTACAGGTCTGTTCAGTTGATTTCACCACAGAAGGAGAGAGCTACTGCAGGTCTGCCTTATCTAGACACCATTTGTTTCTGTAAAGCAGATATCCCGATGTGCTGTGACAGTTTCTGTGTTGTAACTCAACTCTTGTGATGCTGCACACAGAGAGCAGAGAGGAGAATACAGTCCCCCACTGATCTCCTGTGCTGTGATCTGAATATGTGACATACATATTCATGCTATGGGGAGTGGACAGCAGAGAACTAAGTGGATCACTCACTGTGGTTGACAGATGGAATGAATCTCTTTATTTGAAATTTACAGAAGATAGGAGGGGAATATAAATAAAAAAAATGCATAAATAGAGCTTATAGCGAGGTATTAGAAAATGATAGCAGTTACATGTAGATTTGTGACCTGACAGTTTTCCTTTACCTATTTGCATGGCAAAGGGGCACCTAAAAATCTATAGCTTGTCTCGCAAAAATAAAAATAAAAAAACTTACTTCCATACAGCAATGCCTGTTTAAAAAGATACAAATAATAGTTATGGCTACTGGAAAAGTAAAAGCTAAATACAACTCTTCTAGCAATGTGAGTGAGTACAGATTGTACATATCCCAGCAATTGAAAAGGTTATGCTACTAAGTTTTCAGCGCTCAACTTTTCCTTCTGAGATAGGCTTTGATGTTATTAATGTTGTCACATTTAGTATATAGATTCGCTCGAGCTTTTTGCCATAAGGTTCAGTGCTTTTCTTGTACTACAAAGTCAATGGGTGCAGGGCATCCTTCATCGAAAATCTCCAACACTAAAGGTTTGCCCTTTATCAAGGCAAAGGAACCACTTGTCCCAACATCAATTAGGCTGCAATATCAAAAATAATTAAAAGGCAAGAAAAAAAAAACTATTTTTAATCCCTTAAATATTAAAGGGGTTATACAGGATTATAGTTTTTACTGAGTTAAGGCTCAGCGCTAAACATATAATATAGAAAAATGAAAAGAAAAATACGTATACTCACCGCTCACTTCTCCGGCTGCTCTCTACCTGCTGTCTAGTTCTCTATTGTGCACATCTCCGGCCGGGAGTTCACTCTTAAGTTGAGGCTTCGAAATATTAATAATATTTATTCATATATATAGTGCTATTAATTCCATAGCACTTTACATACAGTTGGTGGCCAAAAGTATTGACACCCCTGCAATTCTGTCAGATAATACTCAGTTTCTTCCTGAAAATGATTGCAATCACAAATTCTTTGGTATTATTATCTTCATTTAATTTGTCTTCAAAGAAAAAACAACCCTCCTGAGGAAGCAGGATGAAACATGCATTGGGCGTAGGGACACAGGACCTGACCTACACAGGGTGGATGAAGGTATAGCTCTGAAAACATCTGATGGGTTATTTGTGGTGTATTGTGCTGATCTCTTTTTAGCACTAATTGTGCACAGGCTTTTTATTGACAACAGGTTTTGTTGTGTGCCCTACAACATGTTAACCTGAATGCTCCCATACCATCTGATCCTATATGAGTTTGGAACAGGTCTAGGCTGTTGACCCTTTGGTATGAGGCAGGCTTGATTTTATATATTGTGACGACACAGCCTTTTTTTAATCTGTGTCGTGGGTTAATATTCTTAATTTGACCAGACATATTGTTCTGTTGTTTGTTAAGTCATTGTTTCTTATCAGACTGCTTGGAGCCCCATTGTCCTAGTGTGTGGATTGCTGAATAAATGTAAATTACCTCACCACCTCTGTCTACATTACTCAGAGAATGATGCAGTCAGATTGAAATGCTGACCAATAAGAGAACAGCCTTATCCCATCAATCCTGGAAAAACAAAATATACCCTGAGGTGAAGGCTCGAGATATAAAAAGGTCTTGCTTCATTCACCAGTGTGCATATGCTACATAGCCTCAGCCTAAGTATTTTGGCCCCGGCTAGAGGATCACATTGTGCCTTCATGACTTTGGCCTGGGAATTTCGGTTCTGGCTGCCAAGATCACATTTTTTCTTCATACTCTGCATGGCCTCAGTCTAGGAACTTCAGTTCCGACTAGAGGAGCACCAAAATTGGATTATATTCTGCAGATGTCCAGCCTAGGATTCTAGGATTTGGCTGGAAGTTCAAAGATTACTTAAGGGACCCAGGTTGGGACAATTCGGTCACTTGGCTACAGACTTTGCTGTGCTTGATTACCTTCCAAAGTCTGCTGCTATTCCTTTCTTGGTGGGTGCCTGCCAAAAGCAGGGTGCTGTTGGATTAGGGTAGTTGGCCCTGGAAGCCCCAAAAACACGAATATGTTATTCCCTGGTGAACCAGCAGAAGGGTGAGACTCTGTTGACTGTTACATTGTATCATTTTGCTTGGTATGTGTATATACCTTGGCAGACGAGAGCACCCACTGATCCCCTTGTCTCCCCATATATGTTTTTATAATTAGTTATAAATAAGCTTTACATTTTATTTCACCTATGGTTGCTTTTCTTGCTTTCGTCAAACATATGAGTATTTTGACATAGGCATTCAGGTTTACCACTATACAATATGTATAATTAAATTGCTTCTACATTATTTACTTAGAACTCAATAATTCCATTCAATACCTCGCTGAAGCAATGACGTTACTCTTGAAAAGATTAAATGATGCAGTTTGCGTTAATTAGAAGAGATCAATCAAGTATTATTTTTTTTCAGAGTTAGATTGGATTGCATAATTAGTAATTATCACTTTGCAGGCTGTAAACTTCAGATATCACACTTACAATTGTATAAACTATGCCTGAATGAACGCAACATTGGAGAGCTTGTTTAATGGGAAATGTTGAAGTTAAATGATCCCTTTTGTTTTTTTTACCTTCAGGCTTCAACCATTGCGTGTAAGATTAAAGGGAATTACCACCTTTTTTTAGCATCTTGTTACTTCTCGATTCCAAATGCTGCACTAAATAATTTCTTATATCTTTAAAGGGAACCTGTCACATATAAAAGCAAAACAGTATGTACCAGGTAATCTGCAGGTAAATAGCATTTTAACCCTGTTTAACCGGATTTCTTCAGCAGCAGCTACAGAGTGAAAATGAAGTTTTATTCTCCTTACAGCTGCTGGCTTCCAGTGATCAGAGCGGTGCAGGGAGCGGTACTGTTATCAATCTCTATACATCACTCCACCGCACTTTGACAAACTGCTCAATCTCTATGCGTTTCGGGGTAAACCCCTTCCTCGGGAATAGTGAACAATGGGACATCCCATTGTTGTGGTACTCCTGAGGAAGGGGTTTACCCTGAAATGTGTAGAAATAAATACCACCATATGAATTCAATTAATCTGTGATGCTTGGATTATTTTGGAGCAGGAGTGCGGCCACAAGTTCCTATTCTTATATCTATTGCCCTGGATTACTACTGGAGGAAGGACTGCTGCAGACTGCGAAAACAGCTTGATATCTAAAGTTGTCATAGGCGAAAAGGGTGGTTGTGAAGTGTCACAACCCAAATCGGTGAGCGAATCCACTATTTATTTCTACACATTTTGCAAACAGATATACACTATTGTGGGCCCCTTTTTCTTTTCAGTTGTTTATCCCTTCAGCTAGAAAAGATATATTTTGATGCTAAAGTTGCAGTTTAAGAGTGACAAGATGCCATTTCTTCACAAGCAGTTACACTGCTGGTTACACCATGACTTACAGCAGGGTAATGGCCCCAGTTTCTTCTTCCTCGCGGTCTTTTATTTTCAGCTCCACCCTTTTGGTGACCATACCTCAGAGTTGTCAGACACGTCACTCTTCAGTCTTGGTGTCTCCACCTTCAGCCAATCCTCCTAGGTTTTCTCTGGACCTTCCTGGAGCGGGGCTTCTGTTTCCATTGCACCTTCTGTCAGTGTGCACCTCCCTCAACGGGTTTGGTCTTAAACACAGTGCATCCCTTTTCCTGGGCCAAACATTTAATTGCAGGGGAAACTTTCATGCTATTCTGCACTCTCCATTTCCATGGTGGATAGTACTTCTACTCAACACGATAACAATCACCATCAGGGATCTGTGTTCAGATACCACCTTTACTGTGCAATATGTCTTAACCCAAAACAATTTATGTAGTGCAAACTAATCCCACCGACTAAATGTAAAGGACTTGTGATGGCGAAGTTGGCTTTGCAGTCCTTAAACCCTCTGTTGCAACACCCCTTAATGCTTGTGTGCGATCTGGGGATTTGTTGCTTACCGTTCTTCTGGTCACAAGTGATTAGATGGTATGGGACCACAAGAATACACAATATGTGACACTAGCATCATTTTATAAAGTAAAAAATGTATTCACTGGAATGACTCAAATAGGCACAATATTTCTTAAACATTTCTTAAGCAGAGGCTCATTCTTAGCTTCAGTTACAGATGGCATATTTACTTCTAGAGAGCTTCCCTGGCTCTGACCTGCTCTTTTTAGGCCAATCACTTCAATGATACCTTTGTGCTCCTTCCTGGTAGGAATAGAACTTCTCTAACCCTCCAGGACCGGTTTGCATGTTGCATTTCTGTAGCCCACCCCTTCTATCCTTCTAGCCACCTAGGGGAATTGTGTGTCCCTTATGTTTGTTTATAGCCACAGGAACAACCAAATAATTTCCAGCAGAATGTGTCCTTTTTTCAAAGTTTTAAAATCCTTTTTATTTTCATATTTTTAAAAACTAGTGGTTCAACAGGTAATTCTCATGGTTAAACAGAGGACACATAGAGATTATAGCAGTAGTAGCGCACAGACAATTCGTTTCAACCAATAGGTCTTCATCCTGGTCTATCTATACTTCATCTTTGTCTACATTACAGCAGCTATTCACTGATGCTGATGATCAAAGGAACCTTCTAAAGCTCCCGTCACACACAACGACGCACCAGCGATCCTGACAATGATAACGGTCCTGTAGGGATCATTGGTGTGTCGTTACCTGGTCGCTTGGGAGCTGTCAAAGAGTACCTTCTTACACCGCAACCGCGGTGAGAAATATTGTGTGCGATATTGCGACCTGGAAATGTCGCTGCCAAATTGCCTCCCAATTGCCTCCTTATTGCGGCGTGTATTTAGGGAATTTGGCGGCAATAAGACAAATGCCGCTTGGTTTCAATTTCACAGCACTGCTCTGTGCTCAGTTCTCTCCACAGCATGGATCTCTGCCATGTGGCTATTTTTGCCCATTCTCTTTCTTATTGTGAAGTCATGAACACTTAACCTTAGCTGAGTCAAGTGAGGCCTGCAGATATTTGAGTGTTGTTGTGGGGTCTTTTGTGACCTCTTGGATGAGTCGTCACTGTTCTCTTGCGGTAATTTTGGCCATACGGCCACTCCAAGAAGCTTCACCACTGTTCCATGTTTTTTTGCCATTTGCTGATCATGGCTCTAACTGTGGTTCACAGCTTTTCCCTGACTGATAGATCTCAATTAAGATTGAGATGTTGTGACGTGACCTAAAAATGCTCGGAAATCCTCCAATATTGCTGAATTACAACAATTCTGCACCTTCTAAACTAGAGTAACAGTTCTAACCTTAATCTAACTGAGATGCTGTGGCATGACCTTTAAAAGACAGTTCATGCTCGGAAACCTTCCAATGTGGCTGAATTACAACAATTCTGCAAAGACGAGTGGCCAAAATTCCTCCAGAGTGTTGTAAAGACTCATTGTCAGTTATCGCATACACTTGATTGTAGTTGTTGCTGCTAAGGGGGGACCAACCTGTTATTAGGTTTAGGGGACAATCACTTTTTCACACAGGGCCCTGTAGGTTTGGATTTCTTTTTCCCTTAATAATAAAGACCTTCACTTATAAACTGCATTTTGTGTTTACTTGTGCTATCTTTTTCTTATATTTAAATCTGCTTGGTGATCTGAAACATTTAATTGTTTGACAAACATGCAAAATAATAATAAATAAGAAGTACATTTTCGCATCACTCTATCTAGTCTACCCAATGAGTTATCAGCAGCAGTTGTACAAATATTTGATAGTTTCTTTACAATTTGTCAGTATGAGGTGGAAGCGTTTTGCTCCTAGAGCGTTGCCTGCACCCGGTACAATTGTATCCAGCTGAGAATAGGCCTATGTGCAAGATTTGCTGTTTCCGAAAGGAAACCAACACTGATCTCATACACTGACAGCAAATAAAGCCCCTTTAAATGCAATGGAGTTAAAGGTAAGATTTGCCTACCCTATAGATGTGCTTGCTCTTCAGGAAATGAAAGATAAATGATGCCCTTCAGTTGAAGACTAACTAATATACAAAGCTCTTAACGGTAAGAATAATTTCATCTTTTGAGTTTTCAAGGGTATGCTTCCTCTTCCTCCCAGGTCTTCAGAGAATCTGCAATCCTATTTACAACATCCATGCTTTACACAATCTCTGCAGAATAACCGGTGAATTGCAGGAATGAAAGGACGGAAGATGTTTAACTCGTTTTGTTTTCTTTTATTAGTATTGCAATGTCAGTTCTGGACTGTTCAAATACCGGAGACGATATCACATTTCTCTCACAATAAAACGTATTTAATGCTCGTGGTTGAAAGCAAATTGCGGTGATTGCATACGGGATTTTTTTTTATAGTGTTTTCAATACATTTGTGTCCCTCTTGGGGAGCGAACATGTAATGAAAAAAAAATCATTCAAGCTTGCAAGAGCATTTAATAGAGCACGACTGTCACGTCACATTAACATAAATGCACTGAAGTTCCTTTAATGAACATATAATCAATAGATGAAAGAAACCTGGAGTGGCGACACATTTCTATAAATATTATTTATGTAAGTGATGGGAGTAATTTCCGTTCTATTTTGCTCTTTATGTTATTTCTTATACAATTACTTTAATTCTTTTGGGACTTTTGGTAACTTTTTGTTTTCTCTTCTTCAACACAATATTGATTGCTGCCCTATGGTTGCCTATGTTAATGTACAAAATACAGGACAATAAAGTTACAAATGTCACCTCCCCAAAAAAGTTCTCTTTGTGCTCACACCCTGCAGCAATGCCCAATTAATGATGCCATTAAAAGTAGAGTGGATGAATGAGATGGTAGGAAGCATCACTGGTCCAAGATGACAAGACTGAGCTGCTGGGCTTAGGTAGAGAATGATTGGCCCCAGAAGAAAAAAGAATATGTGAAAGATATCCTAAACTCCGCTACCCAACTAATCCATCTGCCTCCCTACTATTCCCTGGTCTCTTCGCTCTGCCAAGCTCTTCACTGGATCCCATAAGTCAGAGACTCCAGTTCAAAACCCTAAACATGACAGACAAAGCCAACCACAACCTGTCTCCTTCATACATCTGTTAGGCTAGGGTCACACTTGCAGATTTTCCATGCGTTTTTGGAGACCTGCATTTTCTGAAAATGCATGGAAAAATGCACCCATAGGCCCCTATGTAAAAAACGCATGCCCCAATAGCAAAAACGTATGCCTAAAGTGCCATGCGTTTTTGGATGCGTTTTTGTGCTTAAGTGAGGAGCTGCCTAAAAAAATGCATGCAAAAACGCATGATACCATTTAGTACCATGCAAAAACGCATGCGTTTCCCAAAGGGCCCCATGTTAAAAAAACGCAGCTTGCAGTATTTTTTGGTGCTTTTTCAAAAACGCATGCAAATAGCAGGGTGTCATAAAACACCTTAAAAAACGCATGGCAAGTGTGACCCTAGCCTTATATGGTCTCCTGGTACTTGCCTGCACTCAACCTGCAATCCTCACAAGATCTCATTCTCTACCCCCCTCTTATCTCTTCTTACAACCACCTATAAGGTTTCTCCTGTGCATCTCCCATACTCTGGAGCTCTCTGCCAAAACACATCAAACCCGCGCTTAGGCTAGGGTCACACTTTGCATGCTTTTTTTAAGGTGCTTTTTTGCACCATGCGTTTTTGCATGCGTTTTTACATTTCTGCATGCGTTTTTTAAGGTGTTTTATGACACCCTGCGTTTTTGACTCAGCACCAAAAAACACTGCAAGCTGCGTTTTTTGGTGCGTTTTCAAAAACGCATGCGTTTTTTTAACATTGGGCCCTACGGGAAACGCATGCGTTTTTTGCATGGTACTAAATGGTACAATGCGTTTTTGCATGCATTTTTTAAGGCAGCTCCTTAAGCACAAAAACGCATCACAAAAACGCATGGCACTTTAGGCATGCGTTTTTGCAATTGGGGTATGCGTTTTTTACATGGGGGCCTATGGGTGCGTTTTTCTATGCGTTTTTCCAAAAAAAATAGTCTGAAAACTGCATGGAAAATCTGCAAGTGTGACCCTAGCCTTACAGTGGAAACCTTCAAAGGGAACCTGAAAACCCACCTCTTCCAACAAGCCTTTCCCATCCCTTGTAGACTATGAGCCCTTGCTGGCAGGGTCCTCTCTCTTCACCTACTGTATCCTCACCCATCCCTTGTAGACAGTGAGTCCTCACAGGCAAGGTGCTCTCTCCTCACCTAATGTATCCTCCCCCATCCCATGTAGAGTATGAGCCCTTGTGGGCAGGGTCCTCTCCCCTCACCTACGGTATCCTCACCCATCCCTTGTAGACTGTGAGCCCTCATGGGCAGGGTCATCTCTTACCTACTGTATCCTCACCCTTCCCTTGTAGACTGTGAGCCCTTGTGGGCAGGGACCTCTCCCCTCACCTACGGTATCCTCACCCATCCCTTGTAGACTGTGAGCCCTCATGGGCAGGGTCATCTCTTACCTACTGTATCCTCACCCTTCCCTTGTAGACTGTGATCCCTCAGGGGCAGGGTCCTCTCTCCTCACTACTGTATCCTCACCCAACCCTTGTAGACTGTGAGCCCTCATGGATAGGGTCATCTCTTCTCATCTACTGTATCCTCACCCATCCCTTGTAGACTGTGATCTCTCACAGGCTGGGTCCTCTATCCTCACTACTGTATCCTCCCCCATCACTTGTAGACTATGAACCCTCATGGGCAGGGTCCTCTCCCCACACCTACTGTATCCTCACTCATCCCTTGTAGACAGTGAGTCCTCACAGGCAGGGTCCTCTCTCCTCATCTACTGTATCCTCACCCATCCCTTGTAGACTGTGAGCCCTCATGGTTAGGGTCCTTTCTCCTCACCTACTGTATCCTCACTCATCCCTTGTAGACAGTGAGTCCTCACAGGCAGGGTCCTCTCTCCTCATCTACTGTATCCTCACCCATCCCTTGTAGACTGTGAGCCCTTGAGGACAGATTCCTCTCTTCTCCTGTAGCTATGTGTGCCTCGTATTGTTAACAATTATTGTTCTTGTCTATGGATGCCCATTTTTCCTATGTAAAGCGCCATGGATTAAATGGTATATAATAAACAATAATAATAATAATAATAATAATATGCTACAATCAAGTTACTGGCAGATGAGAGCAGCTTCTTGACATGAGTATTCCTAATTCATGAATTCAAAAACACTTTTCTGATCTATTTCTTTTGGAAATACAACACTTCTGCATATACTGTACATTAAAGGGTTTGGGTGACTTAAAAGGGTTGTCTTCTATAAGAATATCCCAGTTCCGACGCTTTACTCACCATCATTGGGTCCACCATTGAGACTAAGCCGCTGCTCCTGTTATCTGGTATTGTGGAAGCCAATCAGTCAGCTCCGTGGCTCTGAACAGAGCATCCCATCCACATATGCAGAACCGCTGACTGTTGTGCTGTCCACATAATATTAGCGCTGCAGCCACTATCAGACCCCACAAGCAGCAGCTGAGTGGACCTGGGGACAGTGATTAAAGCCAAGGGCCAGTATTTTCTGTAAGGGAACAACCCCTCTCAACACATGTGAACTAAAAACATATGTCTCTTAAAGCGGATAGCTTGAGAATTGCAAAAACAATTAACTTTTGATTTTATGGAAATTGGCTCATAATTGCCTAGTAAGCGCTATCAAGCCTGGCAAATACTTTGACTCTTAATCCAGTATTTTCTGAACTCCAGCCCTTAACAGGTCATGTTTTCAGGATTTCCTTAGCATTGGACAGGTGATAGAATCATTAGCAAGCCAGAATTCTGAATCACAGCCATTGAGTTTCTGCACACGGCCAGACCAAAGAATGTGGAACATCAGTAATAAATTAACAACAAAATATAAAAAATGATTAGGTCCTAAGGAAAAAATTATGCCACAAAACACTTATAGGCATCTGTTTTCTGTGAATGCATCCTATATATGTTATGCACATATATACACCAAGACAGGTAAAATGAGAAACAAAGCCTATCAACCTGCAGCTGCACCCACACCCCACTGGTTCCTGTACAGACTCAATGTCCCTGGCAGCACAACTAGAAACCACAGTTCAGACCTGTCTTTCTAAGGCAGTGATGGGCAACCTTTTGAGCTTGGTGTGTCAAAATTCGCCAAAAAACCGAGCATAAATCGGGAGGTGTGTCACCTTGAGAAAAAAAAACCTAATTTTACGATATTTATAGTTTAAATAACAAATATGTATAATTCTTTAACTTACCTGCTTAGTGACTTCTTTGTTAATCTGTCAGTTGGTTTCTTTTGTTGGTCTTGCTGTTATTTAACCTGTGTGGGGTGTCATGAACTAAGATAAGTGAGAGGGAGGGGGAATTCTTCAAGTGATGGCGAACCTGTGGCAGTCCAGCAACAGCTGGACTGCCACACTGCCACAGGTTCACCATCACTGATTTAGTGACTTTTTTGTTGCTGAATTTCATTGGCTAAATCTTCAATTGAAGGTTGGTATTTTGCACACTTCAAGGCCAAGCAAGCGCTACTAAGGTTATCTGTCAAAATGTCTATTTATATTCCACGTTCTGCTTACTACCGTTTCACTACATAGAACGCAAAATGATCTGCCATTTTTTTTCTATAATGCCATACATCTCAGTCCATGTCTCTTGAAAGGGTCGGCTACTGCTACTACCACTTCCTTTACTTAACCTTGGTTTTTTTGGCTTCTCCATAAGAGGGGCAGTGACAGAAGATTTATAGACAGCCCTGCAGGCAATTAGGGGTTAACTGTCTTTTAGGAAAGGGCAGAGTTAATAAGCAGAAATAGGGATTAATAGGGTGAAATGCAGTCTGTACTATGCTGCAAGATGGCGTTCCTTATGTAAATCAATGGCGGGAAACGGCACCCATAGCACATGCCTCTTCCAGCCTCCCCCTCATTATCTCAGTAATGGCCAATCACACATTCATGACACCCCAGATTCTGCCCAGAACCTTTCACTGGAGGATGGTTGCTGTAGTAATCACTGGACCTCCAGACAGACCTCCAGACAGCGATCACAGGGCCTCAGATATGCGTCCCCCGCAGCGTTCCGCTGCTCCGTGCTGCGCCAGCCAGAAGTTCCACTTACCGGAAGTCCCAGGACTAGACGCTCTGTGCCGGAGCTCTGCTGTTCTGGCTACAGACCTCCAGCACATTTTTTTTTCCTCAGCTGTAGTTAGTGATGGGCGAGTCCTAACTCGGAATCGCTTGACTCTAGTCTAGCGAGTCCGAGCCCGGGACTCGCTACTCGTTGCTAGTCTAGCGAGTCCAATGTTAATCCTGACGAAGCCTTGCGGCGATACGCGTGGGGCCTGGCCGCCCTCCCTCCCTCTGTTGACACTCTTCTGACATTCATTGTGGTAACGGTTCTTACACAGCAGCCCTCTTAGGGGGTTCTGCCTCTAACATGCTAATTTATGCATTGATGTTTACATTGTTATGTTGATTTGATCCCTGCTGGGTTAAACCTTCTATCTGGCTGTGACATTACCTACAATAGACTAAATTGGATTGATTGCAGGCTATTCACCCGGTATATCTCTGGCAAACTAGCAGCCTCTGTAAAACAGTACGCTTCCAGCTTATCCAGAAGACTGTTCCACCATAGAAGCTAGGAATGTAACACGATATAATTACAATATCTAGCCTAGGATTGCATATAATATACAGACAAATTGTACTGGGTTATTTGTGATATCAATCATATCCCCTTATTGATGTTGACATCCTGCTGATTACAGATTAATTGGATTTATGTGAATCCCTGTCTCTAGTATAAATACTGTGATGCTGTGTTGACTTATGTTATACTACTGCAATATATGTGAAGGTACTGGTTTTGGGTTGCTACAATTTTTGTCATATTTTGTCAATTGCCTGTAATCTGTATATTGTGTGTCTATACAGAGGGAGGGCTGGTCCGGACCAGTAGTGTTTTAATTGTTTTTAATATTTTTCTGGCTCTTCTGTGCCGTTACACATTATAATTTAATAAATCTCACTTGCATCAAAAATTGTTTTTTGGTTGTGCTTCGCTATACTGGGGTACCTTTCTCTTGCTTCTTATCCTTGTATTTTACCCCCGTGCGGATGCACCCATCATATATCTAGCCAGACAGTTGCAGCCCTGCTTTCTTCTTTGCAATGTTAATGAATGGGGAAGCGAGTAATAGCGAGTAGTGTGAGATTTACAAATCACAGATGTCTCGGAAAGCGCTCGCATTGCCGTGTCGGAAACCCGACTCGCAACAGTTTTTTGCTGCTGTGTCTGTGTCTGTGGTTTTTATCCAAATAGCGAGTCTAGTTTCTCCGGCGGCCGCGTGTCACTGAAAATGGCTACGCGTGTCAGTGCTGACACGCGTGTCATAGGTTCGCCATCACTGTTCTAAGGGTTCATCGAGCTGTTTCTCGATCCACCTGAGGAACTAGAGGGAACTATGCACAACTAATCAAGAGAGGGAAAATGTACAGTGGTAGATGAGGACCGAAGGTGAGGAAACTTAAACATATACACAAGGAGAAAAGTTGAATAATGAATGCAAGCAAGGGTAACCTTGTATCAACCTAACAGAGAATAGAAAAAAGGTGTAAGAAAGGCAAAGAGAAAATCCCTAAGCAGCAGGGCTGGAACTCTTTGGCAAAATTACCTTGGCAAAACCTAAATATAACCAGCAGGGAAGGCTGGTGAAAGGAGAGTATAAAAAGCCCCACCTGGGTTGTGATAGGACACAGACAAAATAGGAAAATAAAAAACACTTGCCCTGAATCATCAGCAGTTGGACAGGGACTGACCAGGCTGTGGCTCAGCTGGGAAGAAAACCGACCACGGAGCAACAAGTAAGCGGGTCAACTCCCAAAGCCAAAGTATGACAATCTATAGAACAGCATTTTACAGAACATATTAAGAATATTCAAAAACTTGGCCTTGGTTTCTTTTAGCTGAAACAAAACATGCTTTTATAAAGCTGGTATATAGCTGACATGTGACAAGCAGTATAACATATTGGCAAGTTATGGATTGTAGATTTGAACTAAATGGTCTACCATGGTTTTAAATAATTAAAAAAAATGAATTTTATATGTATATTATTATTAGTAATGTTATTTTTTATTAGGTATAGGTTCTGCAAATTATGGATTATAATAATTGTAATGATAATTTTCTTTACCAGCACGGTGAAAGACGCTAACAGAAGGTACCACACATGGCACCATCCAATGCATGACTGGCCCTTCCATCTCTCGGAGGTATCGTATGTGTTTAACACATTAGACTAAGTGAATGTTATGCGCTAAAAGTCTGGTTTTAAAGTCTACTGAATTGAGGTTCAATTATTTTCAGTACATTTAACAAGTTACTTTTCCACCATTACTTATTTAACACACAATTTGATCTGCAGGGAGAAAAGCTGAGTTTGATGAATGTTAACACATGGTGTCACTAACCTGCCTTCACGCCTACATTGTGTTCATCATTAACATACCAGTCTGTTAGGAATGGCAATAAGAAAGTGGATGCGATATGATCTGCTCCCAGGAGAGGTCACATAGGCTCACAGGTTATATGACGAATTTATCGAGCTTAAAAATAACTCATTCACCGCACAGATACAAGGCAGAATATACCGCACATAGTGTTGTCACTCGTCTGGCGTGACTGGTTAATATGCTCATTCTAGGATTGTCTCAGCTTTAGAGCAGTCGCCTCCTGATACATTATCTTTTTTTGCTCTTTTGATCATGGAGAATTTGAAGTCACTTGCAAAGGCTATAAATGAGGAGTGTTCAGAGGAGTTACAGAATAATGGCAGCAGAACAGTTGACCTTATCCATATTCATGAATATGTCTAAGGTTTCATGAAGTTACACAACTAAGCTTCAAAGTTGAGTTCGGATTTGCTACACAGAAAAATTCCCTGGGAAAACTCTGGGGTGTCGCTGATTTTTATGGCAGAAATGTTGTATGGTGGATAGCCTGGTTATCTGACCAAGGCCAGCATCAGCATGGTTTTTTCATGTCTGTCAGAGTTTAATACAAACAAACAGAATAGTTAAAGTGGTGGTCCAAAGGTTAGATAAGTAACCATTGGTATAGTTCATCAATATGAAATGGTGGTGATCTGACACCATAGTTGTAGAGTCCCAGTGTGGCACCCCTGCAAACAGGTGGCCACAAAGGGAAGTGCAGCCAGGTAAGGCAAGATGGTTGACAAAACACTTACACAAGCGGTGGCAGGTGTTAAGAGTAGTGGGTGGAGTGTAGAGTAGCATTGACAAAGTGGGTGGTGAGACCAACACTAGAAAAACCCGGGAACACACAGTTAGAGTCAGAACAGTCGAGAACAGTAGAAGAAGAACACCAAGTGGTAGTTAGTCTTTTCCCGGGAGGAGTGGTTCCCTGGAGGATGCAGAATCCTGAGTGGCACAGACCCTTGGAGAGAAAGCTCGCTCCATAGCTGGAGGTGAGGGAGACTACAGCCACAAGCAGAGACAGCCCACAGCTGAAGGAAGGTGGGAAGACAAGCGCCCGGCAGCAGCACACATCTTAGCTGACCAGAGGAACTCTGAGCTGAAACAGTGACAGACAGAGGGAGCCTGGTGATCCTACAGCCATACCTGGGACACTGGAGGCTAGGCCGCTACAGCCAAGGAGCCGGCTCTGTAGAAGTGACCGGGGGCACTTTAGGACCCTAATCACAGGACACACCAGCTTGGGGCAGGTGCTTTATGACCTGCAGCCTAATTTTCCACCACGGTCTAGGAACACAGTTGTCATAGTAGGAATGGTGACCCTGACTGAGAGGGAAACATTCACCCAAAAGCCTGCAACGACCAGACTGAACCCGTGGTTGAGGTACTAAAGGAGAGACTAAAAGGGCCTGAATGGACTTAGAGGGAGCAACGCGGATGAGCCACCTAAGCTGCACAGTCTAGTAACCCGAGCAGTGCTGAAGTGTTTAAGTGTGACTAAAGAACTGTAAACTGTGTGAACTGCTGTTGAAAGACCAAGTTAAATACCCAGTAAGCTCATCCCTGCCTGAGACTGTTTCCTTCCAGCGTCGCAGTAAAGTCCCGCCTGAGGAGCCACAGACTGTCACCCCTGCATACTGGCTGGAGAGCTGCAGCTTTGAAGTAAGTGCATTACACCCAGTACAATACCTCACCAGGCCCATCCATCACTACTACTGCCCTGGAGACCCTCAGCCCTACCCGAGGAGGGTTTACCATCTTCGCTGTCCCAAGTCACCGTCCCCAGCAGGAATACGTCAGCTGTGGTTCTACTAACCACATACCCCGGGTGGCGTCACGACAAATCACTTCTAAATACCCCCTTTTGGACTGATCTCAGGCCACGGGACTAGGTCATGACTACCGTGATTCCCAGAGAGGCCGCACCGGCCTGGTCTCGAGTACCCCATAGCCTGGGAGTGCATCACCAGCGTACACAAACCCTTTATCAATGGCTTAATATATTCCCTCCACTATACTCTAAAATAAGTATAGATTGTGGTGGTTTACCTTTCACTGGATGTTTATTTAAAATATAAAAGATTAAAATATTAAAAAATTAAAAACGTAGACACATTAAAATGTGTAGGCATTCATTTTCCTATATAGAGCAGATTCTCTTTCTAGATGTGTTCGATGTGCAATCTTCTGTGTTGGATCCCAGTCTGTAGTTAGTTGTTGTCCTTTCTATCTGTATCTGGTATCTAAAAATTATATATGGTATATAAATCTCTCTACGCCAATTTTGTTTGATTGAACATAAACCTACAATTCCGTGACTTCTTACCTCTAGGTATTCTTCTCACTAGAGGCTTTCTTGATACTGAAAATTTCTACTCTTTCTTCTAGCTGCTGGGGTTTGTTTTTATAGCCGTTAGAATTGTGAATTATAGGATAAATTTTATCCAAAATATTGCATTAAATTGGTATATAGATACCTGTATTCATTTGGTGAATATTCTGTTTCCCCTTGAGCTCTAGGATTTTCCTTGTTACCAGAGTTGTTACTAACTCCTGTATCACCTCCTAGAGAATATATACAGAATATATACAGAAATGAATAGTGTACTTATCTGTAGTGTATTATCAATGTTCAGGGTTTCTGCCACATCCATGTAGTGCTTATAATGTGGTTTTTCTTAGTACTAGAAATTAAAGCCTTGATCCTATGAGAAATAAAACCATATGCCTTGCTGGTGTTTCCGTGTGTTTTATATCTTAGTTATATCATAATATATAAGCTGAATTTAAAATGGTTTTAGTGGCATATTCAAAACATTGGCTTCTACTGTGATTATGCTGCTGTATTAGGCTGGCTTCACATTTGCTTGATCGCATGCAGACACATACGCAGTGCAAAGCAGGGTCTAAAAGATGTGTGCGCGGCGGAGAATGTCCGCCTGCGGACACATCACTGTGCAGCCCGGCAGCCAATCGGCGTTGTCAGGGGGCGGAGATCAGCACCGGAGATCTCCGCCCCCCGGCCGCCGGTAACCTCCAGGACATGTCGGCGGGGAGAACAGCTGATCTGACAGCTGTTTGAATCTCCCGCGCCGACACCGAGAGGGATGTCGGCGCGGGAAGATTCAAACAGCTGTCACATCAGCTGTTTCTCCCCGCCGACATCGCTAGCAGATTACCAGCGGCAGGGAGGAAGAGGACAGCAGTGGCTGAGCTGATCTCCCGGTGGCCGTCGGTGAGCTCCTGTGACATCACCGGCGGCCACCGGGAGATTTTTCAATGGGTCTGCAGCTTCTCCTGCGCTTCAAGCGCTGAACACTGCGGACCCATTGAAGCCAATGCATTTTTTGTGCGCTTGGGGACGCTTGCTGATTTTCCAAGCTCCCCGAGCGCACAAAAAATGCAACTGGCTGCGTCCCGGAAGGAGCAGATATCGTCCGCATCCGCACCCAAACGCAGCAAACGCAAGCACTATGCGTTCCTATGTTAAACATAGGAACGCAGTGCGCATGCGTTTGACTGCGTATGGAACGCAGCAATACGCTGCCTTCCATACGCAAATGTGAAGCCAGCCTTAGTTATTGTCTATGTCCATATTATTTCTATATACACATTTCTTATAAACATATTGTCTACTCTGTAGCAACACTAACCTTGCTGAAAAAAAAAAATGCTTCTTTCTATCTAACCAAAAAAAAATACTATTAACCCATTACTTGCCAAATTAGCAATTTTCCTTTTTGAAAATTGGTGTGTGAAAGCTCTCTGGGTGGAAGAATATTAATTTAAAAATGACAATGACATGATTTCCTGTTTTGAAAACATGCATTTTACAAACACAACACAAAAATTGGACCTAATTATAAAATCTTAGTTGCTAGATGCAAAAGATTAGGCGTCCCAAAAAAAGGACATTGGTAGATACTGACACCAGTACAATCAGCTTTTTACAGGTCATGAGGCAACTGGAAGTAAATTGTATATAAAGATGAGAAAACCTTTTAATGTTCGGATTCGGGTAAGTTCACCAAAATTCCAAACCCCATTCAAATCATTGTGAGGCAAAACCAAGGGCCTAGAAAACACATTCAAAGGGGCCCAAAAGCTGCCAAATGTTGCGCAAACTATTTTACAGTGGAGTCCCACTGTTTTGGCACATGCATTTTCTTCCTACAATATTACTTAGCAAGCTTCAGCGCCACTGTCACACTCATCATGCTTCCAGTCCCACTTATGAACCTCAGTCATCCTCATGACTTCCCTGAGGTTGTCTCAGGTTATACAACAGGTATCATGCAACAGGGAATCCAGCTGTGTGACCTGAGTTAATCTCAGTGGTGTCAGCGCTCATAACACTAGCTATCTCGTGAGAGTCACAATATCATGCAACATAACGGATAAATCTAGCCACTGTCTTGAGAGAATACATGTAAGGAGCAGTGACATCAGGAAGTACAGCGCTGTTCTAACTTGCCGAATAGACCCTGTGTGACCCCTCAAGTCTGAACTACAGTAATGTTTGTGATGGCAACACTTTTCAGCTCACACGTGCCTGCATACCTGTCCCACAGCATATGGGGGATGCATTCGGTGACCTTGACCCCACTATATTGATGTAAGGCCCCATGCCTATTGTATGTTATTTGATGCTTCTTTTGAAGTAGATTTTTAGAATTTGCATCACATTTTGCATGTTTATCCTGAAGCCAGCAAAGTCGATGATAGTTCAGAAGTGCTTTGCCAATGTTTTTTTTTCCTTGCAGATTTGGTGCAGATTTTGGGGCAGAAAAAAGAAATCTTAATCACATGTGCAAGGAAAAAAAAGTAATGAGTGCACAGCACTTCTGACTTTTCATAGACTTTGCTGGCCTCAGGATAGACATGTAGATTTTGGTGCAGAGCATTGCCCCTAGCTACTTCAATAGACTTATAGGGCAGGGGTAGCCCACTACAGTCCTCAATGTCTGAAAACAGTGCATGTTTTCAAGATATCCTTAGCATTGCACAGGTGCTAATTTCATCACCTGCAGAGGAGATGATACCAGCACCTTGTGCAATGCTAAGTAACTCCTGAAAATGTGCACTGTTTGCGGCCCTTGAGTACTGCACTTGGCCAGTCTTGTTCTACAGGAGAGTATGTAGTGTCTTGAATTTCATACCTCAGATTTTCAGGCTAGAGACCTGAGACTTGTTCAACAGTCTCTGTAGGGCAAGCCAATGTGGGTAGCGTGATGGAGCTCCAGGTCACATATGTGTCCATCTCCTCTGCATGCCACTTCAATTCTGGTGCTGCTAATGCTGAAACATCTACTGCCCCTGGGGTGGTGATGAAGATGACCTACTCTAGATCAGGCATGTCTTGTGGAGTTTCCATCGCCAAACAGCATAATGCCGCCACACGACAAAAAGTGAAGCACAGTAAGTGTAGCAGAGTGTAGCTAGTTTGGACTGCACAGCTAATATGGGGCTGAAATGCCTAGCTCTGCAGTGATGCCTGTTTGGTTGCCTAGGGGGCGGCCTCTTCCACTGCCAGGACTAAGTCAGACACAATTAATCACTACAAGATGTAACTCTTTGCACAATCTTGTTACCTATCTCAACTCGTTAACCCTTCCATGCGGTTAGCTTCATAAGTGATGTCACTCACAAATCCAATTCCCCATGCAACAGGGTAACACTTGGGTTGTGGTTAGGTGCAGTGCCAGTGATTATTGAAGCCTGAGATATTTGTAGGAGACATAATGATGAAATCAAATAACTTTATTAAGGTCACCAATTCAGCAACTCATCTGTAATGCTGAATAAGGCTACTGGACACCAGCAATGCAAGGACAACTTCAATATGAATTATACATCTAAGGCTAGGGTCAAACTTGGCATGAGTTTTTTAAGTGCCTTAAAAATAAGCATGCGTTTCTGCATGCTTATTTCATTTCTGCATGCGTTTTTTAGGTGCCTTTAGGCACCCATGCGTTTTTGAATCAGCACCCAAAAAAAGTTCATGCACCTTTTTTTGGTGCTGATTTAAAAACGCATGCGTTTTTTAGAAAACACATGCGTTTTTTAACAAGGGCCCCTATGGAAAACGCATGCGTTTTTGGATGGTACTAAATGGTACTAATGTACCATGCTTTTTTGCATGCGTTTTTGAAGGCAGCTCCTAACATAAGTGCAAAAACGCATGCCAAAAACGCATGGCACTTTAGGCATACATTTTTGCTATTGGGGCATGCGTTTTTGCTATTAGGACATGCGTTTTTTGCATGGGGGCCTATGGGTGCGTTTTTACATGCTTTTTTAAAAACACAGGTCTACAAAAAAGCATGAAAAGACTGCAAGTGTGACCCTAGCCTAACATAGCTGTAAACATATGGAATGAAATGAAATAGTGATTGCCCATTTTCAAGAAGCAATATCCAGAGTATGGTGTTCCATCAGTGTGAACAGACCTGTGAGGCCATGCGAGTGAAGCATACAATGGCCATATGCTATTTTTATATGAATTGGTATCACATAACTGTAGAAGGGATGCCCTCATACAGTTCTGACCCTCTGCAATAATAAAGGTTTGCTCTCCTCCCCAAAAAAATGAAGCCAGTAGACCTGATGGTGGAAAAACCCCTAACCATAATGTTAGGTGTTGTTCCCAGCCAACGAGCCTTTCGGTGAGAATTTTGGTCCCAAACAGAGAAAGTTTGAGGGCTATTTTAAAATTTTAACTTTTTTTTACGAACAAAGCCTCTTTCAGTGATTTGTTTGAAAAAAGCTTGTGTTTCCGATCGCAAACCAAATCTGCAATGTTCGTGCCTAATTTGAAATTGGAGAAAATATTCGGGGAAGGTTCACTCATCTCTTACTGTGTACAGAAGTGGATCATCAGAGGTCCAAATATTGTGTAGGGCCATTATTGGGCGCTGCAGCTAAGATCCAACTGAAGCTAGTAGAATGGTCATGGTCACCACTCAATAAGTGGGGTAATATCTCAAGGAATTTCATACTGTAGAGGGATCATCCTTATATTCATTTGCACAAGGCAAGACTAGCAGCAGTCGGATAAAACTGAATGGGAGAAGACACAGATTAGATATTAGAAAAAAACTTTCTGACAGTGAGGGTGATGAACGAGTGGAACAGGCGGCCACGAGAGGTGGTGAGATTTCTTTCACTGGAAGTCTTCACACAGAAGCTGGACATACATCTGTCTGGGATGATTTAGCATTAGATGAAAGGTGGTAATTCGTGCGCTGCCGTCTGTCCGTTTGGTTCCAGGAAATCCAAGGAATCACAAGATGTTAAAAGTAATACCTTTAATGGATGATTTAGTAAATCCTACTTTGAGCAGGGATTGGACCAGATGACCACAGGGTCTCTTCTAACTCCACCATTCTATGAGTCTATGGATATCTGGCTCTGTACACTGTTTACTCCAGGCTGATGCAGGATCTGCATATGACAAACTCCCACTAGAGATAAGCAGAACTTATGAAATTTTAATTTCTCCTAAGATTTACATTCGCAAATGCACTCTTGTGAATCTCAATGCTGAAAAGCTTGTAATTGCTTAGAAATACAAGTAGGGGAGAGAAGAAAGAAAACTTTGCTAACCATAACAGCTTACACTCTACAGGAAAATCTGAGGAAAAATATGTATCCAAGAAACATGCGCTGACGAACAATGATGATAGATCGAAGATTTTTTCAGGAACCTTTATTAGCCTATGGTTGGGGTCACATTTGGCAAGGCAATTGCGTTGACTGGATCTGGATGCGGTAAAGACAATTGCCTTCAGACTCATTTTTTTTCAAAAATGTGTTGCGTAAACCGCAATGCGGTAACCTGATTGCTCTGGATGTGTAATCCGGAGCAATGCGGTTGCCGTATACAGTGTTCATCCCTACTGCTGCAGGGATGAGCAAAGTGTTAAATGTTATTAAAACATGAAATATTAATAGTAGCTGTGGGCAACATGTCTGTAGGGGGTGCCCATCCCCCCTAGAGACATGCTGTCCTCTCTTGTCAGCATGTGAGGGGTTAATAAGCCCTTTACAGTATAGCCGGCTACTGTCGGCTTCTACAAATTTCTGAATGAAGCCGCGGCTCCTCCCAGTACAGGAGACACTGCCTCTGTTCAGTGTCCAGGGAACCATTAACATTAGGTCTGTGGGGGTGTGGAGCAATCCGGTTACCGCATTGCGGTTGACAGAACCGCTCCAAAAACTGCAGCTTGCATGATTTTTACCGCAGGCTGCAGATCCGGAGACGGTAACTGGATTGCATGTAGAGCAATCCGGTTACCATAATGGGCTCCTATGGGGAGCGTTTCCTGATCCGTTTTTGAGCTTTTTGACAGCTCAAAACCGGATCAGGATTTCAAAATGTTGCCGCAAATGTGAGCCTATGTGTTTCATAGCTATCCAGCTACTTCCTCAGGGCAAACATCCTTCTGCTCCATACAGACAATACACACATTTATAATGCCAGAGGAGACTACAGCAAGCAATTGGTAAAAAGCCCACCCCTGGCCCTCCTCCTCCCAATCACGCTAACATTAAAAATACAGGTTAATATAAACAAAACCAACTGAAACAATTGTGCTTATTGTTATACAGATATCAAAGTGCATTACAAAACACATAAAATTAAAAACACATTAGCGCATGTTTCTTGGGTCCATACTTTTCCTAAGATTTTGCCATATACACAGGTGTATCTGTGCAGCAGCTGTTTATTGTTTGAGTGATGGTTGTGACCAGCTCACAATCAGGTGAGTCTAGAAGCACTGTTACATGGCACCACATCATTAACGATATTGCTTAAACGTCACGGGTTTGGAGGCGTTCAAATGACATCGTTAGGACGTCTTTGCGTGTGACTCCGCAAAGTTGTAACGATAAATCGTTGGATTGTTGATCACAGGTTTGAGAACATGTTCTCAAGCCACACAATCAACGATCTGCCAACCTGGTATATCATTGTGTGTGACACCATAATAACGACGTCGTTTACGACTTGGCCCATTCACAGCAATGAGCAGGTATGGTTCGTTGGGTTGTGTGAATGATACCTGCTCACAACATCGTTGGTGAGTCGTCAACAATATCTAGACGTGTAATATCTCACCAACAATGTCAAAACGATGTCTGCAATGACCCCGCACCCAATAGATTGTTGCCGGCATCGTTCCAACGTCGTGCCGTGTAACGATACCTTTAATGACCACACTATTTATCTAGTCTATCATCAGATAAGACCCTATATTTCACTTCTTCTTTATTATAGTATTTCTACACTCACCAGGAGAGACAGAGAGATAGGACCCTGCTGACCATAAGAGCTTACACTGAACAGGAAAGAGAGAGAGGAATCCACTGACCCTAGCTTACCCTAGAAATGAGAGAGAGGACCCCTTTGACCACAGGATTTTACCCCTAAAGAAGAGAGAGCAAAAGAGGACCCCACTGACCATAAGACCTTACATTTGACAGTAGTTGGAGAGGACCCTGCTGACCATAGGAGCTTGCACTCTACAGGAGAGAGAGGACTTGACTGGTCATAAGAGCTTACACTTTACAGGAAAAAGAGAGGACACCCAATGACCATAAGAGCTTATACTCTATAAGAAAGAGAGGACCCTGTTGACCATTAGAACTTACATTCCACAGGTGAGAGACAGGACCCCGCTGACCATAAGAGATTACAATCTTTAGCAGAGAGATGACCTTGCTGACCATAAGAGCTTACACTCTACAGTAGAGAACAGGACCTCACTGACCATAAGACCTTACACTCTACAGAAGTTTGAGGACCCTAATGACCATAAGAGCTTAGACTTTACTGGGGAGAGAAAGAGAGAACCCTGCTGACCACAAGAGATTATACTTTATCAATATCTAAGTCATAGACAAGACCTTTAACCTATCATGCTTTTGTGGAGAGGAACCTGGAGACATAAGTCCATGTAATTCAACCTATAACCAAACATGTTGATCCAGATGAATGCAAAAATCCATGAGGCAGATGCTAATTGCTCCATATTAAGGTAAACATTCCTTCCTGACACCACGTACAGTGATCAGACTAATTCCCTGGATCAACGCCCTATCACAGAATCTAGTATATATAACCAGTAACATTCTATTTATCATGAAACCCCTCTTGAACTTGTTTAGTGAATGAACCATTACAACATCATGTGGCAGAGAGTTCCATAGTCTCACTGCTCTTACAGTAAAGAATCCGCGTCTGTGATTATGATTAAACCTTCTTTCCTCCAGATGTAGAGGATGCCCCCTTGTCCCAGTCTCAGGCCTAAGAGTAAAGAGATTAGAAAGGTCTCTGTACTGTCCCCTCATATATTTATACATTATTATAAGATCCCCCCTAAGCCTTCGTTTTTCCAAGCTAAATAACCCCAAGTTTAATAACCTGTCTTGGTATTGCAGACCCCCTCAGTCCTCTAATAACCTGTCTTGGTATTGCAGACCCCTTTAGTCCTCTAATGACCTTTGTCGCTCTTCTCTGGACCCGCTCTAGTTCAGCTATGTCTTTCTTATACACCGGAGACCAGAATTGTACACAGTATTCTAAGTGTGGTCGCACTAGTGACTTGTATAGAGGTATAATTATGTTCTTCTCATGAGCATCTATGCCTCTTTTAATGCATCCCATTATTTTATTTGCCTTTGCAGCAGCTGCCTGACACTGGCCACTAAATGTGAGTTTGCCGTACACCCAGGTCTTTTTCAGTGACAGTTCAACCCTGGATTTTCGACTTTCCAGTAAGTTGACAATAATCTTAGCAATAGCATAGATAAAAAGAGAAGTTAAAATATAACTTTTAATAAACTCAAATGTGAAAAAAAGACCTAGTTGTCTAGACTAACAAAAACAGAAAGTTGTGGAAAAGTGACAATGCAAAAAACTGTGTATTGCTGTGAGTAATCCCCTTTTCTCTTTCCAAGGGGTTAATAGAGCCAAATCCAGATCCCGTCCATATACATAGGAATACTGGCTTATGTCTCTAGTCGGGTCTGCCTACCTACAGGAAGTGCAATACCAAGGCTCATACACTCCCCTCTGGTACACAGACCACATGTATAGGTGCAAAAAACAAAGTATGCACTCCAAATCGGAGCGATCTCACCCAGTTACTCCACCGCTTCACATGAAGTGAGTCCACATAGACTTGGATCAACCTTTCATTGATGATGTCCAGGCTGCTCAGGGCTCAGTACTTTATAGTCACCACCATGTCATCTGATGCGTTCCACCCGACGCGTTTCAGATCCCTCTTCATCAGGGAGTCATGGTACACACATCAGGGTTGGTAATCATAGGATACACCCACCCTTATGTAGATGATGGCTATGGTGTCCAGTCTGGCCCCACAAGGTTCATCAGTCTGGATTGACAATAATCTTTGAGCAGAGACTCATGTAGATGAAATACAACATTTGCTGACTCTGAATTGATTTATTATTTTATGTAATGCGATCAACTACAACTGCGCGCACTTGCAGCAATGGCAAATGATATCTAGGGAAGAGAACTATGTAATTGCACAGATTGTCTTTTATTTTCTTCAACCTGTGTAAGGTTACGAGGCATATCTAGGGACGAAAACGACATAAAGCGGCAGAGATTGTGGCTTCCTCCACCCTGCAGTAAGGTCATTGCTGGTGCTTTTTATTTTGCCGATTGCAGAGCGCTTGAAATTCTATGGACACATTACAAACAATTTACATAGAAATGTAAGTGCTTTTTCATGCATATATTTGCATTTTGGTTGAGCGGTTTGAGCAAAGATATTCAATTAAGAATTTAATTTCTATTTATATGCAAATCATTCTGTTATACACATGGATGACTTTACAATTAATGAAACAACACATAAAAAGGCATATAGTTGTCTTGTTGTCATTTTATTGATGTCAACAATTTTGGATTTGTCTTTGTCTGTGATTAACCAATTAAATCCATTTCCTTAAATGTCTTCCCCACATTTAGAGACTGATTACAGAACACAAAGTCGAGAATGAAAACAACAGACTGAAAGGGAAAATCTGGCAGAACCTCAAAAAGGTTTGCATTGAATTGATGAAAAACTTTTTTTATTCCGTTACTAATTCTTTAAATGGTCCCTGAACGTTCTGACAACTTGGTCTTCTTTGACAGATAATGTGATAAATAGACGATCTCCAAATCACTTCATTTAAAAAGAATGTTAAATTACTAACAGAAGAAATGTCTCCAACTAACTATCTGCCTAAGGAGTAACTTTGTCCACTAACGGTCATCAGCACGCTTTTCCGGTGTGGCCACTTCCGGCCCCAGCACAGCTATGTCAAGTATTTCCATAGCTGTGATTGGCCAGGGCATCACTTGCAAAGATCTATAGCTAATTTAAAACAAATGATGTGGACTCCTGTATATCTTTGATAACCAGCACTGGTAAAGGAGGCAGATCAGTTGTCCAATTTGATTCTACAAGGTGCTGAGTCATGCAGCTGTCCCATTCCTGATTATTGCCTTAAGGTACGTCACACGCGCAATTTTGCAAGCAATTTCACTGGCAATTTGCTGGTTGCAGTGAAATCATGGACACATTGTTCCATTTCTACACGGCAACAAAACAGAACCATGTATCCATGATTTCACTGCAATCAGCAAATTGCCAGTGAAATTGCTTGCAAAATTGCCGCGTGTGACGGTACCTTAACAGCTACTTAGCTGAACAATTTCTTCCAGAACTCTGCCAGTTGTAGCATTCTATTCAGTGGTGATTGTTGGCATGTATTCCTGTGCTCTGTTTGATGGATGTATTGCTATCTGTCCTGGAACTTCATTCTGACCATCTGTTTATTTAGCCCCTTTGCTCTTATCCACTACCCTCCAGGTATTCTGACACCGCACTGTGACTTGACAGCATCTCAACACCCTTATTCTTTGAAGTGCTCTCCAAGTAACTGATGCCAAAATGCTTTACTACCCTGCCGTACGACTTGTCATTTGTGACTAGCATCACACATGACTTCTGACCTCTGACCTAACTGCCAACCATGCAACTGGGTAACATGTTGTAATGCTATGATATCATGACGTGTGCGCTTTAGTAACACAGTGCATATTGATGTCAGAGGCCAGATTGCACTGGAAGTCACAGCCTGGACTAAAGCAGCTGAAGAGACTGTGTGTGATGAGGTAAGTGGACATGAAGAGGAGGACTGGACTGCTGCCTGGGTGGGTTATTGTAACCTTTTGCCTGGCTCTCTATGATAAGGCAAAATGGAGACTGTAACTTGACACAAGTTTGCTAAATTCATGCTGCATTCTGGAGAAACCAAAACCATTATTAGGAGTAGTTGAGCAATAGGATAAACCTTTTTTTAAATCTTTGCTGAAATACATTTCATTTAAATATATTCAGGTTAAAAATTCAGGTTAAGGTTGGACTTTTATGAGCCTCATAGTACTCCCGGTTGTAGGTCTTCCTGTCTTTCCCTTTTGGCCTCCTTGATTTAATCTGTAATGGCCACTTTACACGCGGCTACATTTCTAGCTTATCCGCAGGTAACTTACTGGCTGCAGTGAAATCATGGAGACATGATTCCATTTGTACACAGCAACAAGATAGAACCATGTCTCCATGATTTCACTGCAGCCAGTAAGTTACCTGTGGATAAGCCAGAAATGTAGCCGCGTGTAAAGTGGCCATAAGAGATTTCTCTCTTTATTCCCTTTACGAGAGGATTTTCTTTTTCTTTTATTTCTATTGAAATGTCGCCGTAGTGTTGACTGATGCTTAAAAACGAATCAGGGCTTCCTGACCTGCATGTGTGTTATCCATTATAATACGGTCATCAATTATTTCCCGTTCAGGAGGAATTCCTATGATTGTAGCATTGTATATCGAAAACTAGTTTCAAATAGTGTCCTTGTGTTTCTCAACGTATTTTCATCCATCTCTGAGTAATCAGCTGTGTTAGATCTACTCGGTGTTGGTGATAATGTTAGTAATCCTGTTCTTGCCTTTCTTTTGGATGGGATATTGTTGAGTCTTTAGGGTAAAATATCAGCAGGTTTTTGCTATGTAAGCTTAGGACATTATGCTGTAAATGTTAAAAACATATAGAACTCCAGTCCTCAAGGGTCACAAACTGGTCATGTTTCAGGATTTCCTTAGTATTGCATGGGGTTTGGAATCATCACCGGTGCAGGTGGTTATATTATCACCTGTGCAATACTAAGGAAATCCTGAAAACCTGACCTGTTCGTGACCCTCGAGGCCTGGAGTTCCCCAACCCTGACATAAACTAAAGGCTTTATCATTTGGTGATTACCACTACAGGACTACTTTGTCATGTGCATGGCAGTCAGACATGCCCCCTGCTGTGATTGACACCTCTCTGTGAATGTACAATATCTATACAGAGCCTAGTGCGGGCGGGAGTGGCTCTCCCAGCTTTGATGTGTTTCTAAAACTAAATGCTTTGATTGTGTCAGAACAGTTGCAGCCAGAATTCTATGTGATATATTGTTGGATTCAAAATATCTGTGCCAATATCATGCTGCTCTCAGACAAGCTAGCAAAAACATGCTGACAGATTCCCTTTAATATCTTGTAAAAAGATGCAGCAACAGTCAGGGCCATATTTGGCATTTGTGCTGCCCTAGGCACTTTTAGTTCTGCTGCTCCCTATTGATAAGATAGACTAAACCCCCATTACACGGTACAAGATCGTGAACGATATTGCTGAACGTCCGGGTTTACAGTCATTCAAACAACATCGTTAGGACGACGTTGCGTGTGACACCGAGATACGACTACTATAAATCGTTGGATCGTTGATCTCAGATTTGAGAATATGTTCTCAAATCAAACGATCCTCAATCAGCCAATCTGCTGCATCGTTCTGTGTGACACAGCGATAACGATTTTGTTAACGACTTTGCCGATACACAGCAGTGAACAAGTTTTGTTCGCTGGGTTGTGCGAACGATAGCTGCTCACCACATCGTTGGTGCGTCGTGCACAATATGTAGACGTGTGACATCTCACCAATGATGTAAAACAGATGTCCTAACGACCGAGATCGTTGGTGGTGATATCTTAACGACATTGAAGCGTGTACCGGTACCTTAAGAGTATGTGCACGCAACATCTTTTTCAGGCGGATCCACTTCGTTACCTGCCTTAAAAAAACGTAAATAAACTCTAAGGGCCACGTTACACGGGGCGACATCGCCGCCGATTACATAGGCGACGTAGGGACGTGGTCTATCGGCGGCAACATCGCCCGTATGTCGCCTCATGTAAAGGGGTGATGTCGGCGCCGATGGGAGGTCACCTGGTTTCAGAGCAGTGCTCTCAGTGCTTTGAAACCAATCAAGATGGCGGGCTGCCTTTAATGTGCAAATGGGGTGTAATGTTGCACCAATTCACAGGTTATGTGAAAAGTGCAACAAAGCACCCTCATTTGCAAAAATATAACTAAATAAGAGAAGAATTTTCATCTTTAGGCATAAATTGTATATGCCTGGTAATTTTTTACATGGGCTACATTCCCAAAATAAATGTTTGTGCCATTTATTAGGCATTTGTGGGGGTGACAGACATCCTATAAATGGAACCTGTCAGGTTATCCATGCACACAAAACCACCCCCAGTTTTGTGCACATATCTGTAATCTCCGTCTAAGGCTAGGGTCACGCTTTTTTGGAAGTACACTGAGCTGTAGGCTGATTTTCTGCTAAGGGAAAAGAGAAAAAAAAAAAAAGATTTAAATCTGATTTTCTAGCGAGTGTGAAACGAGCTGAGTGTTACAGAAGTAAGTGTGTGACTTGTGATTCAGTGACTTTGGATTAAGGGAGTTTGGAAGGGAGGACTTATTGAATTGCTGGTTGTATTTAATTAATACTTTGCATTTCTTTTTACTTATCATTTCTGTCTGGTGCAATCCCCATTAGGAAATGAGCTCCATGATTGGCAATGCCATCCAGTGTACATCTTGCCACATGTATGCATTCCTTGACCAGCCGATCGAGGGTGCATACTGCTGTGTGAGATGTGAGTACATTGTGCATTTGGAAGCCCAGATACTGGATCTAAATGAACAACTGACAGCGCTGAGATCCATAGACAATATGGAAAGGAGTCTGCTGCTCACTGAACAGCTGCTCAATGGGATAGATGTGGGGGAGGATGGTAGTATGGAGATGCAGGACCGTGAGGTAGCCAGCTGAGTGACAGTTAGAAGGCGGGGTAGAGGGAAGGGTGCCAGGGAGGCTAGCCCTGATCTGGCACACCCCAATAAATTTGCTATGTTGGCAGATGAGGGGGGTGTGAGTTCAGGGATAGCACTGCTGCAGCAGGGCATGACCTCTGAAAGCCAGAGGAGTGTCTGCTCCAGTAAGGGGGAAAACAGGAGAGAAGGGCAGGCCAGACAGGTGCTGGTAGTGGGGGGACTCAATTATTAGGGGAATAGATAGGGCAATCTGTCACAAAGACAGGGATCGTCGAACAGTGTGCTGCCTACCTGGCGCTCAAGTCCGTCACATCACTGACCGTGTTGACAGATTACTGGGAGGGGCTGGTGAGGACCCAGCGGTCATGGTGCACATTGGCACAAATGACAGTTAGAGGTAGGTGGAAGGTCCTTAAAGATGATTTCAGGGAATTAGGCTGCAAGCTTAAGGCAAGGACCTCCAAGGTAGTATTCTCTGAAATACTGCCTGTACCACGTGCCACACCAGAGAGGCAACGGGAGATTAGGGAGATAAATAAGTGGCTCAGGAATTGGTGTAGGAAGGAGGGGTTTGGGTTCCTGGAGAACTGGGCCAACTTCTCTGTTGGCTACAGGTTCTATGCTAGGGACGGGCTGCACCTCAATGGGGAGGGTGCAGCTGTGCTGGGGGAGAAAATGGCTAGAAGGTTGGAGGAGTGTTTAAACTAGGGATTGGGGGGAGGGTATTCATTGTATAGGAGGGGAAGATAGTGTAAATAGTAACCTGGGCACAAGTAATAAAATTGGGGTGGCATGGGGGGTGGGGTTAGAACAGTCAATCTAGTAGGAAGGAATAGAGGTAAAGAGAGATGCATAAAGTGCATGTACACTAATGCCAGAAGTCTCACCAACAAAATGGAGGAATTAGAATCGATTTTGTTGGAAAATAATTATGACATGGTGGGGATTTCGGAGACTTGGCTGGATGAGAGCCATGACTGGGCTGTTAATTTACTGGGCTATTGTCTGTTCAGAAATGACCGTACAAATAGGCGAGGAGGAGGTGTATGTTTATACGTAAAATCATCCTTAAAACCCATCCTGCGTGATAATATAGGTGAATCTAATGGAAATGTAGAGTCCCTGTGGGTGGAGATAAGGGGAGGGGGGAAAAAATAATAAATTACTGATAGGGGTTTGTTATAAGTCTATATCAAAGAGGATTAGTTTCTAAAATGTAACTTTTATTTGATTTTGTTAAAAAGGAAACTATAGTTCCTGTGATGTGATTTATGCAATCCAAACCTTACCAAGGGGATCTAGGGGGGTGGGAATGCTGTCCCTATACTCTCCCTGTCTCACCCTGCCTTGCAATGGAGTTTTAGACACGTAAAAAATTCTTGCTGGTGTCCCCATACCACGGCGTCTGCCCCTCATAACCCTGATTGCACACTAGAGTGAGGGGTTGTGGGTCTCACAATTTTACACTAACCTAAAGACCTGTTTGTCTCATATATGTGTCATGGAAGTGCAAAAAGGGGTCCTACTAGCAGAGTCCAGGTGCAATCAGGGTTAGGAGGGGCAGACACCGTGGTATGGGGACACCAGCAAGAATTTTTTACGTGTCTAAAACTCCATTGCAAGGCAGGGTGAGATACGGAGAGTATAGGGACAGCGTTCCCACCCCCTAGATCCCCTTGGTAAGGTTTGGATTGCATAAACCGCATCACAGGAACTATAGTTTCCTTTTTAACAAAATCAAATAAAAGTTACATCTTAGAAACTAATCCTCTTTGATATATGCTTTGAAAAAGTTTGGATTATATAAAAACCAGAAAATCGGTGAGCAGTTTGTTATAAGTCCCCAACAATAATGGAAGTGGAGGAGAATATCCTCATAAAGCAAATAGATGAAGCAGCGACTCAGGGAGAAGTTATTATTGTGGGGACTTCAACTACCCTGAAATACATTGGGGATCAGAAACCTGCAGTTCCAGCAAGGGTAATAAGTTTTTGAAAACTATGAGAGACAATTACCTTTCACAACTGGTTCAGGACCCAACAAGAAGGGGGGCACTGCTGGACCTAATATTAACCAACAGGCCGGACCGCATATCAAATATACGGGTTGGAGGTCACTTTGGTAATAGTGATCATAACTTAATAAGCTTTCAAGTATCCTTTACTAAGACGTGTAGTAGAGGGGCTACAAGGACACTAAACTTCAGGAAGGCAAATTTCCAACGGTTGAGAGATGATCTTAGTGCAATAAACTGGGACGATGTCCTGAGACATAAAAGTACACAACACAAATGGGAGATGTTTATTAGCATCCTGAATAGGACTTGTGCACAATATATACCCTATGGGAATAAGCATGCTAGAAATAGGAGGAAACCACTATGGCTAAATAAAGCGGTAAGAGGTGCAATATGTGACAAAAAGAAAGCATTTAGGGAGTTAAAGCAAGTAAGCAGTGATGAGGCATTAAATACAGAAAATTAAATAGCATTTGTAAAAAGCAAATCAAGGCAGCAAAGATTGAGACAGAGAGACCCATTGCCAGAGAAAGTAAAAAGAATCCCAAAATATTTTTTAACTACATAAATAGTAAGAAACTAAAAATTGATGGTGTTGGCCCCTTTAAAAATAGTCTGGGTGAAATGGTGGATGAGGATGAGGAAAAAGCCAATATGCTAAATTACTTTTTTTCAACAGTATTTACACAAGAAAATCCCATCACAGACAATATGATCAGTGATAACAAAAATTCTCAATTAAATGTCACCTGCTTAACCCAAGAGGAAGTACGGCATCGTCTAAAAATCACTAAAATTGACAAATCCCCGGGCCCGGATGGGATACACCCCAGAGTGCTGCAGGAATTAAGTACTGTCATAGATAGACCATTATTTTTAATATTTAAAGATTCCATAATAACAGGGTCTGTACCACAGGACTGGCGTATAGCAAATGTGGTGCCAATATTCAAAAAGGGGACAAAAACTGAACTTGGAAATTATAGGCCAGTAAGCTTAACCTCTACTGTGGGTAAAATCCTAGAGGGTTTTCTAAGAGATGCTATACTGGAGTATCTGAAGAAAAATAACCTCATGACCCATTATCAACATGGTTTTACGAGGGACCGTTGCTGTCAAACTAATCTAATAAGCTTCTATGAAGAAGTAAGTTCTGGACTGGACCAAGGAAATGCAGTGGATGTGGTGTATATGGACTTTTCAAAAGCTTTTGATACGGTGCCACACAAAAGGTTGATACATAAAATGAGGGCAATGGGGATAGGGGAAAATATGTGTAAGTGGGTTAAGAACTGGCTTAGTGATAGGAAACAAAGGGTGGTTATTAATGGAACACACTCAGAATGGGTCACAGTTAACAGTGGGGTACCACAGGAATCAGTGTTGGGCCCGCTTCTATTTAATATATTTATTAATGACCTTGTAGGGGCATACAGAGTAGAATCTCAATATTTGCGGATGACACTAAACTCTGCAGGGTAATCAATACAGAGGAGGACAATTTTATATTACAGGAGGATTTATGTAAACTAGAAGCTTGGGCTGCTAAATGGCAAATGAGCTTTAATGGGGATAAATGTAAAGTCATGCACTTGGGCAGAGGAAACAAAAGGTATAATTATGTGCTTCATTGTAAAACACTGGGCAAAACTGTCACTGAAAAAGACCTGGGTGTATGGGTAGATGACAAACTCACATTTAGTGGCCAGTGTCAGGTAGCTGCTGCAAAGGCAAATAAAATAATGGGATGCATTAAAAGAGGCATAGATGCTCATGAGGAGAACATAATTTTACCTCTATACAAGTCACTAGTGCGACCACACTTAGAATACTGTGTACAATTCTGGTCTCCGGTGTATAAGAAAGACATAGCTGAACTAGAGCGGGTCCAGAGAAGAGCGACAAAAGTCATTAGAGGACTAAGGGGTCTGCAATACCAAGACAGGTTATTAAACTTGGGGTTATTTAGCTTGGAAAAACGAAGGCTTAGGGGTGATCTTATAATAATGTATAAATATATGAGGGGACAGTACAGAGACCTTTCTAATGATCTCTTTACTCTTAGGCCTGAGACTGGGACAAGGGGCATCCTCTACGTCTGGAGGAAAGAAGGTTTAATCATAATCACAGACGTGGATTCTTTACTGTAAGAGCAGTGAGACTATGGAACTCTCTGCCACATGCTGTTGTAATGAGTGACTCACTACTAACATTTAAGAGGGGCCTGGATGCCTTTCTTGAAAACTATAATATTACCAGTTATACATACTAGATTCTTTGATAGGGCGTTGATCCAGGGAACTAGTCTGATTGCCGTACCTGGAGTCAGGAAGGAATTTTTTCCCCCAATGTGGAGCTTAGTGTTGCCACATGGGTTTTTTTTGCCTTCCTCTGGATCAACATGTTAGGCTATGGGTTGAACTAGATGGACTAAGTCTTCCTTCAACCTTAAAAAAAAAAAAAACTATGTTACTATGTTACTTGCAATATTGTAAGTTTCCTGCGTGGTTTGCAGAAAACTTAGAATTTTTTCCTCCCTCCTTAGCATTCACGCAGGCTGCAGAGCAGTGAACGCGGCCCCTAGTATCCCACTGTGTTTCCTGGATACCAGCTACACAGCGGGCTGCAAGGAGTGTGATTCGCACCACGCACAGCGGAACGCAACACTTACCATGACATACAAAGCCATACACAACCTATCCCCTCCATACATCTCCGACATGGTCTGCCGATACCTACCCTCACGCAACCTGCGATCCTCCCAAGAGCTTCTCCTCTACTCCCCCCTCATCTCGTCTTCTCACAACTGCATACAGAATTTCTCTGATACCTCTGCCAGACTCTGGAACTCTCTTCCCCACTACATCAGACACTCTTCTTCCATGGGAACTTTCAAAAGAAGCCTGAAGACCCATTTCTTACATCATGCCTACAACCTGCAATGATGCCCGGTCCACCGGACCACCTCACGGCATCTCCCCCTCCTACTGTATCCCCACCCGCCCCTCGTAGAATGTGAGCCCTCGCGGAAAGGATCTTATCCCCTCATGCACCTGTATGACCTGATCATCCACATTTTTTGTACTTGTCCTCGTCTGCCCTTTCCGCATGTAAAGCGCCATGTAATATAATGGCACTATATAAATAAATAATAATAATAATAAACTAGCTGACAGTTTCCCTTTAGGATATTTGTAGACAGCTATTAAGTCTCAGTTTTCTTTTTGGGAAGCTAAACATTCCCACATCCTGTAACCTTTCCTCATAGGCCATGGTTTGCAGACCGGTCACCATTCTGGTCACTCTCCTCTGAACTTGTTCCAGTTTGTTGATGTCTTTTTTATAATGTGGAGCCCAGAACTGGACACAGTATCCCGATGAGATCTGACCAAAGAGGAGTAGAGGGGAATAATGACTTCACGTGATCTAGACTGTTTGCTTCTGTTAAGGCTGGCTTAACACTGCGGTCAGATCAGGTCAGATCAGGTCAGGTTTTGTGTTTCAAAACCAGGAGAGGAACTTGCAGAGAAAAGTATAATTTAAAAATTGACACCTGTTCTAGGTTTTGGAGTCACTCCTGGTTTTGGCACACAAAACCTGACCTGATCTAACCTGATCTAACCTGATCTGACCGCAGTGTGAAAGCAGCCTAATACATCCCAGAATTGTCTTTGCCTTTTTTGCTGCTGCATCACACTGGTGACTCATGTTCAGTCTGTGATCTGTCAGCATACCCAAGTTTTTTTCGCATGTGCTGTGGCTTAGCCATATTCCTCCCGTTCTGTATATGCTTTTTCAATTTTTCTTGCCATTATAGATTCAAACGTAAGGCAGTAAACCCTTAGGGGTCCACCTATGGATACAAGATGTAACGAAACACGTGTGAAACAAATCACAATATGTGTTAACCCTTAAACCAGACATTTTGCTGGAATATTTGAGTGCTAAAAATTTCAGATCAATCTGAATCAAACTTTTGGGAAAATAGATTACATATCTGATTCATTCCAAATTAATTTACTCATCTCTAAATATGAAATGAATCAGTATTTTTGCCTCTGTTGAACTTATCAGTGACCACCGTCACCGTTGATAAGCCATTCCCACCTTTGGTGAGAATAGTGAAAAAGTGATAAAAAGGTGAAAATTCAGGTACATGTGGCTCTTAAGGCCGGGTTACACATAGCGATGTCGGTAACAATATCGCTGCAACGTCACAGGGTTTGTGACGTTGCAGCAACCCCATCAGCGATGTCGCTGCGTGTGACATTCCGCAACGACCAGCGATGAGCTCTCTGATCGCTGGACACTGCGGAATGGCCGGGACCATGTTTTGATCGTTGGTTTCCCGCTGCCCCGCATGCATTGGCATGTGACAGGGGCAACGACCAGCGATCCACATGCTGCGCCCGAGACACCCGACAGATCACTGCGACCGCTGGGGAATCGCTGGTGAGTCTGACTGTGTGGCACCTCACCAGCGATCACAATCCGATGTTCCAGCGATCCCGGTTGTACCTTTGATCGGGTGGCTGGAGCATCGGTATGTGTAACCTGGCCTTTAGGCAAAAATTTGTGCTGCCTAAATGTCCCCCTCTATTTTCTTCTGTGATCAAAGTAAAATAAATATTTTTCATTTTTGTGTAGTTTCTCAGTTTCACGCAATAATTAAATCACATAAGTCATTATAGCATCTAAAGAGCTGGTAAGTTGTTTGTAAAACATGAAGCAAACTTCTTACCAAATGTCGAGCATGACACAGGCCAATCCAGACGTGTGCTCTTCAGCTAATGAGAAAGCCTTTACTTGCATAAACTTCCAAAATTATCGATTGCTTGACCTTTCCTGATGACGGCCGGGCATTAAAATACACTTAGGCTGCACTTATACGTTTCTCAGCTTCATCAATTATATGTGTTTATTTTTTTTTTCATGCTTGAGCAGTTTTCTCATCTGAATGCCAATTAAATGGATCCACTTCAATTGCCATTAAAGGGATTATATGATAAGTGAGGCCAAAGAGGCCAGTATAGTACAAGCTAAGTTCCAATGAAACATGAAAGGAGACGTCAAAGTGGCATTCATTATACTTGTGATATTTTCATAGGAACAATCGAAAAATGTGGTTTGGTTTACAAATCACTTTCCAATACTCCTGGGATATAAAAGCTCCTAGAATACAATCCCTCCTGAATGTAAATCCTTGTACCTAGAGGGACACAGGGAGAGTTGAATTATTGTTATTATTATTATTATTGTTAATACTGACCTTCAGATAGATCTCAAGTCATGGTGACTTGATGGATGAGCGCTCTGTAGGAAAATTTATCATGTGCTGTCTAGATAGGTCCACCAGGGTCTTCTCCAAGCCTACATAGGTCCACCAGATTCTTCTCCAAGCATAGATAGGTCCACCAGGGTCTTCTCCAAGCCTAGATAGGTCCACTAGGGTCTTCTCCAAGCCTACATAGGTCCACCAGATTCTTCTCCAAGCCTACATAGGTCCACCAGGTCTTCTCCAAGCGTAGATAGGTCCACCAGGGTCTTTTCCAAGCATAGATAGGTCCACCAGGTCTTCTCCAAGCCTAGATAGGTCCACTAGGGTCTTCTCCAAGCCTACATAGGTCCACCAGATTCTTCTCCAAGCCTACATAGGTCCACCAGGGTCTTCTCCAAGCGTAGATAGGTCCACTATACTCTTCTCCAAGCCTACATAGGTCCACCAGGGTCTTCTCCAAGCGTAGATAGGTCCACCAGGGTCTTTTCCAAGCGTAGATAGGTGCACCAGGGTCTTCTCCAAGCCTAGATAGGTCCGCCAGGGTCCTTTCCACCATTTTCTTGATAGTATCAAGCCATCAGATTGCTGGTCTTTCTCTTCACCTTGTTCCTTCCGTTCTTTTGACCACGATGTCCTTCTCCAGTGAAGAATGCCCTCTATCAAGATTGATCTTGTGTAATTCTAGATACGTCCACCAGGTTCTTCTTCACCATTATCTAGATAGTAACAAGCCATCGGGTTGCTGGTTTTCCTCTTCGCCTTATTTCTTCATTTCTTCCGACCATGATGACTTTCTCCAGTGATGAACACTTTATAGGAAGTTCGATTTAGTGCAGCCTAGATAGGACAACCAAGGTCTTCTCCAGTGTTATGCTGATAGTATCAAGCTATCTTGTAGCTGGTCTTCCTCTTCGCCTTGTTCCTTCTATTCTTCTGAACATGACATTTTTATCCAGTGCTTGCTCTCTTTGTACGATGTGTCCAACAGAGACAAGTCATAGCTTGTTGAAATATGTTCTTAAAGGATTCGTCCGAAGGCAAAAGAAAAATTCATTTAAATTCCTATCATTTGATGATATCATCTAGGCTAACTTCTAAACATTACCTTGAAATAAAAGGTTCCTTTACTGTTTCTTCATTAACACAATATCTACACTCTTCATATTTTGTGCTTTTCGGGTTTTACTGACGAAAGAGAGGGTGTCTGGTGATACTTTGTCCCATTATGGGATACTGATTCAGGTGAATACACGCACTGAGCTTGCCCTCATAAGGTGAAGTTATCATGATGCTCTTCAGGTACTGAGAGTAGAGATGGGTGTCGGGATACCGGAGTGGTCACGTGGGGATACTGGTTGACGTCAAACAGACATCACGCTACCTTACAGCGGGCATAACGCCGTAGATTATCTTCGTGCTCTCGGTCACTGCACCCCGTCCCACTTCGGGTTTCGGAATGGTAAGTGGATCACGTTGGGGCGTCAAGGGATCACAAGATCCTCATGTTCTGCCTCTATCTGGCCGCCCTAAATTAGCTATCTTGCCTCTGGGACCTGACTGTCACCCATCGCTCACCATAGGCCCATAAAGACTGATACATATGAGTAATCAGCCTTTAAAGGATTCTCAAACAAATCAACATTAGAGATGAGTGAACCTTCCCCGAACATGTTCGCCAATTTCAAATTTGGCATGAACATTGCAGATTCGGATTCGCAATTGGAAAGCCGAGCTTTTTGCAAAAAAATCACCAAACCCTGCTTGGTTCGGGAAAAAAGTTTTAAATTTAAAATGGCCCTAAAACTTTCCCTGTTTGTTTGGGACCAAAATGCTCATCGTAAGACTCCCTGAGTGGGAACAATACCTAACCTTACAGTTACAAATGCTCCCAGCCATCGGAGTCTACCGGCTTGTGTTAAGCTGCAGAATTTGTTGGAACTTTGAATTAATTTTTTTAAGTTTACAGGTGTTTTTAAACCTGTAGGGTTTGAATTTTGGAAACAGTGCAGATGTGGCAGCAACTGGGAAGTCCGGGAAGCTACAATGTCCTTAAAACATCTGTTTAAGAGAGTTCAGTATTTTTGTTGGAATTTTTTTTAATACTTTTTAAATTATTTTATTATTTGTTTTCTATTATCATTTTTATTTATTATTTTTATTTTGGGAGAGCAAACCTTTATTATTGCAGAGGTCAGGAGCTTGTGAGGCCATCTCTTCTACAGTTATGTGATAAGAATTCATATAAAAATAGCATATGACCATTATATGCTTCACATTAATGGTCTTATAGGTCTGTTAACTGTCATTAAACACCATAGTATGGACACTCCTTCTCGAAAATGTGCCACTATTATTTCATGCGTTTACAATACAGAGTTTGGTATGTGCACTTTACAGCTATGTTATTGTATGTATAAATCATATTGAAGTTGTCCTTGCATTGCTGCAATGCCTACACTAGCCTTATTCAACATTGCAGATGAATTGGTGACCTGAATAAAGTTATTTGTTTTCATCATTATGTCTCCTACAAATATGTCAGGCTTCAAAAATAATCACTGCACCTAACCGCAGTTTTTACCTTGTGGCATGGGGTATTGGATTTTTGATTGTGAGTGACCTTATTTCTGCAGCCCATGCATGGGAGGGTAGTGGATCTGCGGGCAAATCAATTTCTTTATCAGGGACAATGAGAGTATGGAAAATATCAGTAGAGACCCAAGCTCCAGGGAAGCAGTTGGCTGGTAAATTAAAGATTTCAGGTTTTGGACTAACCCTATTTGCAACATTTAAGGAATGATTATGTACCCACAGTAGATATGTACCAAAGATGCTGCGTGCAAACTGCAGTGAAGTACAATTCATTATGAAAGACGACTCTGTACCTGTGTTCTACTACGGAAAGCACTGTGTCCTAAATGATAATCATCCCCTTTGTACTGGGCAGATGGCCAAGGAGTGGACTAACACCAGAGGACTGAATGGCACTTCGTTCTTGACGACTACGGCCCAGTGCCACCTCTCCAACAAAGCTAAATCCAAATTTCCCAGGAAGAGCCTTGGGGAATTGCCAATGTTCTCTGTGTGATTGAACATCCCCCGATTGCGGCTTCAAAGCTTCATTTCTCAGCACTGACAAATTTGATTACTGTAAAAGAGGTAACATTTTAATTATTGTACTAGGGCCTATTCAGCCAAACCACTAGTTTCTAGTAGTAAAATCCTCCTGACAGATTCCCTTTAGAGTTTATAATTGCTATTGATGTTATGTTTACAGCTTGTCCATAAAGGTACTGTCACTCGCTGCAATATCGCCTGGAGATCATAAAGGCGATATGTCGCCCCGGAGCAATCGGCGGGAAATTGCCTCATAGTTGCGGCATGTGATTGGGCAATTTCACGGCGATAAATTGCCTCTTGGAAGTTACCTGATTCTTGAACAGTGCTCAGTAATTAGCCGCAATCGTTAAGGCGATATTTCCATGTTGTGGCGTGTGACAGGGCAATAGTGATGGAAAAAGCGTTGCCTATGATTTCCCATAGACGTGCCTCAGCGTGCTGGAGTCCGCGCCCCATCTGAAATGATTGGCGTTGGTTACTGTGTTCCTATTGGCTGTCAGTTGACAGCACGCCATATTTGAAGAGCTGTCCGTTCAGCACCACACACATCTTCAGCTACACAACCATCCGCAAATCAGTGCAAACTCGATAGACAATGGCGTCATGTATTAGCCAGCCTTCCAGAGCAGGCTGACCAATCGTAACGCTGTTGCGTTGTCCAATGAGCGTATATAGGACGCGGTGTAAGCCACTGTAGCACGCCTATGTCCTCGCCACTTGTACACCCATATTGCCTCTGAGATTGCGGGTGTGAAGCGGCGATGGAATTAGGCAAGATCGGTTCAGCTGTAGGGGAGGAGATTTCCAGGGCAAAACATCGCCTTAGGTTCAGGGTGACATTGCGGCGTGTGATGCCGCCATCGGCGATCTGAGGCGACCACGAAAATCGTGAGTGTGCACATTAGATAACTGCATATCGCCAGGCGAGATTGCGGCGTGTGACGGTACGTTAAGACTCCATTGGAGTAAATCATTGCTTATTGATGATAATCCCACTAACTGGGGAAACATTAAAAATATCTATCTATCTATCTATCTATCTATCTATCTATCTATCTATCATGTTTAAATGTTATTTTATTTTCAAGTAGAGCGATGGTGGTCCAAGCTCTGAAACCTCCATGGTGGCTCAATTGCTTCCCGAGAGTTCGCAGTTTAGGCAACGGAAATGCACAATTCCGGGCTGAGCACACATGCAACCTGGAGAATGGATTCAACACAAAGCATAGGCCTGAATCCATACTTCACTATGTGTGCACGCCCCTGTCACCCTAGCAGCGCACCTCTTGTGGCGGACAGGTGGTTATACCAATCGGCAGGGGTCTTAACATCCAAGCCCTCACGGATCTGCCTGGAATGCTAATTGCACTCAAATATGAAAAAAAAAAACTTGTAGAGTTTCATTTACCCTTTAAAAAGTCTTTTAGATGGGTTGTCCACTAATCAGACAACCCCTCATGACATACTAATAATAATGGAACCCAAGCCCTTGAAGGAGGAGACCCAGCACCAACATTGCTGGAACAGCACCAGTATGGGACATGTCAGTTATTTTCATCTTACACTGTGGAACATAGAATTTAAGAAGAAGTTATCCGAGTAGTGGACAACCCCTTTAAGCCAGGACCTCAAAGTAGCCCACACACTCTAGCATCTACCGGCAGAATGTATGGGCTGCCGTCAATATGATATTTATTTGCCCAGAGGAAGGGGTTAGGGAGCCCTGAAATGAGGTGTACTGATAAATCAATATTATATTCACCCTTTGATGTTTGCTGGAATACAGCAGTGCGGTGTTTAATCCTTCATCCTCCCTACTCTATATGCACCACACTGGGGACTGCAGCAGCCGTGATCTGCTTTTATAGTGGTTGTGACTCTCACAACCACCCAAGGTGAAGCCTCTGATACCTATTCAGGTCATTTTATCTCTCAGACCTTATCCTCCTACATTAATTCTGAGTATGACCTTTGGGTTTTCATTGGCTGTAAGCCATAATCATCAACATTAACATAAATAAACACTTGAAATAGATCCTCTGTGTGTAATGACTCTACTAATATATGCATTTCACGTTATTTATTGAATTACTGAAATAAATGAACTTTTTGATGATATTCTAATTCATTGAGATGCCCCTGTACCATGAATATCAAAATACTTTCAGTTAGTTGACTCTGAATCTCAGTATATTATGAAAAGAAACAGTGAGGGACCGTTTTTAATCTAGAAATGCCCAATTTTGTCTAATAAATGACAACAATAACTCTGTAATCCTCGCCATTACAGATGTTTGTAAAGAAGATATTAAAGCTGTAGATCACTGGGATATTACATTGTAACATCCGTGTTCTGCATCGTTGAACATTGTAAAGTCTGCCTGACATCGCCATAAATATCTGAGACCTGCGCCGAGAACCTGGTCGATTCAGTGGAATTGCACTTATTAAAAATAAATTATGTTTTGATTTTATTACATGAGAAACATCATATACCCTCAACAGTTCATTATGATGAACCTGTAAGTAATTATCTTCTTAATATTTCAGGGTGAACATCATTTGAAGTGATATCCTGAGCACGTCACATAGCAAGCAAATATGCATTAATACACGTCAAGCGCACGGCTCTGGGCATCTCCACTACTATAAAGGGAAAAAATACAAAATAGCTAGCATATTATAAAGATAGAACAAGGTAGAGCAATACTGAAAACCAATACGGGGTTGTACCAAGATTGCATGTAGCTTGCTGATTGCTGGGAGTCCCAAAAATGTAATCCCCACCAGTCAGGAGAATTGGGTTACAAATCCCTGTCTCAAGATAGGGGTAGTGTCATGGGTTTCTCCCATTCTTGGGATCTAAATCTCACATCGACTTGTGAGACTCAGGGTTTTAAATGTACTTTCTTTTGGTGCTGTAAGGGTTAAGGACTCATTCCTTGCTGGTAGTTCCTTGTCAGTTTAATCTCAGGTGTATCCTTTTGTGACCACTCCCCTTCCCAATAAAGGGTTACATGTCTGGTCAATTGACACCAGTGATATAATCTCATTCTTTACTGATCATTGTGGAGGAAGCTTGTCAAAATAGGAGTGTGACTATTGTAGCAGGTGGCGCGCTGCAATTGAGTTTTGTTGTATATCCATTTGTGTCTATTTTCTCTCTGTCTGTGTACCTTTTCCTATGTTGTAGTATTATGGAGGTGAGGCTAGCGTCCTTTCCGGCCAGTGCACTAACCAGGGTAAGTACAGGGTGAGAGAGTACCTAAGCATGTGATGGCAATGAGGAGAAATACCTGTAAAGGGATGTTAGGGAGTTCAGAGTACAGACACAGGTGAATCTCAGGAGGTGATCCATCTCCCCTCTCTATATTGCCAAGGCCTTCCTTCTATTCTATCTCCATCATCACCACACGGCACAATAGGCGTCCATACACCCTGTCGTGACAGATGGGCAAGCAAACTCACTGCTATGCCTTTCAAAGTCTATGTGACTGATGGACTCTAGTACAAGAAAAAATGCATGTGGTAGTCGCTCCTCATGTTGACTTCTAAATTAGGGTTTAGTGGTTCACCCATCTCTTGCATATGTAGAGTCCACTATAGGTAACAAAGGAAAAATTATTTGCAGCAGTTGGGATGTACAGACGTAGTGGCACTTAACACTGGTTACTAGGAGCTATACTTTACTGGGACAACATGTGCAAGATGGGGAGATGTGTCAAGAGGCTTACTTGGAATAGCACTTTATTGGGATAACATGTGCAACATGTAGATCTGTGAAAAGAGTGTAGAGGTGCCGATAGCGGGGGCCCTGAGTAGTCACTGGTTGAGGCAGGGCCGAGGCAGGAGTGCAGCCCGGACATGGCAGATCCTACCCCAGCTAACTCCTTGGTACAACAAGTTCAGTTCCTTCTTGGTACCATCATCAAAGGACAAACTATTCACAGAGTCAATAAAAGTTTTTAAGGTTTCATTACTATAATGATCAAACATGTGAGTTGGGAATGGGTTAGTTACATTGACACGTTTGGGGCTAGTTACATTGACATGTTTGTGCGGGCTGCTCCCCTCGTCCTGATACCTTCTGATTCGTGCCCTTAAGCATCATCGATGCACGCTGGGAATTCAAAGAGTCTTTTGGTCAATTCTATCCCTACCCCACTAATGAGATGTGTCTATAGGACCACCAGGGAACCGCCTGTCAGTATTCCTTCACTGAGCTCACAATGGAGAGCTTTCGTATTTGAACTTCTGCTCAGGGCCCACCGAATCAACACCGGGGTGAATAGCCGCTGTCCAGGTAGACGCCATGGGTGGACGTCACACACCAAACCAGGGAAACAGGCTTGTCTGAAGTTCTGCTCCACAGTCCAAATGCTGTGCTGACTCCCAGAGTAGCCCTCAGGGTCTAAACAATTTAGAAGTAGATTTGGTTCCTGATATTGCCTCTTGCTATGTGACTTTCCTAGTGTCTTTCATGATACAAGATCTTTTAGTTACTAAGCCCCGTCCACAAGGAACACCCACTATCAATAAGTTTATTTGGCTAATGGGGTTAGCCTTTACCTTTAACCAGTAGAGGACCTTTTTTTCATTATGAGACATACACTTTTTCAATACAAATGCAGAATGGAAAGGTATCCTTTGGGTGACAGGATGACAACACCTCTAATGCTCTTGCAAGAGCAACATCTGTTTTGTGTAACAATACGTCATTGTACAGGAGGTCCGCTACATATCGGGTCTCCAATCAATACAGATCAGGTGAGAAATAACTAACACAAAAACATCACAATATCACCGGACCTCCTCTACAATGATGTATGAGCCGGACGAAGATTGTAGTTGCGCAAAACATCAGTTGCTTTTCTCCAGATCCACTTCTGGCACATGTTGTCCCAATAAAGTGCTGTTTGAGTAATCAGTGGTGAGCATATCTGCTTCTGTTGTATCATTTTCATACATTCTTTAGCTGAGCATCACATTATGTTTCTTCCCAGACAAATATCAGATTTGACATATTTTATTTATTCCGACATTGAAAACTTTAATGACTATTTAACAAGCCAGGGTTTCCCTATCTACCTTCTTTTTTTAAAGGAGTTGTCTGGGATTCTTATTTTTTTACTATGTCATAACTAACAGCAGGTATTACTAACTACCTGCCTGATCTGCCCGATGCATGTTTCTGCCAGAACGGCGTGGTCACGACCGCCCACAATTCTGCGGATTCCACTGATGTCATGTCAACTGAGCAGCTCTACCGGGCTGTCCTGTGTAATGGGCGTCACTTCCAAAGTCTTCCTGATTGACATCCTACTCACCACTGACTAACTGCGGGTATCCAGCTGTCAATCAGCATGAGATTAGCAGTGACAGCTCATTGACAGAGCAGCCAAGAAGAGTTCCGTAAGAGCAGTATAACTGGCAGGAACGTTGCTTGACTGCTCTGACCTGGCACCTAGTTGAACAGGCAGGTAGTTAGCAACTACCTATCTGTCAGTTTATAGGCCTATAGTAAGAAAAGAAAATAATCCTAGATAACCCCTTTAAAGAGCTGATTGCTTTTGTCCATGAATGAGCAATTCATATGATACGTGAATGAGCCTGGTTCCTCAGAGGAGCACTGGCTCATACATTAGAGGCTAACGGCGGACCACCCTCTTATTGTAGAAATACTAATTTAATTGATGAAAGATGCTAACTGTAGCCCCCTCCATCCATGTCTCTATAGAATATCACCAATAATGAGTTCAATCAGAATAGGAAAAATCATAGTTCATTGACTTGACATGATCTAAAACCAGTAGGAAGAATTATTACATAAGTTTAGGGTACCGGTGGGTCGGCCATCACTGCAACAAACCAATACAACTTTCAAGTATTGCCACTCATGGCCTATTTTTTCTTTGGATCAATTAGCAACAAAGGATAGAGCAATCAAGAAAAATCATGCGATGAGACACTTCATGAAGCTAAATATTGATCCGGGAAAGATTCTCCAATGTAATGGCATCTCTTAAAGGACAAAGACCAGAAATCAGTCGATATTGGCACCTTGTAGAAGCTCTTTATTGATATTGCTATATAGAAAGTCACTAATTTGTGAATGTTTAATTGTTTGTTTTATTTAAAGCCATGGACAACTGAAGTAGAGTGATAGCAAATAAGACAAAGTGTATATATATATATATATATATATATATATATATATATATATATATACCGGTATATATATATACAGCTGCATCTCAATGAATTAGAATATCATAAAAAAATTCATTTATTTCAGTAATTCAATACATAAAGTGAAACATATATTGTATAGAGTCATTGCACACAGAGTGATCTATTTCAAGTGTTTATTTCTGTTAATGTTGATGATTATGGCTTACAGCCAACAATGACAACCCAAAGGTCATTATGTCAGAAAATTAAAATGGGGAGGATAAAGGGTTAATGAGCGCACTTCCGCATTCCCCTAGACATCTGATAATGTCCTAGTAATAAAACACTCATTTTAAGTATACAACAGCACAGCAGTTAACATGACACATCCTTGAATTCTGTGTTTAACCCCTGCAGCATACTGTCCTCAGATTACATACAAAAACCTGCTGACAGATTCCCTTTAAACAGTAATTTATTGTAAATTCTCTGTCCACGATCCTGAAGGTCTCCATACACTATTCCCATTCACATCTCTCTCCAAAGTGCTGAGAATAACGTCTCCCATAAGAATGGCAGTTCCATGATTATTAGCAAAGAGCAGCCAAGGATTTTCGGCTAAATAGCCAACTGAGTAATAAAAGGACAGATTCGTTCTATCTATACATGCTAATGGAACTACAGTATAGCAGAGTTTAGTTTTATTGCTTTTATATTCTACGAGGGACAATATTTTACAGAAAAAAATGAGTAACAAAGCAAAATACAATGTCATGGAGCAAAAAACCTTATAAATAAATACTATAAATAAAATATCAAATCTATCAAGAAAAAGAAAAAATATCAAAATGTCAGATTTGCAGGTTTTTGACTGCTGCAATCACAGAAAAAAGTATAATGACAGACTATCAAAAACATTGTATATAACCCAAAATAATATCAATAAAAATATCAACATTGCCCCCTCATCAGTGCAGTGTGTGGGAATTCTCATCTGGCTGTATGAGACACTAAGACGAGGTTTGGGGGAACAGCTATTCTCCGTGAGGAGACTTTTCTGCCAGCCGGCAGTGAGGAGACTTAAAGCCGCAATGCTCCTCTGGGAAACTGCATAAAGTCAGATCAGAATTCCCACACACTGCATTGATGAGGGGCAGTCACCCGAAATGCAGAATTTGCGGTTTGAGGGTTCTGGTCTGGCACAAATCCTGACTCATATTAAAAGGCTTGTTAAAGAGTCGACAATGACTTTTAAGATCGCTACCTTTATTAGGTGGCACTAGAGTTTTTCACTTCCTCACTGAAGCGACAATTTGCATATGCAATTTCCCAGAGGAGCAATGCAGCTTTAAATCTCCTCACTGCCGGCTGGCAGAATACTCTCCACAAGGAAAATAGCTGTCCCCCAGGCCTCGTCTCAGCCTCTCATACAGCCAGATCAGAATCCCACACACTGCACTGATGATGGGCAATCACCCCGAAACGCAGCATCTGCAGTTTGGGGCTTTGATCTGGCATGAATCCTGAGTCATATTAAAACACTTGTTAACCTCCCTGGCGGTCTGTTTAGGTCTGGTTTTTGTTGCTAAAAGCGGGCTTACCCGCGTTCGCGGCAGATGCGGTAAAAAAAACCGCATCTGCCGCTCTTGCCGCACTTGCCGCATAGCTGCCGCACTTGTGCCGCACTCGCGGCGCGGTTGCGGCGCGGTTGCGGTAATCTGCATAGTAAAGGGAACCATGCAGTAGACATGAGATAATGATTGTATACACTTACATGAGGGCGTCTCCCTGTGTGTGCTGGCACTTGTGAGCTGTGTTCGTCATGCCTGCTCTCCCCCTCCCTTATGCACGCCCCCTCTCAGCCTGCTATAGTGATGTGAGGCTGATCTCGTCATAAAGGGGCGGGGCTAAATCGCGCATCCCGGTAGCCCCGCCCCTTTATGATGCAATCAGCCTCACATCACTATAGCAGGCTGAGAGGGGGCGGGCATAAGGGAGGGGGAGAGCAGGCATGACGAACACAGCTCACAAGTGCCAGCACACACAGGGAGACGCCCTCATGTAAGTGTATACAATCATTATCTCATGTCTACTGCATGGTTCCCTTTACAATGCAGATTACCGCAACCGCGCCGCAACCGCGCCGCGAGTGCGGCACAAGTGCGGCAGCTATGCGGCAAGTGCGGCAAGTGCGGCAGATGCGGTTTTTTTACCGCATCTGCCACGAACGCGGGTAAGCCCGAGCCTGACTCGGGGTTAACGCTTCTGGTAGTAAATGTTAACCCCGAGTCAGGCTCGGGAATAACGCTAGGAAGGTTAAAGACTCAATTATGACTTTTAGGATTGCTACCTTTATTAGGTGGCATTAGAGATTTTCACTTCCTCATTGAAGGAAGTGCTGTAACCGGAAGCAGCCGATACATTCTAGCATCTACCAGGCAGTTAATAATCAGGACGTTAATGAGCGGCCCCAGAAATGCAAGTGCACAGACCCGGTAAGTATGACGATGATATTTAATCACTGTTTTGCTTCTTTTTACAGCCAAACCCGAACTGTATCACAGACTTCTCAGGGGTGTTCGGTATGGACTCTGAGCTTTAGAGTTTATCCATCCCTAGTACTAGAATGTAAATGATTACTGTAATTGTGATATTGACTTGATCTCATCTGTCCTGTGGTTCCTGTATGGTCCACAGTCTATTGATGTCTGATAACAACAACTCCCAGTTCCCCCCCCCCCTTTTACCATTGTTAAGGATGTATTGGAAGTTGTAGGCTCATGCAATACAAATAGATGATAGAGGACCCGTCGAAGCGGTACACGACCGCGAAACGGCAGGCTGTCGTCCTCCGTCCCCACACCCCCTCCCTTGCTGATGTTCATACTTATGGACTGAATTAAGAATAAAAGCTTGCAAGATCGACTAATGGTGAGTGCGGCTCTAATCTCTATGCTATTGAATTGGACTTACTTATATGCCGGCACCGCCAGAGTTAAGCTGCATGAGTCACAGGAGTGACAGCCCTGGTATAGTGTTTCACGTGGAGTGCCCGGTGTAACCTGTTTGCTGTATTTAAATGATTACTGTATTTGTGATATTGACTTGATCTCATCTGTCCTGTGGTTCCTGTATGGTCCACAGTCTATTGATTTCTGATAACAACAACTCCCAGTCCCCCCCCTTTTACCATTGTTAAGGATGTACTGGAAGTTGTAGGCTCATGCAATACAAATGTATATGGATCTGACCAGACGTTATAATTGTTGGACCATGTACTGATGGTGGTTCTTGTGACTATATGCCTGCATACCTCTCAATCCTCACAGTGTACACACTGCACGCTAACAGAATTCTCTGGTACCAGCAGTGAGGGTCAAGAAACTGTATGTATACTATTTGTGTATATGCAGTCACATGCCAACTAGACATGTACTGCCTCACTCAATGAACAAATATTAAGTGAAACTGGATTTGTCTAGTCAGAATGTGGCCAGAAGTATACAAATCGCCTACTTGTTCTCACATGGTTATTCACTGGCAAGAGAGAATCCTAAAAGAGTGCAGTGCACACACTGTGAGGATTCAGAAGCCTGCATTAGTCTAGAGTGACTGCTGACTAATAATCTCAAATCTGGACAACTTCTTTAAATTTAAAATAGCTTGCCCAATGCCCAATCCTAACAGCATGTAATATACCCCTTGTCAGGATTCAGCTCATATTTTCATACTTAGTCATGTGACAGCTATTTTTCCTGCTTCTCTTGAACATTGAGAGAAATAGGAAGACCAGTTCATCGGCACATGACTGTAAAGGCCCCGTTACACGGTACTAGATCGTGAACAATATTGCTGAAACGTCACGGGTTTGGAGACGCTGAAACTACATCGTTAGGACGTCGTTGCGTGTAGCACCGAGATACGACTACAATAAATCATTGGATCGTTGATTGCAGGTTTGAGACATGTTCTCAAATGAAATGATCGTCGATCAGCCAACCTGCTGCATCGTTCTGTGGACACCGCAATAATGAAGTCATTAACGACTTCTCCTATTCACAATAGTGAACAAGGATCTTTCGCTGGGTTGTGCAAACGATACCTGCTCGCAACGTCGTTGGTGAGTTGTGCACGATATCTAGATGTGTGACATCTCACCAACGATGTCAAAAAGATGTCCTAACGACTGAGATCGTTGGTGATATCTAAACAATATTGAAGCGTGTAACTGGGCCTTAAGTGTGAAACTCGCAGCAGTCACATGATGACTACTCAAACCGCTTGGGGATGCCAAATTGAATTCTTGCCCCGGGTGCCAAACAGTCTAGATACACCTTTGTGTAATAGATCTACACAGCCTGGTAATACCAGCCCAAGGGTGTCTACTTTACCTTGGCTAGTGATAAAAAATGTGGGGGACCCCACATCTTTTTTTATTTTATTTGGTTCAATAAGGCTAAGATACCCTTTAGTGGCACATGAAGAGGATTAAAAGGTGCAAATGTACAACAATGCCTTTATGCCTGCTGTAATCTAAGCTTTGCGTCCTATATCAACTCCCCTGGAACTGCAGTGTGCTGACCATCCTGTTCCCAGGTATCATATAACACACAATGCGATGCGGCCGACCAATTACAGTAATGCCAGGAGCCATCATGGTTACGGCACTGCCGTGTATGTCAGGCAATCTCTGTGACAACATAGCTTGTCTCAGAGCTTGTTCTGGAGTTAATTTTCTTAATTGGCCAGACATACTGAACTTTTGCTTGCTATCTCATGTTTGCTAATCCATTGTTTCTTGCCAATCGGCTTGGAGCCCCATTCTCCAACGTTGCGTATTACTAATTTAATGTAAATCTCTTGACCCTTTCACCCCCTCTGTCATAGACTCATGACTCATAGGGATATTATGTATGCATCTTGAAATTTGACCAATGAGAGCACAGTCTTATTCCACTAATCCTGAAGTCTCCAATGTCCTGAAAGGAGTGCTCAGAGAATATAAAGGGGCCTGCTCATTAACCGGGGGGTTCATATGCTTTGCCACTCCAGTCTATGGACTTCAGCCCTGACTAGAGGTGCACCAGAGACTACTTAAAGAAATTCAGGTTGGGACAATATGGTCACTTGGCTACAGACTTTGCTATGCTCAGTTAGCTTTCTAAGCTTGTTGCTAATCCTCTCTCGGTGGGTGCCCGACGAAAGCGGGGTGCTGCTGGATTGGAGTAAGTGGCCCTGGAGGCCCCAAGGCAGGAACATTCTTGTGAGCCAGCGGAGGGTGAGATTCTGTTGCCTGTTATATTCTATGTTTTGCTTGGTTATGTTTTATATGCCGTTAACTGTTGGGGATCCAATAAAGTCTAACTATTGTGGTTCCTTCACCCTGTGTTGTCTGAGTAGTGTTCTGCCTGTAGTTAAGGAGTTCAGGCGTTCAATCGGATAAGCCCTGGTCCATGTGGTCTTTCTCAAGGCGGCTGGGCCAGCGTACAAGAACATCCAATGACCCCGGTGTCTATACAATCCCCACAGGTTGACTGGCTGTCTAACAGCTGCAAAACACGCGGGGCGATGACTGGGGCATGGCCTTAAGTATCTGTAATACCGTAATCAGCCGAGTAACGAGCTCGAGCACCCTGACGCATGATCGAGTATTGAGTTGTGCCGAGTACAATCGCTCCTCACTACTTTTCAAAACTGAATAACATTGTTAGTAGGGATGGGCGAATCTACTCGTTACTACTCGGTACTCGCCAAGTAGTAAGGGATTCGCCCGACTCGTTACACTGCGAGTAATCTCAGGGATTACTCGCAGTCAGTAACGAGTCCGCAGGGAGCGAAGGAAGAGAGGGGGGAGAAATGCTCCTTACCTCTCTTCCGGCTTCTGCTATGTGCTGTGTGCTGGGCTCTGGGACTTGCGGGCTGCGGCAGCTCCAGGCTCCTAGAGCCCGCCTACACAGAGATGTAGCAGAGCTGAGATAGTTCTCAGCCTGCTCACTCCCTGTGCATAGATATGTATATGTATGCACAGGGTTGTGGCAGTGAAGATGTCGTTTTTGGACTACGTCGGACGGAAGAGGATTTTTGGAGTAAAGATGGAGTCTCTAATGTCTTTTTTGTTTTATTTTTAATAAAAAAATTTTCTCTGTGTTGTGTTTTTTTTTTATATTGAGTACTGGAAATTCATGGCGGTCATGTCTAATATTGGCGTGACCGCCATAAATTTCGGGCTTAGGGCCAGCTGATAATACAAAGCTGGCCCTAACCTCTTTATTACCCAGCGTGCCAATGCCACCAGGGCCGCTGGAAGAGCGGGGTTCAGCGCCAGAAGATGGCGCTTCAATGAATGCGCCATCTTCTGGGGCGGCTGCGGGCTGCAATTTGCAGCGGGGGGTGCCCAGAAAGCTTGGGCATCCCTGCGCTGCGGATTCCAGCCCCCAGCTGCTTAGCTGTACCTGGCTAGACATAGAAATTGTGCGGAGCCCCACGCATTTTTTTTTTTATTATTTCATGAAATTCATGAAATAATAAAAAAAAGGGCTCCCCTATATTCTTGTGTCCGGCCAGGTACAAATAGGCACCTGGGGGTTGGGGGCAGCCCGTCGCTGCCTGCTGGATCCGGCTGGTTACAAAAATACGGCGAAGCCCACGTAATTTTTTTTTTTTTAAAAATCTATAAAACAATCCTAAAAAAGGATTGCATCTTTACTAACCCCTCGACCATGGTGGAGGGGTTAATAAAGAGGCAGTCCCTTTTTTAGGATTGTTTTATGGATTTTTCAGAAAAATTTCACGTGGGCTTCGCCGTATTTCTGGAACCAGCCAGATCCAGCAGGCAGCGACGGGCTGCCCCCAACCCCCAGGTGCCTATTTGTACCTGGCCAGACACAAGAATATAGGCGAGCCCCCTTTTTTTATTATTTCATGAATTTCATGAAATAATTTTAAAAAAATGCGTGGGGCTCCGCGCAATTTCTATGTCTAGCCAGGTACAGCTAAGCAGCTGGGGGCTGGAATCCGCAGCACAGGGAGGCCCAAGCTGTCTGGGCACCCCCCGCTGCAAATTGCAGCCCGCAGCCGCCCCAGAAGATGGCGCGTTCATTGAAGCGCCATCTTTTGGCGCTGAACCCTGCTCTTCCAGTGGCCCTGGTGGCAATGGCTCACTGGGTAATTAAGGGGTTAGGGCCAGCTTTGTATTATCAGCTGGCCCTAAACCCGAAATTTATGGCGGTCACGCCAATATTAGACATGACCGCCATGAATTTCCAGTAATCAATATAAAAAAAAAAACAGAGAAAATTTTTTATTAAAAATAAAACAATAAAGCCATTAGGGACTCCATCTTTATTTTAAAAATCCTCTTCCGTCCGACGTAGTCCAAAACGCAATCTCAGCTCTGCTACTTCCCTGTCTGTGCTTAGACAGACAGGGATGTAGCAGAGCTGAGAACTGACTAAACAGTCAGGGTTCAGCTCAGGGCATTACGACCTGAGCTGAACTCTGCTGTCAGCCAGACTCGCTCTGCTCCGGAGATTCCCGAACAGTGACGCAAGTTAATTTATTCACTGCTCTTGTCACCATTCGGGAATCTCCAGAAACAGAAGCAGAGAGACTCGGGGAGCGAGTCTGCGGCTGAGGCGGCAGCGGCGGCGGAGGCAGGGGTAAGTAGCCGGCCGGGCCGGTGCACCCCCCTCTCCCCCCTCACCCCCCCTGACCCACCTTCCCCCCTCCCCCCTTCAATCTTTTTTTTTTTTTTTTATTATTCTTTAAAAGCCAGCGGCTTTTTGCTGCTGGCTTTAAAAGAATAACATGGGGATTTGCAGGTTTTTCCTCTGCTGCCAGACCCCTTATAGGGTCCGGCAGCAGAGGAATCGCTGCAATACTCGCCTCCCCATTCATTTACATTGGACTCGCTAGACTCGCAACGAGTAGCGAGTCCTGGACTCAGACTCGTTACAGTCTAGCGAGTCCGAGTAATTTAGGATTCGCCCATCTCTAATTGTTAGTAAATATCTTTTTATAAACTATATATTGTTTTTGTTAAAATAGATTAGATTCATAATTTAATTGAAAATGTTGACAGTTTACCCCACTCCATTTTTTTTCTCTTTTTAATTTGTAGCAAGGATCCCATAGGGACCTGAAATTTCTACAGCCAATTAATGGCAATGTAAACCCTTCTTTGGCATTGCAATTTAGCTGTAGAGTGAAAGCTCCCTAAAGAATAGAACACAATATATTATATGCAAACATGTCATGTTGACTGGCCTCTGATGGTGAGAAGCGCGTCCTGTTATCACAATATTTGTGATGATAATCATCTGTATTGTTATTTCTACATTTATACAAGGATTGTTTTCATTAGATTGACTGGCCAAATACAGTATATGAATTTCTTATTTTCTATCTATCTATCTATCTATCTATCTATCTATCTATCTATCATTCAAGAGTCAAAGCAGCTTTACCCCAGACCACCTGTGGGTGATGAGGGTGCCGCAGTGAATTTTTTCTGGTTGTTTGTTCCAGTATCGCAGCTTGCACCAGTTCACACTATATCTTGAGTGCAGTGCAGCTTTTTTTCTGTTGATGTCTAATATGTTGAGTTGCTGGCTCCACAGCTACACATTGCACCCTCAACGCCCCCAGGTGGTATAAGATGGAGATGGTGTCCACTCACTTAGAAGTGGGATAGGGAGGACAAGGAGGACAGGGATGTCAGCTTAGGACTCATCAGATCTGGGGTCACCGTGGAGTGGTTGATGAGCAAACAGATTTTGGCCAATGTATGTACCAAGAACCCCAGTAAATAAAAAGATAAGAATATTGAGTTGTTTTTTTTAAAAAACGTACTTTTTTAAATTTTTTCCTCATATATAAACCGCATACTGGCATTTGTACGTTTTTAGTAGTAACTTAGTGCTGCAGTGAATTTTTTCTGGCTATCTATCTATCTATCTATCTAAGATTCAAGAGTCAAAGCAGCTTTACTGGCAAGACTAAGTACACCTTAGTTTTTCCAAAGCAAATGTACAAAAGGGATAGGAACTGTAGGAACTATGGATGGGGGCAAATCCAGGGTGGGGGCTACAAGTACAATGAAGGTGGGCAGATCCAAGGTGGGGGCTATAAGAACAATGGATGGGGCAGATCCAGGGTGAGGGTTATAAGAGCAATGGATGGAACAGATCCAGGGTGAGGGCTATAAGAGCAATGGATGGGACAGATCCAGGGTGGGGGCTACAAGTACAATGGATGGGGCAGATCCAGGGTGGGCGCTATAAGAACAATGAATGGGGCACATACAGGGTGGGGTCTGTAAGAACAATGGATGGGGCAGATTCAGGGTGGGGGCTATGGAAGTCAATGTCATATCATAGTTCTCTTTCTCGAAGTCTATGGTAGTCCCTGCTACCTCCACTGCACTTTTTATCTATCTATCTATCTATCTATCTACAGGTATCTATCTATCTATCTATCTATCTAGAAAAAAACAAAAAAGAGCAGCACATGAACAGCAATCACTGGGTGCAATATCCCCAAGTGCAATCCTTAAGGCCCCATTACACATAACGATGTCCCAGTGACCCAACCAATGGCGCTGGGACAAAGTTATCTGATCGCTGGTAAGCTGTCACCAGTGATCAGCGACCAGCGAGAATGCCGGTAACCAGGGTAAACGTTGGGTAACTGAGTGCAGCCGATGTTTAACCAGTTACCAGCCTCCCAGCATGTACTGCGCGGTACTCGGAGGTCGTTGATCGTTGGTCTCCTGCTGTCACACACGTGATGCTGGCCACCCAGCGGGAGACCAACCATCAAAAAATGGTCCTGGCCATTTACCAACGATCAGTGATCAGTGAGCTGATCGCTGGTCGTTGGTACATGTCACACGCAATGGCATCACTATGAGGCTGCTGCAACATCACAAAACCGGTGACGTTGCAACGATATCATTAGCGATATTGTTGCATGTAACGGTGCCTATAGTCTTGCAATGGTATATATTTAAAAAAATATTGAGGCAGCACTCCAAATTTCAAAATTCAAGTGGTTTTATTGGTTCATACGTTACCACAACCTTTCAGTCCTCTGACCTTTTTCAAGTGGTGTGAATAGTGTCATAGAAGTGGACTTTTTATAGTGCTCATACATACAATAAATCATCCAATTCATATACAATAATAGTGGCTTACAATATAAAATCTGATGGAAACATACATTATATTACAACCAATGCTGTTTACATTCCTTCATAAATATCATTGTGCAAACATATCACAGATTACCGTACAAGTTTGTGCATAAAGTGACACAGTGCTAAATTGTTTCAATAATCGATCACATGTGTCAGTAATATTCATACAAATATATGGAGGCTCACCAATCTACACATTAGTATCATAGACGCCGCTACTGGCGTCTTCCTTGTTGGTCTGTGCATGCCTCGGGTCACAATAGTCATTTCCAGGTTGTTCCTGTTCAAGCATGCGCACTGCGCACTGCGCACCCACAGCCTTCTTTAACCTCACTGCTTTAATGGCTTCATCCGGGGGTGTACCATACCGCGCATGCACGGAACTCCCGGTGGCCGTTACACTACCAAGGGCTCTTCGACTATAGCAATTGTATTGCTCAGCATTTTTATAATGTTTATAAGAGGCAAAATCATTACTTAATCCCCATATGAAATATCAAGGGAGAAAACCCCATATAGAAGTAAATAATAATGTAATACAAAAAACATAGCTATGAAACAACGCCATGTAGAGCACCGGTTTTCTATGCACTAAGACCCTGAGGTATAATGGACACCCCATCCCTGGGATAGCCAAAATCCTCCATGTGACATGTTCAGAACTGATGTTTTTACCCCTAACAGTCCTGCCATCTTCCATTTGGGCCTTATTACCATGCTCCTTAACACATGGACATCATCCCATTGCTCTTATGATAATGGGACTCTCTTATGTATACTGTATACTTCACCCTGAACTTGGACAATGCTTCAAATACTTCTGACAGATGTTGTAGATGCTCTTCATAGGTTGTAGAGTGCACTATGACATCATCCAGGTAAAGTAGCACAGTCTCGAAGTTTCGGTGCCCAGGCAACACTCCACTCAAACTAGTGTAACAAAGTATATTCAGTAATACTAAAACCACCTGAATCTTTCATTCTGACATTCTCCTAGTTTAAATGAGGGAACATCCATGGTTATCTCTCACAAATCCTGTGGGGCACAATGCCCTGAAATGGGAGCTGAGGGATGTAAAAAGGGGCTCCTGTCACCGGTGTGATTGTACGTGACCTCAGCTTAGGGATCTTGCTTTCGGATGGTGGATTAAAGAACTGCTCTGCTGCCCAACACTGAACTCACAAATTCACTTTGAGAACCAGATTGGGAAAACCCGGTCACCTATCCTCCAGCTCTCTGTGACAAGTCATATTCCTGAACTTGGATATATACAAGAGAAAACGCGATCAAACATCCATTTGAAAGTAGAAATAAATGCATTGATTTTTACCAGATTACATAGGAGATTATACACAGAAGAGCCTGTGTAATTTGGTAAAAATAAATGCACTTATTTCTACCATCAAATGGACGTTTGATCTCGTTTTCTCTTTTATATATCTGTGCCTGCGGATGCGATTTGTCCTATCCATAATTGTGGATTTTGCATTTATTGGTGCTTGCTTTGGATATTGTATCCGTGGAATATGTAAAACCACCTAGATGAAGTTTTTTAACTATGTTCCTAAACTTGCCACTACCTCCTCTCAGTGGGTGCTACTGGCTAGGTTAGTTGGATCCACTGAAGTCATGGAGGCTTGGATCTTTGACCAGCTAGTGGAAGGGTGAGACTTTGTCACTTTGTACCCTCTTATGTTCTTGTTGGGAATATACAATATACTTTTGAATGTTGGTGACCCAATAAAGTGTTGTATGGTACCCTCACCCTGTGTTGTCTGAGTATTGTTCTGGCCAATGGAAAGGAGTATGGGCATTCAATGGGATGAGACTCAGCCCCAGGAGATCTAAAGAAAGCCAGGCCAGTGGACGAGAGCACCTACTGACCCTTGTGGCTCCACAAATATCATTCCGCAAGGATTGAAAAAGACATGTTAAGATCAGACTTTTATTTAGGTGATGTATCCAGATAATAAATGTATCCATTGGTAATAATAATAATAATAAAACTTTATTTGTATAGCACCAACATATTCCGCAGCGCTTTACAGTACAATGGTACATATAAGAAAAATATACGATACAGAATGGTAAGTAATACAGAACTGTAGTTACATACAATAAACATAGAATCATGGTAGGAAATACAATAAAAAGGCAAAAAATAAAGGTGACCCTGCTCCAAGGAGCTTACAATCTACAACGGAATGGGAACACAAAGTACAGGGGCTTATAACAATGAATATCTTATGTCTAAATGACTACTGTTAGGGAGAAGGATAGGCCGCCCTGAAGAGTTGTTTTTAGGGAGTGTCTGAAGCTATGCAAGTTGTGGATGGTCCTAATTTCTTGGGGTAGAGCATTCCAGAGGATTGGTGCAGCTCGAGAGAAGTCGGGAATGGGAGGTTCGGATTAATGCCGATGTTAGTCTGAGGTCACATTCAGAGTGAAGGGGACGGGTGGGGTGGTCTGGCTACAAACAATCATTGTAGTCTGATCCTTCAGTTCCTCTTGGTCACTGTGGGTATCACTGTTTTTATACCAGTCTATGCCCTTCAAAAATAATTTTTCACTCCCCCACAACTCTCTTTAAGCTGTCAAGTTAATGTGCAAGTTTTCATTTCTGCAGCTTCTTACACCATGGCGGCTTTTTGCGTTCTTTGCCCAAAGGTAAATTTGGACCGGTTCCCAAGTGCCGTCAAGTACAAAACGTTCTTTTATCATTTAATACTAATTTAATTTGAAAACAGAATATTTCCCCTGATACATTACCTTCAAAGTTTCCACCAACAAGTCCCCCAACAGGCCTCCTTCCTGAAAATTTATCTATCAATCTTCCTCTATGATATTGGTCAAATCAAAGGAATCTGGAAACCAAGAGAGTCATTTCCTCGCCGTAGGGCACGATATCATCTCACACGGAAACTTATTATATCTGGAAGCTTTTTCTTTGAAAGAAAATTTTTGTGTTCGTCTGTCAACAAATATAGGTTACACCTTGATTAATCTTTCATCAAAGTGGCGAACAATGACTCCATAGAAAGGAATTAAAATCAGTGAGTTAGTAGATTAAAGTGGATTACTTCCCTTGCCTGCATGAAGAAATTACATTTGTGAATATACTACATGACAAATTGCTCGATGGTTTATTGAAAATGTCTCGCTCTCTATTGCACATATTGAAATACTGAATTTAGATGAATATCCAAGTGCGAAGGGAAAGTCTTCGGCTTGCCTTTGGGGAGATATATTTTATAATGCATGAATGTAAAAAAGGAAAAATGTTATTAAGGGTTTGCCTGCTTTAACCCATTCAAGTCTGAGCCATGTACCCCGTTCCTGACCAGGTACATTTTCATTTTATATACATGGGGTTTAAGGAGCTGTGCATTGTTTTCTCGCTAAGGCTGGTTTCACACTTACGTTCAGGTATGATCAGGCTGAAAATGGATCTGTCCGCATCCGCGTTTGTTTGTGCAACCGTATGCAACCGCAGCAGTATTATACCTGATCCGAGTGCTGGATCAGGCAAAAGAAACACTGCGGTTGCATACAGTTCCATACGTTTTTCCTAATCTGTTGGAAAGCTGAAACTTTATGTGGCGCCCCGCAACGAGTGCGTCACAAGGGAGTATTGCAGCCGCAATATTCTCTGACACAGCAGTCATACAGTTAACTCTGAGATCCAACCCTACATGCAACACCTAGAACAGAGGGCCAATCCTAGGTCCTGGTGGGTGGAGTGTTAGGGTAGAGTAGCAGAACACAATAATCTAGACCAGAGAACAGAATAGCCTGGGATCTAGAGGAGAACCTAGAACACAGAGCTTGGAGAGGAGCGGGGGCTCCGCACCCCGTGCGGGCCCCTGGGCCGTCACCGGTCGGGTGTCAGCACTCGAGGCCTTAACTACCGGGATTGGGCAGTATCTACACGGGTTCCCAAAAGACTCCCGTGCCCACAACCTACAGCCGGTTCACTGGTACCGAAGCTGGCAGCAGTTCACCTCTGCTACGCGAACCAGAAGAGTGGAGGAGCAGCTTTACAGAAGCACCCCACCACCAGCCAGTTTCCAGTCGTCTAACCAGCGGTGTACCCACTGAGGGATCCAAGGCTCCCCAAAGAATCCAGAACGTACATCATGGATAGGGCATTGAAGCAGCCTCCCCGTACCCGACCTGGTATTCCTGGGCGACGCTGGCAACCAAGTTAGGTAGAAAGGAGGAACACTTGCGGATCTCTGAGGGACACTATCACTGCTGAGTCCACCCGGTCTACTACTCAACCACTGTATGCCATGTACTGCCTACTGGTTACAGTAAAGACCCGTTATAGAGACTTTCTGTGTCTGTGCTTCCTTATGAACTGTCCGTCCGCACAACAAGGTAACCGCAGCTGCCGCACAACATCTTGAGCAGCTCCAGCCTCCGGGGATCACCGCTCAGCCTGTGGGGAGCGTAACATCTTGCTGCTGTCCATCCCCCGGGGGCTCCGCAGCGTCGGTAGCCCTTACCGAATCTACTCATAGGTGGCGTCACGAATAAATTAAAACCCCTTTAATCTGTTCCACCAAGACGTCTTCACTTTTGATCTGCACTACACCGGGCCCCACTACCGGCAGGCGCGGTCCACCCGTGACAAGGAGGGAAGAAGAATCGCCTGTCTAAACCAGAGTCCCGGCCACGGTGAGTCATTTACATAGGACACACCTAATGGGTGGGTGTTGGGAGGGGCTCTGGGCATGCCCAGTGTGAATCCGGATACAGCCTGGCCGGACCCACCCCATTGAAGCTGCATTGTGTTGCATCCTAAGGTTTTTAAACCCGCCTCAAAATCGCAACTTAGTGCATCGGGAGGAAGTCAAATGGATGCATTTGTAAGGAGCCTGATGCTACCTGATGTGCCTGAGTCCCCATTCTATGACTGGTTTCATACTACAGTTTTTTCCCTGATCAGGTTCCATCCAGTTTGTGAGCCAAAACCACGAGAGGAACTTGCAGAGAAAAACTATAATTGAAAGATTGACACCTGTTCTGGATTTTGGAGACACTCCTGGTTTTGGCACACAAACCGGATGGGACCTGACCAGGTAAAAAACTGCAGTGTGAAACTAGCCTTATTCTATGGAGAGAGGCCTGGTCCGGTAGCATCACGTTTTCACCAGATAAGGATGCCACATGGAAAAATGCAAGTGTGAAACCACCCTAAGATATTCAAGTAATTCGTGTGTCTTTTTATGTGATACATGGGGCTTCATTTCTATGTGGTGTCATTCAGTGGATGGCTGCATTGTAAATAGCCAGTATATATCACAGATGCAGGTTGTGCTCTGCGATCTAAACCTAGAAAGTAAAGCCAAAGAAGGAAAACCGGGGCACCATGTTTACGCTGCAGCTATAGCCAGCAGAGCTATACCCAGTGGGAACCAACTCAGGTGTTGCTCAGTCCAGAGGAGCACATATGTTATTCATTTCAAGTAAAAGAAACACGGCAGTCACTGGAGTACTTCTTCATGCAGTGCAGCGTTTATTTCTTGTGTGCAGGGTTACAATGTGCAGGAACCCGTAGCGCAAAACAGTGCCGTAGTCCTCACTGCGAACCCTCCCTGCACAATGTAACCCTGCACACAAGAAATAAACACTGCACTGCATGAAGAAATACTCCGGTGACTGCCGTCTTTCTTTTACTTGAAATAAACCTAGAAATTTCACTATGAGATTAATGATGCCATAAGGGTTATTGCATTGCAGTGGAGGCTTTGCAGCTTACTAAAAAACATAGATGTGTCTGGATAACCTGAAACCTCCCATAGGTGTATCTCATGTGGAACAAATATGATATAGTCTGACTTCCTGTTTGTCACAGGTTCCTCTGGACTGGCATTAGCCATATTGCCAGAAACACATGGTGAGGTAAACCATGTGTAGCAAAGCCTGGAGTGGCTCTAGTATGCTCTGGAACAGGTAGACTCGTTGAAAGTCAAGAGGTCTAGGGACCATGGCTGGACCTGTGAAGGCTCTCTCTGGCTGTGGTTGGACAAAGTCCTGGAAGGCACAGACTGGGTCTCACTCTGAGTGCGTGGAGCGGCCATTGTCCTGGAAAGCACCAGGGATGGAATGCTTGTAAACCAGTGGCATCCTGGACACCCATGGTGAAGAGACCACAGGGCCTGGAGGTGACCTCGATCAGTGAGTGCAAGTTGTGATGACTGCACTGGGACAATGTAACGGACAAATATATTAAGCCAGGTGGCGTATTCACTATTGGGACGGCCGTATGTCACATAATGTTCCATTGATTATAGATGTCTCCACAAAAGTTAATTGACTGTACCAGGTATTGCTGTTTATGGGATTTAATAAACCGGATGGACTTGTTTAATGGAAAAAATTGTGCCTGTATGCCTCAATCCCACAGTAAGCGAGTGTCCCCCATTACACTCAGTGAGCCAATCACTACAGTGAAAATAAGTGTCTATTATTCCCATTTTTGTAATTTTTTTTCATGACCACAAAAGACCACTAAAATATATTTAAAAATTGTTCTCCCTTCAGTAACAATATTTGTAAGTATTGGACACATTTTTATTTTCTTACAGTGGTGGGGCTATGAGCGGGGATTTGGACTGACTTTTTTTTATTAATTTTTATTTTCTTACATGTTATTTTTTTATTTCAAATTTATTTTACATATTGTGCTCCCCCTATTTGGGGAGTATTTAAATATAAAATATTTTTATTTTCATCCTATTTCCCTGGTGACTATGGCTGGTATATTAGCCTCATTTAAACAAGGGAAATGCAGTCTCCTGGATGCATGGCAGAGGTGTTCAGGTCTCCTATGATCCCTGCAGCTCCTGCTGCCTCTCTGTACATAATGATACCATAACATTGGGTATGGAGGAGAAAACACAGTGAGCATTTCCTATTTAGAAAATGATTCTTTAGGGCTGTATACAGTGATTGAGAAGTCAGAAACAGTAATAAACCGTCTCTGTCTTCTCTATAGGGATACCGGTTGATAGCCAAATCCTTCTTCCATATCTACATAATCACATGTAGCAGTATTCTGATGTAGTGACCTTTTAGCATGTCCTGCAGAGAAGGAGCAAAACCTCTCTGATGTTTAACGTCTATGGGTGGTCCGGAATCACTTTAACAAAGGCTTTTTGTTAACCCCTTAATGACTGGGTGATTTTAAAGTTTTGTTTTTTTTTCTCTTTCTTTCTTCCAAGAGCCATAACTTTATTTATTGTTATGTCAACACAGCCATATGAGTCGTGTTGTAGTTTTAAGTTACCCCATTTATTTTACCATATAATGTACTGAAAAGTAGGAAATAAATGTAAAGGGAATCTGTCAGGTGAAAAATCAATATGTAACTGCTATCATTTTCTAATTCCTTTCTGTAAGCTCTCTCTAGTCATATATTTCTAATATTTATGCTTCCCTCCTATCCTCTGTAAACATCAAAATAAAAGATTAATTCCATCTATCAATCACAGTGATGTATCTGCTACCCACTCCCCAAGGAATGAATATTTATGTATCATTACACAGCCATGCTTTTCCGTGATCTGTCTACTGTGTGACTCATTGCAGAGCAAAAAGGAGGTGGGAGGAGGTGTGTGATCTTAGCTGCATCTCTTCATGTCATTGTCTGTATCTGAGGCATGTGTGTAGTGTGTGCAGTCTGAGATATTGCTATGTGTTTATAAGAACATTTCATAATTTGCTCAACAGATACACACATTACATGCATGTAGGAGAACCTACCTTCATATAATAGAAATATCTTACAGATAGCACACAGTACAGGACAAAACACCTTCCCCCTCCCAGCCGAGAGTATAGAGGGGAGGGACAGAACACCAGCTTGGATATTTAAATAACACTTATACAGCAGCTGGACTATTCGGCTGTGAAAGTAATTGAGAGAATGCAGCAGCTGTCTGCAGGGTGTGAATGTGCTTATAGCAATGAAAGTTCAAATGGTACAATAATGATTTTACATGGTTTTAAAAGGTCTGCCCAGGCTCTATTCAAGGGTAATATTAGTATCATACTGAAAAATGACCTGACAGTGTCCCTTTAATAATACAAATTCTGTAACATATTGTTACAAACATAAATGTGATTGTCCAAATTGGAGAACTACTTAATATTTTCTTACAGAAATGAATACATTTTAAAGTCTAAAATGTATGTGGCGACCCTGCGTTTTTTCACCACAGTGGTACTGCACCTACTCCCCACAGGTGTGGTGCCATGCCCTCAGGAAAGGAGGGAACACAAAACTGAGACCCACCAAAACCACATCCAACACCCATCCAGACTCTAAGCCAGGGAGATGCATGGAGGAAAAGGCTCCTTGAGAGAGTAGTCCCCAGTTACTGGCTGGAGGTAGGAGTAGGTTGAGGGGATGTGGAAAAGTTAGTTAGTGAGTGAAGGAGGAGAAGAAAAATAGTGTTCTAGGGGATGCTGGGACTGGGGACTAGCGGGACCAGTGGGTAGGTAAGCCGCAACCCCCAGTTCAGAGAATTCCTAATCTACGGCCGACTTCCAGGTTGGGTAGAAGAACTAGCTGCACAAGGGGTGCCGGACCCAATCTGGTGCAGAACTTTAAGACCAACCCAAGAAACTGGAGGCAGCTGAACTGCAAGTGCAGTGGCCATCACAGTGTACTCTCTCAGGCATAGTGGCCATAGAGGGTCAAGAGGATGTGCCAGGCTGTCGCTCAGCAGGACCTGCAGTTGTCTGCCTTGGGACTTGTAGCACGAAGGTGCAGGGGAAGAGAGAGAGGAGGACAGTGCAGAAAGGAAAGAGCATCATGGAAAGGCATATACTTGGTGTCTCAGTGGAGTGGACCTGAACTACCTTGGAGCTGGCCAAGCTGCAACCCTAGAGATACAGCTACCTTGCTGGGTTGTAATTGGACTTGAACCTTCAGTAAAGAGACCGGTAAGAGCTGCAACCCTTATCTCTGTCCACTTCTTCAGCACCTTCATACATTCCTTACAATCATCATCATCCACCACCTACTACACTAAAGCTCAGGGGCCCGCTCCGTCTGTGGGGAGTGTTACATCCAAGCTGCCTAACCATCTATCCCTTGAGACCAATACAGGTAGCGCTGGTCCTCTGACCAGAAACCACAGATGGCGTCACGATCATCCTTATAAACTTTATCATCACCTGTAAATATTCCCTTTTAACGACCAGTTGAGGCCACGACTTCCATCCCCGTAACATCCCCTGAACTGTTGAGCCCTGGAAGCTGACTACCGTGGCCCCATGACCGCTGCATATACATCCTTATGCAAAACCAAATACTATATGTGGTTAAACCTACATTTTTCAAATGCTTAAACAAAACTAAAAAGGTTGATGTCGTGTGCCATATATGATAGCATTAAGCTCTCAGTAATATGAAGATCGGTCAGAGGTTACATTGCAGACACAAAGCTACATCAATTACTTCTAAATTTACGATTGAGGTTTTGAATCTCAAAACCAGCGACAACTTAATGAGGAGATGACTGAATGACGGAGGAGGCATCAATGTCCTTGCTCGCAATCTTCCATGTTTGAAGATCTATCGTGAACCTTTGGCTTCCCAAAGAGACAATAAATACGTTCAGAGGAGTTTCATGTTTCTAGTTAGATGAAAGAGGCAATAAGAAAAGAATAAAATCAGATAAAAAAAAACAGATAAAACTACCAGTATTATTACAAATTCAATTCAAAACTTTTTTGTAGAAAAGTTCTTAAAAACTTTACATTTTTATTTCCACCGTAGACGTAATTTTTGAAAACATAACATGGTATTTATGTATTTGATGGTTGTGTCATTGGAGCTCATGCAGACAATCATAGTTCTATTCGACAAAACGAATTCGACAAAACACAGTGCACATTTCCAATTTTTTGCCTTGGACCAAGTGGTCCGATTAAATAAATTGTAGCATGCATGATCTCCTTTAAGAAACAGACTTAGCAATTTAAGTCAATGGGTCTGTGAAAAAGATCTGGCTACACTCGGATTACATCCGAGTGCAGTCCGATTTTCCTTTAACTGAGAAGATGGAGAAACTTTTTTTATATATACTTCCCCTCCGAGAAAAACAGATCCCACTCTGATCAGAGACTGATTACCAGAATCGGACAATTTTTCTCAGTTTTGTGAACCAAGCCCTAAGATGTTTCCAGTTTTAACATATATTAAAGGTAATCTGTCAGCAGGTTTTGGCTATGTAATCTGAAGACAGTATGCTGTAAGGGTTAATAGAGACAATATAAGGATGCCTCTCTTATCTATGTATGTTTTTGTTTATTTGTAATGTTTGTTTAAGCAGTAAAACTTTATCATTGCTGGACTTTATTGCTCACCCAGGCAGGGGTGATCAGATCTCGGGTGTAGATTCGGGGTGTTGTCACTGGTGGTTTGGTAGTTTGTTCCCGAGTCTGTGGCCCTGGTGGTCACTGAAAAAGGGTTGAAATAAAATAATAAAATGGATTGTTCGTGACGCCACCTGAAGTATCTGATGATAACACCAGTGCCGCTGTAAGACCTTCGGGGATGATGGAATTGCATCTAGTTTGCCTTGCTCCCTGCAGGTGGAGCAGGTTTCCCGGGGCAGAGTTGCTGCTGTGCTGGTTGTCAGGGTAGCAGCTCTGTAGTTTCACAGTAATAAGACAAGAGAGGCTTTCTTTGCTCTGCACTGGTATTTACTGGTCACTTGATAAATGCAGTTCAACAACAGGTTAACAGTCACACATAGTCACGGGTAGCTGACCTGGGTAGTGACCAATGAATGGGTGTCTTTATGTGGTTTACGAGCGTGTCCCTCTAAACTGTCCTTTCTCTGTCCTGTTGTGGTGAAGCTTGGCTGGCTTGAAACCTGGCCTGGCCTCCTTTTTCCTTTCCTGCTTGTCTTAACGTAGGTAAGAACACTCTCCCGATTCCCGCTATCCCTGTGGTTTTACGCGGGTCCTGGCTCTTAGCGTTAGTGATTCTTGTTGCAGGTGGCTCAGAGGCTAAACGCTCCTGGGACCGACCGGCTCGGAGTTCAACTTGCCCATACCGCTCCCGGAGCCGGTTCTCCTCTGTGGACTAGGATTCCCCAGACTTGTTACCGTACGGTCTGGCACTGGGTCTCCTCTTTCTCTTCCTTGGTCACCACTTTTTTTGGGTGCCCTTTCTGTGCATCCCCCTGAAGGCTCCTCCTCAGAAGTTCTCATATGCTGTTCTTCTCTCGACTACTTCTACTCTCCTCTCTGTAGTGGTATGTAAGGGGTTAACAGCAGGGAGGTCTGTATATGAGTGTGTGCTGATTGAAACACTACATTGCAGGTGTGGGTGTGACAGCCAGGATAATAGCTGCCTGGTGCTGTGAGATAGAGGCAGTCAGTCTGGGAGAAACATCCAGCATGAGAGGATGTTGACTCAGAGGTGTTCCATCGCCATGCGGGAGGCACCTGTCCCTCTGACTGAATGTGTGTGAGCCTGTTGCTGGACGCAGGGGTTTGTATGGCTCCTAGAGTTGGGAATCCTGGCAGAACCTGGAGGGTGCTCGCTGGACGTGTTGGTGCAGCTGTGGTCCGGGATACCTGCCTGGTATGGAGGTTTAGAGGCAGCTGGCAACCTGAATGAGGAGACCTTGGGGATGCCTTCATTGCCCTGTAGCTCAGGTTTGCCAATTCCTGATCTGGACCCAGAAGGGCACCTTCCATGGATGTGTTAGGATAGACTGTGTGTCAGTATGAGTATGTATGTGGTCCATGGATGTATTATGTTGGACCGCATGCGGTGGGTGTAGGAGCCCGGTCAGGCCGGAGCCTGTATGGATGCTATATAGCATGGGAGAGACCGAGTACGGCTCAAGAGCCATGCAGTCGTAGCAGCCATTGGGACTGACTGTAATGTCATGAGATGGTCCCGTTGACCTTGTGTGAATGTGAAGGGTGTGTGCAGTATAGCAGCCTGTACGAGACCGTGTGACTTGTGTGAACGGGGTTGAGACGGCATATGTGTTCCATAAGGTGGAGACATGTACTATGCCCTGGGACTACAAGTGTCTTGTATGGGGGTTCTGCACATAATGAGCCCTGTAACTATGGTGGGCTATGTGATCAAGTTAATGTGGTATAGACTGATCTGTGGATATAGTGCCGGGTGGACGTTACCGTCCTTGGGGCCGTTTATAATGTTCTAGAGGTCCTGTTGATAGCCATTTGATAGAATGATGTTATGTTATGTATTATGTGTGGAATAAGGCTAGGCGGCCATAACCGTCATAGGGAGCCATGATTGGTGCACTTTGTGTTCGATGGAGCTGTGATCCTTGCTCCTGGGTATATAAGCCTTACAAAAAGGTACATGTGCAGTATAGTGTACTGTTATTTCTAATGTTGTGTTGATTAATGTTCATATATGAGTGTACTATGTATTTATGATGTGAGCAGTTTATGGACTGTAATAAACTACTATATAATGGTTTACAGTTAAAAACAGTGGTTTTGGTGTAATATTCCGTTGCCAAACGAAGCGAGCCCCTAGGCGAGCTCACAATATATATATTGTGAGGTAGCGACCCGGGGAACCCGCTTGCAGTATATATTAAATTACATCACCAAATACATTTTTAACATATAACGTAATACTGTAGTTTATTACACACCATAAAGTACAGGTAACACCCACCATACGCTTTACATTTCACATAACATAACATTACACCATATGTACATGTGACATTACATCCTATATACATTATACATTTTACACTTTAGACCTCCATATTCATCAGAACCTCAAGGCGTCGCCCACCGACCCTTGCAGACCTCAGCCTGGTTCTAATGACAGCTGCTACCGTCTAGAACCCTCACAGGGACCTTTCCCATGCTACTGTAGGGATCCTCAAACTACCCCTATGGAGTCTCAACCCACACCACCAGTAACGCTTACCAACTGGACCCTGCGCGCCATACTGGTCAGTCCCACCTTACATCACACATCATACATGGAACTTTTACATGAGCCATCAACACTTCATCACGTATCTATTGCATCACCCAGGGTAGTTTTCCATACACCCTTATGACACACACGTATCACCGGGACCATATCAAGACTATCAGTCAGTCCCAAAGTTGGCTGTGACCGCCTGGCACTTGAGCCGTCCTCGGTCTCCATCGCCAACCATGTGGCCACCTGGCTCTTGAGCCGTCCTCGTTCTCCATCGCCACTTGGCAGAGTACAGGCTCCAGCCTGACCTGGATCTCACACACTGCATGGCATAGTATGCATGCACTCGGTCAGGCGCCCCGGCATGGAGCTGGCAGACTCCCTTCACATCTCCCACCGGGGACTGATCAGCTCCAGCATGTCCTCACATGTCAGTGGTCTGGACAACACTGATTCCCATCTCCAGTCTCACACACAGACACCTGGCAGATTCTTAACGTGGCTGCCACACCCACCAGACATACCCACCTGGGATGCTAGTAATCAGGCCACACAGCTCTCACACAGCCGCTCATCCAGCTCATCTACTCCTTCTAGACGTTAACCCACAGTGTACTGGACAGGTTTACAGCACTCACACACAGGAAAACCGGCCAATCTGAACAGAGACCTGTGCTGATAACCTGTGTGATGCACCTGGCCAGGGATGACATCACCACAATATATATATACATATATATATATAATGTGAAAAAATTCTTGCAGCACACAGCTACTACCAATGATGTACAAATGCTACAAGCTATATGTGTTTGAGGAAAAAGTTTAAAAACTTAAGTTTTTTTCAAAAAACTCAAAAATTCTAATTTTTTATTTCTGAAGTTCTTGGTACATACATTGGCCAATGTCTGCTTGCTCATCAACTGCGACAAAGTGACTTCAGGTCTGATGAGTCCTACTCTGATATCCCTATCCTCCTTGTCCACCCCCCACTTCTCAGTGGGCAGACTCCATCTAGACCCTCGATCACCTGTAGGTTAATGAGGGTGCACATTGCAGCAAGGAGCCTGCAACTCCAAATTCACATTATATGACCCTGCGTCTTTGCTAGCACCAGTTCACATTTGTCTTTGAGTGCTGTGCAGTTTTTTTCTTGTTGTTTTCTTGTTGTCATATATATATATATATATATATATATATATATATATATATATATATACCAACACTATGTAGCAAATATTTGTGAAGTGTAAGAGAATTGATACATGGTTTTCTATGTGTTTGAAAAATATAAATATGAAAATTTTGATGTTCATATGTATTCAGTTCGTGAGTCAATACTGTTGAGGTGCTCTCTGGGGTGTTTTTGTTTCCTTACATTGAGGATCACCTTTTTCTGCAATTACTGCTGTAAGGCTGCCTTCACACTTGCGCTCCCCGCCGCTGCGCCGGAAGCGCAAGCTGAGCGCAGACACCGCGCGTCCCTATGTTTAACATGGGGACGCACGGTGATGCGCTCGACTGCGGATGGGCGTGCACGCCCATTTACTTCCATGTGTGATTTGTACGGATGCGGATACTTGCGTACAAATCACACATTCTCGTCCGCACCCTGAACGCGACATGTGGAGTCCTTTCCTGTCCGTGGGGTCCTGCAAAAAGTAGGATCCCACAGACAGGAAAAAAATTGTTATGTGAAAGTGGCCTAAGGTGAGCTTTTCAGTTCCTTTCACTTGGAGATGGTGCTGTATGTCGGCCATTTTTGCTGTGGTTTTGTACCTGTGAGGTAGCGTGGCCTGGAGACATGGGGACATAGAGAGGTGTGCCATGGAATGACAGCAGGCTTCATACCGTCTGATCAGCATGTTCAATAAAGAAACTCAAGTTCAGTGTTGCAAATTTTTTCCTGGCGACATTAAATCTATGTGTGATTTTTGGATGTGCAGCTAATGTCCTCCTCTACAGCTATGGAATTGGATCCAACACTGATTTTCAGCATCCTCAGCACCTCCAACATGAGCCTACCGCCCCCTTTTTCAATCTGGTCTTCAGCCTGACTGGAGCTTCACGGTGAGACTGTTGAGGCTCATGCTCAGGTGAGTAAAGTTTTTTTAACCTACTTTTCTTAATATTAAATTATATTTGAATAAACATTTCCTGGTTAAATATGAGCATATCTGCCGAATTTGAATTCCGACATATTTGCTCATTACTAGATTTCAATATACACAATTCTTTTGTTCCCAGGGGAATTGAGCTAACACCAAAGATGTCTGGCAGCTGCAAACTCAGCTTATGCCTACTGGAAGATCTTCTTTTACTTTGATAGGTCAGTCTAGCCATAGATCTTTCCACTTTTAAGTGGCAGTGCTTTTATATGTATTACTCCTTTCATTTACATATGTCATGGCGAGATCTAAATTTCATATTCTGGTATGCAGCTCTCCACATTTCCTTGCCTTTCTTTTGACAGCTGTTAATTTAAAAAAGTTTAGATATGAAGAAAAAGAATGGAGGGGCACTCACCAGATAGAATTCACTCCTTGATTTACATTACCAAGGGACCCGTTGAAGCACCAGATAGGTGCAAAACGACACTGTCATCCAGGGCCTCCTGCACCACCTCCGCGCCCCCCTGTACAACTATGCTGATATGATGTTACCAGTTTCCTCCTTGGTAATGTGAATAAAGGAGTGAATGCTATCTGGTGAGTGCCCCTCTAATCTTTTTCTTCATATCGGGACTTTGTGATACCTTTACATAGGAGGGTGCACCGCAGATCTCCGGTCCCAGTGTGGTTACTGCTGCCACTCTGCAGATCTGCAGCTGGTCCGCCCAATGTAGTGCCTGGAACCTTGCTTTCGCTATCCTTAAAAAAGTTTACTCAAGCTTGAAAGCTATGCCTTATCTAAAGGGGAGGTGAGAAGCTTGCCAATCACTGGGCGTCCAACTGCCATGATTCTCAGTGATCCCCAGAACCAAAGCTATGAGAAGTCCTTTCTGATTGGAGTATTGCAAAATATAAAAAGGGAGGGGGACAAGAGGCGCAATAGTGCCCTATCACTAGTGACACTAGTGTAATATGGTGGTGCTGTGGAGCCTCTCACCTGGTCCAGTTGTGATCCCCACAACTGGTTTGAAGGCGTTTAGGAATCAATGTTCCAAGCTGCTGCAGGACCTCCACCTACCACTGGATAGTGGTATGATCCAAGAGAAATGATGGGAGTGATGGTGTGCCACGGTCCGCGCTGCTCTGGGTTCAAAATAACTCACCAAGGAGCCAATCAACTTTTCATCCTCTTTATTCCTCCTTCTCCTACGCGTTTCAGCGCCACACCCGGCGCCTTGAATATCCCTGAGGATCCTTGGTGAGTTATTTTGAACCCAGAGCAGCGCGGACCGTGGCACACCATCACTCCCATCATTTCTCTTTCTGATTGGAGTGGCATTCGATCATTAGCACTGCCACTCCATTCATTCTAATAGAAGTGTCGAAGATTAGCTGAGTACACCACTTGGCAATCTCCGGTGGTCCCATCAAGACTGTACGGATCGACAGTGCACATGAACAACTCCTGGCTCTACTCAGCCAACGGCTCTTCAGAGTCTGGGTTTTCGAGATTGCTGGGGGAATGTTGGTCAGAACTCTAATGATTACCATGTACTTCCCTATTTCATGAAAAGAATTTCTTGAGAATTATATTTTATGTCAAAATTAATATAATTAAACTTGAGTAATTTTGAACGGATGAAGCTGATGACCATGACTTCCCGATCCACATGATTATCTTAACTGGTCAAAGATATTAACCAGTTGAAATATTATATTTATATGGTTGGGTTGATTGATTTTCTGAATCAGTATCTTGATAAATCTTATTGTTCCCTGTAAATATTCTGCATTATAATTGGAAGACACCCATTGAGCGAAAATATCTTTCTTTCTTCCGTGACAGCTAACGCAATGGAGAAGGTCTCATTTGAAAAAGTATTCTAATGATGGGACTAATTAACACATTTCTTTTCAACATAAATTAGACTAATGGTAGCAGGTAATGAACCAGTTAATTAACACTGACATAACAGGCATACGGAATGGTTGGCTGTGTGAAGAAAATAGCTCTCAAGTTGGTGCCAGATAAAGTAATATAATTTGAGTCTGACATTATGAGTTAGTCTTTGTTTTAAACTTAAAGTTAAAATGGCCTCTTATTATTTGCAGAAATAGTGACCCTCGTGTTCATAGGTTGTGTCTGGTATTGAAGTCCCTTGAATGAGACAGAGCTGAACTATCATATGAGTTCCATGGGCAATTATGGCAGCAGTTCTGAGAAGAAATAAGTAGACCCTGGATTACAATTTCATACTTCTCCTTTAGGTTGTACACTTTTGTAGTACTTTTTTGAGAAACACTAAAGGCAATACTTAAGAGAGTAGACCTATCATTAGCAAGTCTTCCTCTTAAACTTTTTCTTCTTTTTCGATCTATGCCTCATTTTGGTACAAAAATTGTATATCTTATTACAGCCAAAGAAAGTTAAAGACAAACACATTAAAGGCACATTTGGACTCCCAAGTTACAGATGCAGTTTGAAGACTTGAACTGAAAGTTTCATAGATAAGTCAGTTTGGGTCCCTAGACCCATAGTCAGGTCCCATGGACATCTCTCATGGGGTGGTTTAATGGTCAAGGGAGTAAGGCAGCAGGATGGTAATAATGGGCAAATGGAGATCATGGGAACTAGTCTAACCCTTAGACTGAGGGTTCCTGGCTCTCCATGTTCCTGGAATTACCTCTGAAGTTGAGGATGTCCGGGCCAATACCCTTTCCCTTTGCTCCTGATCAGCCCTAAGCTAATACCCCCTCACCTCCACCCATGGTCCAGGAAGCACAGCAACTTCGACAAAAGAAGGAAAACTTCAAGAAAATGCAGCAGGAAGATTTCAGTGCAGACTGCACAAACGTCTTCACAGCTCAAGGTCCTTGCAGAGACTAACTCAATCAGCGACATCTGCTGATGGAAGAGGGAACTATTTAAAGGCTAGGGGAGTGAGCACCTGCATTATCTGACACCCCCCTCACCTGCTGTGCCACCCAAACATAGACAGTAACTCTACAGCAGCTTTTTGTATTAACTCTGAATGTGCCAAAAGAAAAATACTTCCATTTAATCTACTGCAGAGCATTTCACATGGACAGCAGAGCAGTCAACATGTGACAACATCCATTCATAATACTCATGCAATTGTGCGCTCATTTGAAACTGGCATAAATGGAATGTGTCACTCTTTATTTTATTTATTAATATAGGGCATACAGGTAGCCCTATCTTTCGGGATATGGGGCGTGTGCTGTATGGAAGATAAGATTGCCTCCGGTCTTCTTTATACCCTATTTATCCTCCCCTTCTTTTTGGTATGTCTGTGACATCAGGTGCGTGGCCAGAAATCCTGCAACACTACATTCTGCCTGCCGTCTCTCCTCTGCACTGTGAAGGAGCAGTGACTCTTTGGCACATGCGCACATCAAAATTGAGGACTGTGCTCACAGGAGGGCAGACAAGTGCACGGGAGGGATATGGTGACATCACTGAGTTTACCCGAGGCCTTGTCTGCTGCTGTCAGTGAACTCAGTTGCACCCGCTACTGGATTGCCAGATCATGGGACATGGTGGCACAACTGTCCTAAGTGGATTTACATCCACTCTGCCAAGAGTTTATGCCTGCCAAATAAGACCAGCTAGGGTCATCTCTTTTGCTGTCAAATCTATCTTTCCTGCTCCTTCGTCCTGCCAATAGTTAGGTAGTAGAAAGTTATTGTTTATTACAGTTGAACTTCATTTGTGCGTCTGTGTTTGAATGTTTTATGTTTCATCACCTTGGGTTCTCTAGTATCTTTGTACGCCTTTCCTGTTCTAGTTATTAGTGCTCTGCATCTCCCAGTGGTTCCTAGAGAGGTATGAGGAACACTCAACGATCTTTTTGGCAGTCTGGTTCTAGTTGTGGTCTCCTAGTTCTGTGGTCAGGGTTATTTCAGCTCGCTCAGGTGCCATCAGGGTCTATGTCGATAGGAACCATAGTCTGTACAGGAACCAGTTGGGCCAGGTTCAGTAGTTTATAGATGTGAGAAACCATATGGGCATAACAACTCCTTTCTCTGTTATAATCTTGCTGATTTTGGATGGAGAAGCAGAAAAGAAGTTTATTCTTGAAGATTGTATGCAGAGCTGCATTTTACTAACAGAATGAGATTAAACACATCATTTTACCTTTTCAATTATCTTCCCTTTTTCATTTTACTTTTCCTTTAAATTACTTATTCCGAGCTCTGCACCGAGGAAAAAAAGAACTTATATAAAGGAAACATAAATTGTGAAAATGGTGCCGTAGTCAGTTGCCATAGTAGTTTGTTTCGTCCTCTGTCAGCGCATGGCCGGCCTTACAATCTTTCCCTCGTAGATATTCTCCTCGAGACTAATAGACTTGAAGATGACTTGTTAACTCATACACACACCTGACCTTCAGCTTTATTGCTGTTATTTATGGCCCAGACCAGTGTGCGGTATTTTCTATCAATACAACAATAATAACTTTATCAGTATCAGAACGGTAGTTGGGTACGAGCAATAATTGCCTCAAACAGCACTTTGTAACATCAATATTATTGCCGGTCACAAAAATAAATTTGTCAGGATGTAGTGCAAAATCAATACCTAATTTCATTCTTAGTATAAGTTTTTAAATGATTTCTCTGGAGTAAATGGAGGCCAGGATGTATAGGTGTATGCAGGATTCCCTCTGCCAAAAATTGATGGTCTTACCGCAACTCTAATTAAGTGAACGGCATTAGATCCAACAACAATTGTTCTGAATTTTTTGCATGATGGAACGGGCTCTGTCACGGGTGTATCTGCACTAGATGTAAGGGATGCATTCGCCCCCCAGCTCTGGGCCTGGGGAGCGCCAAAAGTTCCTTTTGCCTATGGAGAAGCCACATGTTGCACGTCTGAAGAACTTAAAGGCCACGTTACACACACATATATCTGTTCAGATATTGGTCACGGATCTCTGGTTGCAGTGAAATCATGGACACATTGTTCCATTTTGTGGCCGTATACAAATATAACAATGTGTCCATGATTTCACTGCAACCAGAGATCTGTGACCAATATCTGCACAATTATCTGTGTGTGTAACGTGGCCTTAAGAGACGGATTTGCAGGCATATATCAGATGCCAGCGACTTCTCTGCACTTAATATATCAGCTGTGTCCAGACATTTTTCTTCACAACATGGAGGCAATGCCACGGCATTAAGATTCCAAGGCATTGACAGGGTGGTTAACCCTTTCAGGGGTGGAGACCTCAGACGTAAATTAATACAAAGGGGCATTTTTGGATCTTTTCATTAGGTACTAGAGCACCACACGGTCTCAACATCAGACAAGATGTGATTCTATAATATTTATGTAGCTGAGTAATTTATGTATTTTTGCATGTATATGTATTGTTTTCTTATTACGGGCGGCACGGTGGCTCAAGTGGTTAGCACTGCAGCCTTTGCAGCACTGGGGTCCTGAGGTTCTGGGTTCATTTCCCACCAAGGACAACATCTGCAAGGAGTTTGTATGTTCTTCCTGTGTTTGCGTGGGCTTCCTCCGGGCACTCCGGTTTCCTCCCACATTGCAAAGACATACTGATAGGATGTGTGGCGCCCCGCAACGAGTGCGTCACAGGAGGGTATTACAGCCAAAACAGCAGCAGCAATATTCTCTGACTAAGCAATGACACAGTTAAAACTCAGAGATCCATACCCTACATGCACATCAGCATAGAGGGCCAATAAGGTCCTGTGGCGGAGTGTAGTGGTAGAGTGTGTAGAGAGTGAGAAGAACAACGTAGGAAAGGAGCAAAAAGAACAAGCTCTGCAACCTAGGAGAGGGGGTCTGCACAGTCCCGTGCAGCCCCCTGGCCATCACCCCCGGTTGGGCACCATTACTTCGGTGTCTCAACAACCGGACTCTGGCGAAAGCATACGGGTCAAGATCATCCTGTGCCCATCTACAGCCGGTCTACTGGTACCAGAAGCTAGTAGTTGTTCAACACTGCTACGCAAACCAGGAGTGGAGGGACCGCTTTACAGGAGCACCCCACCACCGCCGCATACACCAAGTCGTCTAGCCAGCGGAGTACCCACTAAAAGGACCCAAGGCTCCCCACAAATCCGCCAGAATTCCCCGTAGGGCAATTGAAGTAGCCTCCTTGTACCCGATCTGGCATTCCATGGCGACCTCGGCAACACAGCTTAGTTAGAATGGAGGAACACTGCGGAGCTCTGAGAAACACTGGTCATTGCTAAGTCCACCCGGTCTGTTACCGACTCTGTATGCCATGTATCACCTGCTGGTTACAGTAAAGTACCCGTGACAGAGACTTTCAGTGTCCGTGCCTTCTTATGAACCGGCTCTCTCCGCACACTAAGGTAACCACAGCTGCCTCAGAACATCTTGTGCAGCTCCTGGCTCCGGGATCACCGCTCAGCCTGTGGGGAGCGTTCCATCTAGCTGCATTCCATCCCCCGGAGGCCCAAGCAGCGCCGGTGGACATCACCGGAACACTCATAGGTGGCGTCACGAAACAATTAACCCCTTAACTGTTCAGCCAACGACGTCTTTATTGAATCTGGACCACCGGGCCCCACTACCGGCAGGCGCGGTTCCCGTGACAAGGAGGAAGAAGCAACGCCTGTTCCTCGGAGTCCCGGCCACGGTGAGTCAGAATTTGGCGTCACAAACAGGATACGAGCAGGCTTGTTCCTTAACAGGTATAATGTGCTTAAAAAACTTTAATTTTTCAAAAAGGACTTTGTTCGTCCCAAAAATAACTTTTCCCGCCTTTTCACCGTTGGGCCAAGATGGCGGATCCCCGCCATGTGAACCACCACGTGCAGGCCCAGGGGTGAGCCACCGCCCCTCTTCGTGGGAGGGCCACGGCAAAGGCGCCAAAATCATTGTCCGCCCTGATTGCTGGAAACAACCATGGGGGCGGACCAAAGACTTTTTCCCACGATGGACTACAAAAACCCCCAAAGGAAGTGGGAGTGTCAGAGTCTTCTTCCACCAGCTCTTAAACAGAACGGTTACCGGTTTGGACGGGTGTGGTTCCTCTACAAGATGGCCAGCATGAGACTCCATGACTTGATGCAACAGGTCGAGGCTGAGGCTAGAGCAGCCATAGGCCATCCGGGTCCGGGTCCCATCTTAACAGTCGACGGCAGCCCCGACTTTTGGCAGGAGGCATTGCAAGACCTCAGGGTGAGGTTCATAGAGACAGTTGCAAGGACGATTCGCAGCTGGAGCGCGGGTCTGGACACCGACTCCATCGGGCTATGCAGCAGAGCCGTGCAGGTACATCCACTCCAGAACCAGACGACAGCTCCTGTTTCGCCGCCTCCCCAGCGCCTACCACCTGTCCTGCTTCATCGCCAGAGCCAATAGACTGTGCCATTCCAGTGGAAACCTCAATCCACCCCGATCCAGGGTCTAAGACCACGCCGAACCAGTTCCAGAGCCGGAGCTTACACCCTGCTCCACTGAAGAAGCCGATGCTTACCTGGTTCCCGCGGAGGAACCCACCAGTAGTCTCATGATCCCTTTAAAGACTGTTGCCTGTTTCTCCCCTGAACCGGAGACCTCTTTTGCAAATCCAGAGGCCTACCTGTTCACCGGGATAGAGACACCACTGCCTGAAGTTACAGATGAAGAAGCAGGCAGCCTGGAAGCCCTGCAGGACGACCCTGTGGAAGGATCCGCAGCACCAACGCCCCGTTGCCCAGAAGTTCCCGTACCAGCATCTCCACCTGATGAGCAGCCTGATGTGATCGTCGAGGGAGAGGAGGACGATGACGATGACGAGACCCACAGCCTTGCTGAGGACCTCTACACCGGTTTTGCCTGGGGAGATATTGAGGAACCTCCGGCCGAGCAACCAGCTCGGATACACTGGTCGGGTGCAGTCGCAGCACCTTCCCCTGTGCCGTTTAACCGGGTGCCTATCCAGACTTCCCACCAAGCCCAAGCTTCCCTCGTGCTCGTCGCCAACCCCCGTTACCTGATGAACTTCGCAAGGAAGGTAGAGTGACCATGTTCAACCTATCTACCGGGTGGGGTTTTGCCAGGGAGGAGGGTGTGTGTGGAGAGGTGTTTGTGGGGCGCCGGAAAGTGGAGTCACATTTGCCTAGAGGACATCCCAATCGTGACTTGTATAGGTGAGATATAATCACCTACGAGCGACATGCTTGCCGTGATGGGTGGTTCGCTATACGAGTGCGCAACAGTTCCCTGCATAAGTGACTTACTTGCTTGAACTTTATCACTGACTTCATTCCTGTTTAACCGCTAACAGCGCGGCCTGGCGGCCATAGCCTGGACCCATGTTAAGGACAGCCGACCGCTCGCCAGGTCCGCAAAAAGGTTAACCTGTTGCATACCAGTTTATTAGTGTACCTGTTATTAATAAAAGTGTTTTCTTTTATTGCCGTTATAAAAATACAAAATTCTCTCTGTAATGTTTGGGTAGCGCGACACTTGGGGACAAGCGTATTTCACCAAGGGGGAGTGTGGCGCCCCGCAACGAGTGTGTCACAGGAGGGTATTGCAGCCAAAACAGCAGCAGCAATATTCTCTGACTAAGCAATGACACAGTTAAAACTCAGAGATCCATACCCTACATGCACATCAGCATAGAGGGCCAATAAGGTCCTGGTGGGCGGAGTGTAGTGGTAGAATGTGTAGGAGAGTTGAGAAGAGAACAACATAGGAGAAGGGAGCAAAAAGAACAAGCTCTGCAACCTAGGAGAGGGGGTCTGCACAGTCCCGTGCAGCCCCCTGGCCATCACCCCGGTTGGGCGCCATTACTTTGGTGCCTCAACAACCGGACTCTGGGCGAAAGCATACGGGTCAAGATCATCCTGTGCCCATCTACAGCCGGTCTAACTGGTACGAAGCTAGAAGTTGTTCAGCACTGCTACGAGAACCAGGATGGAGGGACCGCTTACAGAGCACCCCACCACCACCGCATACACCAAGTCGTCTAGCCAGCGGAGTACCCACTAAAGGACCCAAGGCTCCCCACAAATCCGGCCAGAATTCCCCGGTAGGGCAATTGAAGTAGCCTCCTTGTACCCGATCTGGCATTCCATGGTGACCTCGGCAACACAACTTAGAATGGAGGAACACCGCGGAGCTCTGAGAAACACTGGTCATTGCTAAGTCCACCCGTCCGTTACCTGACACTGTATGCCATGTATCACCTGCTGGTTACAGTAAAGTACCCGTTACAGAGACTTTCAGTGTCCGTGCCTTCTTATGAACTGGCTCTCTCCGCACACTAAGTAACCGCAGCTGCCTCAGAACATAGCTCCTGGCTCCGGGGATCACCGCTCAGCCTGTGGGAAGCGTTCCATCTTGCTGCATTCCAACCCCCGGAGGCCCAAGCAGCGCCGGTGGACATCACCGTTACACTCATAGGTGGCGTCACGAAACAATTAACCCCTTAACTGTTCAGCCAACGACGTCTTTATTGAATCTGGACCACCGGGCCCCACTACCGGCAGGCGCGGTTCCCGTGACAAGGAGGAAGAAGCAACGCCTGTTCCTCGGAGTGCCGGCCACGGTGAGTCAGATATTTAGATTGTGAGCTCCAAGAGAGACCAGCATTACTCATGTATGTAAAGTGCTATGGAATTGATAGCGCTATATAAATGAATAAATATTATTATTATGTATGTCTTGTTGGGTAATTTTGCCCAGCTGTGTATTATTATGTGCAAGGGTGTATATATATATATATATATATATATATATATATAATATATACGCCATTTCCTGCATTTATTAGTTAGCCATGAATAAGACCTAGTGTCGAAACGTGTTGGCCTGTTTGCACAGTGCATTACCAATTTGTTGGAAGTTGTTTATGAATTTATAATAAATCAAGCATTTTTGGAGTTCCTTCCGCTGGATTTTGTCTTTTTCCTATGAGTTTCAGCCTGGAACCTGGGCTGCATCTGCTTCGGAATTGACCCATGTGAGCAGGTGTACCACGTTCGGTGAGCTGCCTTACCCCTTCCCCTTTTATATTTTGGATTATGTAGGATTCCCTCTGCCAAAAATTTATGGTCTTACTCCAATGCTAATTAAGTGAACGGCAATAGATGGACAATTGTTGTTCAGCATTTTTTGCATGATGGAACGGGCTCTGTCATGCCTATACAATGCTATGCTGCGCTCAATCCGGTCTATGAAGGTGCTAACTAAACACAATTCTATTTCAAAGATAAATAGTTGCACTCGACATAGACTTATTTCTAAATAGAGACAAAATGATAATGAAAAAGTAGAGATACTTATATTATGGAAATGGCCAAATCGATAATTCACCCAGTTGCCATGTTGAGGCGATCTCTATTAACTGGGTCCTAACACTGATGTAACTGCCTGATGTTGTTCTGGGCTTTTCCTGATCGGCTGATACCAGAGAACAATGGATTTGCAGTCTTATAACTAAAGACAGGTGCTTTGAATATCTAATTGGTGCCTTGGGAAAAGAGGTTAACCCCTTAGGCGTGCTAGAGACTGATACCAGAGGGCAATAGCTTATCTCTGACAACTAGAGTGTGGAAAGGTGCTAGCATACTGGTGCATACGGGTGCAGTTGCATGGGCGTAACTGCACTAGATGAAGGGGTTGCAATCTCCCCCAGCCCTGGAGCCTGGGAGTCCCAAAAGTCCCTTTGCCTATAGAGAAGCCACATGCGGAGAAGAGAAGCGGGTGGATAGAAGATTGTACTGCCTTCAAAGGATCACGGTCGCAACGAATTCCAAAGGTCTTAATTCAAAGGGTTTTTTTGCATCTCAACACGTCTCGCGGGCATGCTGCTCACTTCACCAGAAGATAAAATCTTATATATTAGCTTATCTCTCCTCCACACTTGGCTTCTTCCATTTTTGGGTGGTTTGCTGCAGCCGTGAATGTTTTGATAGTGGTTGTGGCTCACACAACCAGATAAGGTGAGTGATTCTGGTACCATTCCTTACTTGATTAATATCGGATAAGACCCTATATGCTCTGGTCTTCTTTCTACCTTGTTTGGCCTATAGAAAAAGACTACCGCTATTAAAGATTTGCAATAATTGGGGGCCCTATTGGAGCTTTCGCCCATGTGCTTTAAGTTTTGCCACTTGGCTCTGTCATCGTTGTTTTGCATGAGATTTGCATTCTGATGACATTTGAGCCTGTAGTAAATATAATTGTATGACTGAGGCTTTTGCGCAATGAAAGTAGATTTTGTCTTAGAAATTTAAAGAAAAAAAACTATAGTAAAATAATTGGATAAATATATATTCAGGTTTATTAATTTTGCATACCTTAATATTATACTTTTACTACACTGACATCAACTGTTGATTAGTGATGTTCGGATTCAGCGGACTCGGCCGGACTTTTTTTTAACTTGAGTCCAAACCCCAAACCCGGACTTTAAGGTTATGATATGGGGCTGGGGGGGCTGTAGAAAGAAACAAAACATTGATTAAGCATCAGCTCATACTTACTGGGGTCTGCCAGGGGCGTATCTAGGGGGGTGCAGCCGGACCTTTTGCCCCGGGCGCTACTCAGCGGGGGGCGCCGCAGGCACCCCCCCCCCAGCTCAGTGTGTTTATCACAGTGCGTGATATGCACAGATTGCATGTGGGGCCCGAGTGGTCGGCCACTTCCAGAGGAGTCTGCACCCGCCGCACACTGGGCTCCTATCTATAATACCCCCTGCTGGCCGGGAGCAATGGTACCGCCCTTCATGACGTCACCGGACATGCCTCGGCGGCCATCTTTGTACTCCAGCAGCATCCCGGAATTGTCCGGTAATGCAGCCCGGTCCTCAACCACGGGTGCAGCAGGGGCAGCGGGACTGAAAACTGACACCTCCCCCGGTCCTCACCTGCTTTGGGGGGGCGCCATGATAGATCGTTGCCCCGGGCGCTGTCAAACCTAGGTACGCCGCTGGGGTCTGCACACTTGTACTCCTCGGACCGCTCATTAACTTCCTGATTTTTCACTGGTGAGGGGTGCAACAGCCAATCACACATGCTGTCACAGAGAGTGGGCTTCTGTGATTGGTTGCTGGAGCCAGTGCAATAACCTGGAAACAGCCCATACATTTTAGCATTTACCCTGCTCCGGTATCTGAATCTCATCATCATTATTTCCTCCACCCCCAGGGGTTAACATTTGGTGTCGAGAGCCTGGATTCTGCTGGGACCATACTTTCTCCATCCCTGGATCCAACTCAAAAAGATTTTGGCTATCGATGCATATGCTTTCCTTTTCAGGAGTATGTGAATCTTTGGAGCACACCTCTGATACCCATGGAATAGAATATGTGAATGTCTCTGCAGAATTTCCCATTTGTTTGTTCCTTACAATCACTTGCATGGTTGGGGAGTTGTGACACAGGTTGACACAAGGGTAATTAGGGTGCCACCTTTGAGGACTGTACTGTGAGGGATGGTGAGGTGGAGGAAGAGGAGAAGAGGTCACTTGCCACGAACTGTAACAAAAGCTGGGCTCATCCACAACTCATACATACAACTGAGTCAGAGCAAACATTAGTGTAACAGGTTTGTAGGAACATGTTCACACCACCAAACAAGCTAAGCTCAGGGGCAAGCTAAGGGGGCAACCTGAAGCAGACACACGTGAAACACGTGTTGGGGCTGTGACACGTGCTGTTAAGAAGGAGGATCCCATAACAATGGGTAGATGAAGCTTAGTAACTGATATTGCACTTTAGGGTTGTGGATGGGAATGGCACTGGTATAGTGATTTTCAATTACCTTATATCAATATCCCACCCTCCCCATTGGACTTGGACAGTAATTGCTAGGCTCGCCATACCATGGGCATTTTCCTCCCTCCACTGCCGTGTCTTTCTCCTTTCAAATCCTTGCATCGTCCGATGTTACACTTGTTATCTTATACCACTGCACTGAATTATATGTGTTATTTGTCCTCATGGTCAATAAAGACTTACTTTGTTGCATTTATACACTTGTGTGGACTTAAGTGGTTGTTACTACATATAGGTATAGATATACTGGGTTTTGCTTGATTTTAATGTCGTTTTGAGTGATGCCTGGTAAGATGTCCAGATACCGTCCTCTCTTTCTGAGTCACTGTCTCCTGTTCACTCCTGCATAATACTAGTGAGGGTTTGGGTCTGTTTAGCATCACACAAAATGGGAGAGGGCAATTTTGGCAGGGTTAACTGCAGAGCTGCCCCACAGTCAGGTGGAGTAATGGGATATATAGGACGATATAGCTCCTGTTTTTGAGGGAGTTATGTAGTGGAAGCAAGAGTGAAAACACAAAAAAAGAAGGTTGAAGAGTTGACCAGGCTTGGACTGCATATGTAGCTCTTTGAAGGCAGGCAAGGCAAGCTGTGTGAAAAAGTGTGGATACAGTGCTATAGTCCTGGCTCACTTTAGTAAAAAAAGTAAAAATGAGGAAAACAAATAAAAGAAAAATAATTACAAATCCTGACGCCAGTTGGAGTTTTCAGCCAGTATGTGGCTAGCACTGTAGGTATATCCTCAGACAACCGGGGCTGGCTCCTGAGGGATGAGGAGGATGAGGATGATAGTCTTGTTGTAGTAGGAGTGTGTGTGCAGGAGAAAGAAAGGCACAGAAGACAGTCACTTTGCATTTTAATGTTATTGCAGCTGTTAAACAGATCCAGAGTATACATATCATCAGGCTCATGGTCCAGCCAGTCTGGTAAGAACTGAAGTCTGCTCTGATGGAGTCAGGTGTAGCGGCCTTCTTGCTGACTTTGGTGTTAACTTTCTAGGTGATTTGAAGCTTTCCTGTACTTTTTCCTCGCAATGGGTAACCTCCATCCAGGCAGGCAATTGTGTGGACCCCAATTTGGCGAAAGTTCCTGGTCCTCTATGTCACTGTGCCTCGGAAAGTTCCCAGTTAGTGTAACTACTGGGCATAAAGTCCAGCAAGCTACAGATTCTGTTACCAGGCCTGGAAACCTGGCAATATAAGGGCCTGGAGCCCTGCCTGCAGCTTTGTCCTGGCCTGACACAGACTGAACCTCTCCTCTTGCCTACCTCTATCTCCCTATCTAATTCCTCCTTCAACCAGAAGCTGGGGGTCTGCCCGGTGTGGGTCTCTTCTGCCCTCAACTTCCTTGTTAGAGTTTGGAAAGTGTCGGATGCTTTGAGCTTCTAGCAGAGGACTCCTCAATTCTCCCCAGACATGGTATTATAAACAGTGTTAGGACAATACCATCTGTGACAGCCAGACCGCAGAGGCGCCACAGAGCCAATTTGGGGAAAAGGCAACCTTCTTCTTGTAATCCTGGACAACCCTTTTAAGGGAGGATAGTCACTTCAAGTACACCTAGATATTGCAGAACACCATGCTGCTTTATTATTCCAAAACATTTCAATTTTTAAATTAAACCCTAGATTTATTTACATAATTAATGAATATGGACAAAAACAAATACAAATACGAACAATTTGTCATATCTAACAATGACACAGAAAATAATTACCTCTCCGGTAATGTACCCTTTTAGTGAACTAAATTTGTATATAACTGCGCTAATTATGCTGCAAAAACCCTGAATGCCGCCAATAACAATTATCCAAGATTTGCCATCATATTATTTAATCAATTACATAAAGACTTGCTTACATTTGCATGTCTTAAGATGTTAATATTAGTTTCTTTTTTCCTAAGTGAAAATGCCTTTGTCTTGGACGGTTTCTTCCATTTGTTCCCAGGAAGTGATCGTACCATAAATTAGCATTAGGAATATGTTAACGCCGCCAATATATTCATATAGTCTTCAAAGCAAATAACTAGAGAATGGAGATGCAGAATGTGGATTAATGGACCTTAGTTTCAACAGTTTGCAATGAGCCATGGATACAATGTAAACAGCACATTGGATGCTGATTATTAAAATGCATGCGAGTGTGGAGGTTTACGTCCCATCACAATTAATAAACTACTCAAAATACAATTCTTGGGCTTTGGAAATGTTTCAGCTCGCTAAAGAAATATAATTCCCTGTTGCTACATTAGATTGGAACGGGGTAATCTTATCAAATACATTTGTTCTACGCAGCACAATAATGCCTGCACCTAAGCTTTCTGGGCATTGGTAGATTTCTTTATTAGCATTTCAATTTGCATTAAAATAGCATATGGCTCCTTTTATCCTTTTTTAAAGTGGAACACTTATTGGATTATCCTTTGATTGCAGGTCATTTTCATATCAGCATTTGTCAGAATCTCAGCACAGCTAATAAAATATATTCCGTCACTCCCTTATGTAATCTTCCTTCTACTATTTTGTCTTAAAGTTAAAAATCAGAAATCTCCATTTGAACCTGGAGATACGCAACATTCTATCTCCTCCTTCTCACTGCCTTTTGTCTGATTGTAAGACAACTAGCTGCAGCAGGAGCCACCCTCATTGATGGCAGGTGGGTGTGGACCCTTTGCGCCACCGGCTTGCTTTACCCTTAAGGGATGGGACTAAGGCTAGGGTCACACTTGGAAGACTCTCCGATCTGGATGCGGTAATCGCATGAGCCTTCAGACACAATTTTGTGTTCAAAATGTGTCTTTAAACCAGATTTCTCATAATGTGCAATCCGATTGTCTGATTCTTTGTTCATCCCTGCGGCTGTGGGGATGAACAAAGGGGTAATGTTATTATAATATGTGAGCACCATGTCTCCAGGGAGTGTCCACCCTCCCTAGAGACATGGTGACCATATGGGGCAGCATATGAATTAATTAGGTGTATTACTGTATTTGCCGGCTATTGCTGGCTTTTACTATTTTATTAATTGAAGCCGGCGGCTCCTCGCTGTAGAGGAGATACAGTACGTAATGTGCGTACTGTATCTGCCACTATCCAGGGTCCTGAAAGCTTTAACATTAGTTATGTGGGCAGCGCACCGCCATAGAACTAGTGTTAAAGCTTTCAGGACAGTGGATATTGGCAGATACAGTACGTAATGTTCGTACTGTATCTCCTCCACAGCGATGAGCCACCGGCTTCAATTCATAAAATAGTAAAAGCCGACAATAGCAGTAATACACATAATTAACCCTTCATTTGCTGCCCCATATGGTCACCATGTCTCTAGGGAGGGTGGGCACTCCCTGGAGACATGGTGCCCAAATCTATTATTAACATTAACTCTTTGTTCATCTCTACGGCAGCAGGGATAAACAAATCATCCGGCTACCGCAGGCAATCACATGTGCCTTGCGGTAGCCGGATGGGCTCCCATAGGAGCCCATTATAGCAAGCCTGCTGCCGTTTCCAAACCGCTCTGAAAACTGCAGCCTGTATGATTTTTACTGCAAGCTGCAAATCCTGAAGCAGTAACCGGATTGCATGTAGTGCTATCCGGTTTTATAATGGGCTCCTATGGGCTGCGGCTCCTGATCCGGTTTTGAGCATTTTTACAGCTCAAAACAGGATCAGGATCTGCATGTGCTACCACAAATGTGATCCTAGCCTAAGGGTGGTTTCACACTGGTGCGTCACATCGACATGCATACAACTTTGCATGCCTATGGATGCGCTGTGCATTCCTACATTTAACATGTAGATGCAAGTTGCATGTGCAGGTATCCGTTGGTTTGCGCTTGCGTCCTGTTGCGTCTTTTTCATGTGTCCGCCGAACATTGCATTTCAGGGGATCATAAGGCTGCATAAAATAAGTGCATGTATCCTGATGCACTGAAACTATACATGGATTGCTATGGTGGTGCATCATCCTCCAGGTGCATGCAGGTGTAGACGAATGCGCCATCAAGCAAAACATCACTCTCTCTCTCTGTTGCTCCCTCTGTCTCTCTCCCTCTTTCTCTCTCCCTTTCTCTCTCTCTTTCTCTCTCTCTTTCTTTCTCTCACTCACTATCATTATCTCTCTTGTCCCATCCTTATTTTCATTGATTTGAAGTGTTCATTCATGCGGATCCTCATAAACAACACACTGCTGACATGTGTCAATGTCCTTTCTGGCATGCGTCTGCGCATCCACATAAAGGCAGATGCATCTGGAACGCTAGTGTGAAACTAGCCTTAGCAACTACCTGGTATTCACTAGAGCCTCCCATGGTGACGATAGGCTGGGCCACAGGAAGTTGCCAGGTACCGCTCCAGGGTAGTCCCTGGAACTACAGCAGCTTACTATCAGGTCAAGGCAGGTGTGCGAAGTATAGAGGGCACAGGCGGAGATGTAGTCAATCAGTGCTCAGAGCAGGCAGCACAGGGTCAGTAAACATAGCCGAGATCAGGAGCAGATAGGTCAGGATAAACGAGAAGACAAGATGGGTCAGAAAACAAAAGAGATAATACGAGAAGTACCAAATAGAAAACTACAGACTGGACTGAACTAGGATTCAAAATCAGGAAAGAAATTGTAGGAGTGGCTGCTTGATAAATCCCCTGCTACTTAGGGATAGGTCAGTGAAGGTTAACCCTGCAGGACACAGCAGGGTTAAATTCCTTCCGGACCGGGCATGCCTCCATATAGCCAGATGAAGACATCAAGAGAGTGCAACAGGATTAGGAGTTTCTGCATTGCTCTGACAAGTTTCCATTGCACTTCCCACCTGATTCACGAGTAAAGGTATGCAAATTAGGTCTCTATTAGAAGGAAGAAATATTTGTCTCTATTATCACCTATCCATATCTTAAGAAATGGAGCTCATTAGCATTCTAAATCAACCTGTAAAGATAAAATTCTGACTGCCTGCAGCCAGCACTAGAGGAATATTACCATATACTGTATATACTTTAAAGGGGTTGTTCAACATTGAAATATGTTTTTTAGGCATGTATGGTTTTAAGTTAATTATTGAAGACATTCTCACTTTCCAACATCTTCTGGATCCAGCACACGCCTTTCCATTGATGAAGTGATGTATGTTCCATTTCTGTAACAGCAAAGCTGTAGACTACATCATGGGAGAAACATCCAATGACCTACTTTTATAGTCACCTGACCACTGCAGCCAATCACAAGATGCAGCGGACCTGTGACTTTCAAGCAGAGCAGACACTGGTTCTAGAGCCAGTGCTCTTCTGTAGTAGCCTGCGATAGATCCGTGACAGTGCTGGAAAGGGAATGTGGCTCCATTTATTATTTTAAACCATCCATGAAGAAAAACCTATTCCACTTTTGAACAAGCCCAATTAGACTTGTATGTTGTAATCATATTGCATGGAGTTAATACCCAATCATGTTAACTGCAGACTCACAGAGTTTGTGCATGTCCTCCTGGGGATCCATATATGGCATTTCTATTATACAGAATAAAGAAACTACAGACCAGTTACTGTATTTTTTGGACTATAAGACATTTATTTCCCCCCAAAATAGTGGGAAATGGGGGGGGGGGGGTGTCTTATAATCCGGTTATACCTGATGGCGGTCAAGCTGGGGCAAAGGAGGCAGGCTGTGAAACCAAAGATATGGTGTCCCCGTGGTGGTGGCGTACTTGGACAATGCTGTGGGGTGTTATGGCGACACACAGCAAGCACTATTCATGTCCTGGTAGTACTCACGAGGGGCTGAAGGAAAATGGCTGCAGAGACAGCTCAAAAGGAGATCTCGGACAGCCCCACAGCCTTTTCCTGAATTCTATTGTGGAACAAACACAGATTAAGATTTCGGGAGTCTGTGTATGGGCTGCCTCACCAGTCATCATTCATGAGCCCGTCACATCTACTACAGGGGAAATCAGTGGTGCTAACCATGTGCTGCAGGGACACCCCCGCAGGTGTGCCCCACCATGCACCTGCCATTGGGACACACCCGCTAGAGTGCCCCACTATGCCGCTTCTGCCAGAACATTCTCGCAGAAGTGCCCCACCATTCCCCTTCTGACGTGACATCCCCGCAGCATCGGCCTACTCAGGCTGCTATAATTGGGACACCCCCTCCTCTCAGCCTCAAGCTCACAGCATCGTCCTGTGACCTCACTCCATTGCACCCCCGGTAAGCTACACTGACTATAAGGCCCACTTTATTAAAAGACTGACCCCTTTTTGTAACGTTAAAAATGATTTTTTCTTTATTTTCATCCTCTGAATTTGGACGTTTTGGGCGTTTTTTATAATCCGTATGTTTTAGAATCTGCAAAATATGGTAACTCCTAATCAAGTGTATTCAATATTAGAATCTTTGTATTCCATAATGTAGCAGAAGTGTATGTTACGTCAATAGAACTGCACAGATTATTCTTCACTGATCGTCCCTCCTAAATGACTTACTTAGTATCATTAGGATGAGTCCCTCTGGGGGAGAGAAGACATAAGTCAGGCGATAAATGTATGTATCAATGCCAAAACATCTTATCCAGGCATATTAGTCTGCAATCTCTCTTGAGACTAATAAAAATGTTATTAATGGCTCTAAATGCAACCAGAAATTAGTATTGATGGCATACCTAGAAGATCATATTATGTTTGCCGTTAGTGGGGAATAGCAAACTGCAAGCAAATAAACTAAAAATTAACATTTTTGTAGTCTTGCACAATACAGTTTTGTTCAATGGGTCCAACAATATTTGTATCCCGTTACTCTGATGCCCAATCAGCACTTACCTGCAATTTGGGTAAATCCAGAGAAGTGTCAAATTCCCCTGCAGCGCCACCAAAGGGGAAACAAAGCATTACCACATACCTATTTAAATCAGTGGGCTGCCCACACATCCATACACTGACAAATTATTATTATTATTTATTATTTTAGCGCCATTTATTATGGGTGAGGATACAGTAGATGAGGAGAGAGGACCAGGCCCGCGAGGGCTCACAGTCTACAAGGGATGGGTGAGGATACAGTAGATGAGGAGAGAGGACTCTGCCCACAATGGTTCACAGTCAACAAGGGATGGGTGAGGATACAGTAGGAGAGGAGAGAGGACTCTGCCCACAAGGTCTCACAGTCTACAAGGGAGGAATGAGGATACAGTAGGTGAGGAGAGAAGACCCTGCCTGCAAGGGCTCACAGACTACAAGGGATGGGTGATGATACAGTAGGTGAGGATAGAGGACCCTGTCCACAGGGGCTCACAGGCTACAAGGGAGGAATGAGGATACAGTAGGTGAGGAGATAGGACCCTGCTCATGAGGGCTCACAGTCTACAAGGGATGGGTGAGGATACAGTAGGTGAGGAAAGAGGACCCTGCCCACGAGGGCTCACAGTCTGCAAGGGATGGGTGAGGATACAGTAGATGAGGAGATAGGACCCTGCTCATGAAGGTTCACAATCTGCAAGGGATGAGTGATGATACAGTAGGAAAGGAGAGAGGACTCTGCCCACAAGGGCTCACAGTCTACAAGGGATGGGTGAGGATACAGTAGGAAAGGAGAAAGGACTCTGCCCACAAGGGCTCACAGTCTACAAGGGAGGAATGAAGATACAGTAGGTGAGGAGATAGGACCCTTCTCAAGAGGGCTCACTGTCTACAAGGGATGGGTGAGGATACAGGAGGTGAGATGAGAGGACCCTGCCTGTGAGGGCTCACAATCTAAAAGGGATAAGTGAGGATACAGTAGGTGAGGGAGAAGACCCTGCTCACAAGGATCACAGTCTGCAAGGGATGAAGGAGGATACAGTATGTGAGGAGAGAGGACATTGCCTGCGAAGACTCACAGTCTACAAGGGATGGGTGAGGATACAGTAGGTGAGGAGAGAGGACCCTGCCCCCAAGGACTCACAGTCTACAATTAAGATTAAGAGGGCCTCTTCATCTGGAACACAAGAGTGAGCGAACATGAGCACTTGAGCTAGATACAACTACAGAATACAGTATAAGTTTGTTTGTATGTTGGTAAATCCATTTATAAATGCATGTCTGCAAATGTGCAAGTTTGTATTTTTATGCATGTTAATACTTTTTTATCTTTCGTAACTTACTATCATCCTATTTGTATATGTACATACATGTAGTGCTTACAAATTATTGAATTGTAAAGTGCTGCAGAATATGTTGGCTCTACAGAAAAAATACTATGTATATAAATTGTATTTTGTTTCATTTTAATTTTTTTTTCTACCTTCGCTGCAGTTTCAATTTTAGCCTCAGGCAGCAGAACGGCTGGATTCTCTCTGGACTTTGCATAAAACATAGGGCAAAAAGAATATTTGACCTTCCCTTTTTTGTTTTCCATGGTTCTGCGTTGCATTTCCTTAATGGTGTCTGCTTACTTTTTAGGAAAAATCACATAGTATAAAAAATATCGCTCTAGTATTTCTACCCAGCTGTTGACTGAACCCATTCCACAGAAGACAAAGTACCGTTCAGTAGTGATTTTACTACTTGGAGGATGATCTCAGTTATAATGAAATGTCTGCTAGTTCCAGTCAATTGCGGGTGATATCCTCTTCATGTGCTTTCTACTTTCTCTGCAGCATGTTTTCTCTTCCCTCCATGACACTGTAGATACTTTCCCCTCTTCACATTGAAGATCTGAATATAAACCCGCCCCCATGGCTGCTGTTATCTCTAACACTAACAGAAGGAACACGGAGAATGTAGCGGGGGCTTTGACAGATCTGCTAAAGCACTCAGCTACATGAAGAAATTAAAGGCACTCTGCATCATCACCACTGCATTAATAGAATAATTTAATGAATAATACATAAAAAGTTATTTAATGAAAGATTGAAATGCTGTGTGAAGGTGTATTTAGCTGCCAATCTGATCAGTAAATTAGAAAGCACGGAATAAAAATATTGATAAATTAGCACAAAGTTCTTATGTACTCAAGATAAATCAGATATTGCGGATTATAAGACGCACCTTTGTTCCCCCAAATTTTGAGGGAAATTGTGCGGTGCATTTTATAATCCGAATCTGTTATGCCATGGGGGAGGGGCCTGTGGAGCGGTGTCCAAAGGTTGGAGGGGGCCAGGAGCAGGCTGCAACTGCTGACCGTGGTCACATGGGGTGCTCATTTTGCTCATGTAATATGCACTGCATCCCGCTGTCAATGATCGGCGGAGGAGCATCACATATGACAGGAGCATAAGGAGCAGGTCCGCAGCCAAGTGGCTGCAGCCTGTGTGAATGTTAAGCGTTTTCCTTTTATTGAGTGGAAAGCACTGGCTATCCCTGCAATGTCATACTCACCTCGCTCAATCACTCCCTGCAGCCGGCGCTATCCCCACTGTCTGTGTTGTACCGGCATCCAGTCCTGTGAGCGTAGCTGCGTAGTGACATCATCACCAGATGCCGCCACGGCCCAGACAGTGTCGATACCGCCAGCTGCAGGGAGTGATGGAGAGAGGTGAGTGTGCTACTTTATTATTGCTTTAAGTGTGCGTAAGGGTGGGGGCTCTATGTGCCAGCATGGTGGACTGTGCCAGCAGGAGGGCTCATGTGAGCAAGCATGGGGGCTCATGTGTGCCAGCATGGGGGGACTGTGCCAACATAGGGAACAGTGTGCCAACATGGGGAACAGTGTGCCAACATGGGGAACAGTGTGCCAGCATGGGGGACAATGTGTCAGCATGGGGGCTATGTGTACCAGCATGGGGAATATATATACTAGGATGGGGGGGTTCATGTACCAGGATGGGGGACACATATATGATTTATAAGACGGACACTGGCATTATAAGACATACCCCATTTAACATTAAAAATTATTATTTTTTTTTTTCCTTCACCAAATTTGGGGGTGCGTCTTATAAAGCGCAAATTACGGTAGGTAAAATAGCCATAAAGTTTTTTTTATCTCTACTAATGATGAGCGAATAGTGAAATATTCAGGTTTGGACTTTTTTACTGTTCGGGTATTCGTCTCAAACACTGAACCTAGTGCAAGTCAATAGGACACTCAAATATTTTTCTGGGGAATCTTCCATAAAAATATGTGAGGTCCCAAGTAAAAAATAGAAAAGTAAAGAGCAGCACATAGAAACTTTCTTCAGGTGCAATGCCTACCTACCTTTCCAACATTTCCATTGCTAAGTACATACCAAAAACGTTGACGTAGGCAGCACTCTCAAAATGTTCAGTTACAGACCTTTATTGGCCCTGATGGTTCAGTGGCAACATTTCAATTCCTTCAGAATCTTTATTAAGCTTAATAAAGATTCTGTATGAATTGAAATGTTGCCACTGAAGCACCAGGGCCAATAAAGGTCTGTAACTTTCATTTTTGTGAGAGTTCTGCCTCCTTCATCTTTTTTGGTGTGAGGTCCCTATTAGAGATCAGCGAACACCCGAGGTTTCAAATTAGTTTTGGTTCGCCGAATATGGGGTGTTCGGAGAACAGTTCAGCAAACCTACCGAACCCCATTGAAATAAATGGCAGGGAACATGAAACACATACAAAAGAAGCTTCATACATATTCAATTCACTAACCGGCAACAACCAGTCATAGACATGTATGCTCTATGAGAGCGTCTGTGATTGGCTGTTGCAAAGGGTTGCTCCTCAATCGAGACTCTGCCTCGCCCGTTACTACCAAGGCCCCGTATCACCAGCCCCTCAACATTGATTCATGAATTCCTAAAACTAAGACAATTTGCTAAGTATGTCCAGACTAACATTCTTTTATATTCTAGAATTTGGACCAAACCTACTGTACTTATTTCCCATATTACAGTGTTTACACATCTCGGCACACACCAAGAACATGAAAAATATAATTCATAATTAATAGTGCAAAAAAGTATGGTTTCCAAAAGACCAACGTTTCGTCTCAAGCATGAGCCTTCATCAGGAAGACAATCTTATGTTAGTTTGTCATTGATAAATCCTGGGCTATCAGATTGCCCTGTAGAATTCAGTCATAGTGTTTTAAGGTCAGTGGTTATGTAGGCTCATCGGACTTGAAGGCATTTGTAGACTAAGTGGACGTTTTTTCTGCGCTCTTAAAGCCAGCCCAATGGAGTTAGAAGAGGATCGAGCCTGTGCTAAACTATCATCTTTGCAAATGAGTAGGATTAGGCTAGGGTCTGACCTGCGTCAGCCCTCAGCCTGCTGGATCCGCTTAAAACTTAGTCTCTGGCAGGCGTTAACAGAATGTAACGCGATGCGCCACCTGCCTATGCATCCCTATGGTTACCTGAAGCTTAGCGCAGCTGCCGGCTCCTCTCACAAGGACCAGATATGCGCTATCCACTTAGTCTACAAATGCCTTCAAGTCCGGTGAGCCTACATAACCACTGACCTTAAACCTTTGACTGAATTCTACAGGGCAATCTGAAAGCCCAGGATTTAGCAACGACAAACCAACATAAGTTTGTTTCCTGATGAAGGCTCATGCTTGAGTCGAAACGTCGGTCTTTTGGAAGCCATAATTTTTTGCACTAGAAAATAAAAACTTTAAAAGCAACAGTTATGTTTTTCATGTTCTTGGTGTGTGCCGGGGTTAGCATTTTTTGCATTCTCTAACAGTTTACCCTAGAGCACCTAACAGTGGTCGAGTTTGATTATATCTGTTTTTGACCAGTGGTTACATATCTGTGATAGCTGATGCCATGATGAGCTCAGGACACGAGCTTTTAGTGATTACGTCTTTTTTTAATTTTTCAATAGAGATGTGAAGCTTTTAGTAAGGTGATGAATTTTCAGTGAGTGACGGGTTTATGTCAAACTGCAGCGTCTGGAAGTGGCGATAACCACACACAAATACTGCCCACCGGCTTCCCAAACTAGAAATGGGCATCTCCTATTCACGATCGCCTGCACCATTAATAATGTCATTATCTTAAGTCAAGGTAAACATCTGGTTAATTTAATTTGGCTGCAGCTATCTGTCACGCTAATGAGATGGTCGCTCTCTGAAGTCTTCAGAACTCATTTCTTTTTCCTGTCAATGTCTATGAAAATTCCTGCCTTATAGCAGCTGCTCTTAAAATGTTAACAGTATTCATGTGATCAAAATTATGATGTGTCCACTTGTAGCATTGATAATACTGAAATATAGAATGGGGAAGAAGGAAAAGAATGTTTTTTTACCTACATGCCATATATTTTATTATCACATTTTTTTCATCTAAAAAGCTTTGCTTTTACAAGAGGAGACGCTCTACTATTAAATTACAGGTGGAGGGGCTCTACTATTAAATTACAGGAGGAGGGGCTCTACTATTAAGTTACAGGAGGAGGAGCTCTACTATTCAATTACAGGAGGAGGGGCTCTACTATTAAGTTACAGGAGGAGGAGCTCTACTATTAAGTTACAGGAGGAGGAGCTCTACTATTAAGTTACAGGAGGAGGAGCTCTACTATTAAGTTACAGGAGGAGGAGCTCTACTATTAATTTACAGGAGGAGGGCTTCTACTATTAAATTACAGGTGAAGGGGCTCTACTATTAAATTACAGGAGGAGGGGCTCTACTATTAAATTACAAGAGGGGCACTCTACTATTAAGTTATAGGAGGAGGGGCTCTACTATTAATTTACAGGAGGAGGGCTTCTACTATTAAATTACAGGTGGAGGGGCTCTACTATTAAATTACAGGAGGAGGGGCTCTACTATTAAATTACAGGAGGAGGGGCTCTACTATTAAATTACAAGAGGGGCGCTCTACTATTAAATTACAAGAGGGTGCACTCTACTTTTAAGTTACAGGAGTAGGGGTTCTACTATTAAGTTACAGGAGTAGGGGTTCTACTATTAAATTACAACAGGGGGCCCTACTTTTAATTTACAGGAGTAGGGGTTCTACTATTAAATTAAGGGAGGAGGGGCTCTACTATTAAATTACAGAAGGAGGGGCTCTACTATTAAATTACAGAAGAAGGGGCTCTACTATTACATTACAGGAGGAGGGGTTCTACTATTAAATTACAAGAGGGGGCGCACTACAATTAAATTACAAGAGGAGGCACTCTACTATTAAATTAAAAGAGGAGGCGCTCTACTATTAAATTACAGGAGTAAGGGTTCTACTATTAAATTACAGGAGGGGGGCTCTACTGTTAAATTACAGGAGAGGGGCTCTACTATTAAATTACAAGAGGAGACGCTCTACTATTAAATTACAAAAGGAGGCACTCTACTATTAAGTTACAAGAGTAGGGGTTCTACTATTAAGTTACAAGAGGAGGGGCTCAACTATTAAATTGCAGGAGGAGGGGCTCTACTTTGAAATTACAGGAGGAGGGGATCTATTTTGAAATTACAGGAGGAGGGGCTCTACTATTAAATTACAGGAGGAGGGGCTCTACTATTAAATTACAGGAGTAGGGGCTCTATTATTAATTTACAGGAGTAGGGGTTCTACTATTAAAGTACAGGAGCGGGGCTCTACTATTAAATTACAGGAGGAGGGGCTCTACTATTAAATTACAAGAGGGGCGCTCTACTATTAAATTACAAGATGATGCACTCTACTTTTAAGTTACAGGAGTAGGGGTTCTACTATTAAGTTACAGGAGTAGGGGTTCTACTATTAAATTAAGGGAGGAGGGGCTCTACTATTAAATTACAGAAGGAGGGGCTCTACTATTAAATTACAAGAGGAGACGCTCTACTATTAAATTACAGGAGCAGGGGCTCTACTATTAAATTACAGGAGGAGGGGCTCTACTATTAAATTACAGAAGGAGGGGCTCTACTATTAAATTACAGGAGGAGGGGCTCTACTATTACATTACAGGAGGAGGGGCTCTACTATTAAGTTACAGGAGGAGGAGCTCTACTATTCAATTACAGGAGGAGGGGCTCTACTATTAAGTTACAGGAGGAGGAGCTCTACTATTAAGTTACAGGAGGAGGAGCTCTACTATTAAGTTACAGGAGGAGGAGCTCTACTATTAAGTTACAGGAGGAGGAGCTCTACTATTAATTTACAGGAGGAGGGCTTCTACTATTAAATTACAGGTGAAGGGGCTCTACTATTAAATTACAGGAGGAGGGGCTCTACTATTAAATTACAAGAGGGGGCACTCTACTATTAAGTTATAGGAGGAGGGGCTCTACTATTAATTTACAGGAGGAGGGCTTCTACTATTAAATTACAGGTGGAGGGGCTCTACTATTAAATTACAGGAGGAGGGGCTCTACTATTAAATTACAGGAGGAGGGGCTCTACTATTAAATTACAAGAGGGGCGCTCTACTATTAAATTACAAGAGGGTGCACTCTACTTTTAAGTTACAGGAGTAGGGGTTCTACTATTAAGTTACAGGAGTAGGGGTTCTACTATTAAATTACAACAGGGGGCCCTACTTTTAATTTACAGGAGTAGGGGTTCTACTATTAAATTAAGGGAGGAGGGGCTCTACTATTAAATTACAGAAGGAGGGGCTCTACTATTAAATTACAGAAGAAGGGGCTCTACTATTACATTACAGGAGGAGGGGTTCTACTATTAAATTACAAGAGGGGGCGCACTACAATTAAATTACAAGAGGAGGCACTCTACTATTAAATTACAGGAGGAGGGGCTCTACTAATAAATTACAGGAATAAGAGTTCTACTACTAAATAACAGGAGGGGGGCTCTACTATTAAATTACAGGAGAGGGGCTCTACTATTAAATTACAAGAGGAGACGCTCTACTATTAAATTACAAGAGGAGGCACTCTACTTTGAAATTACAGCAGGCGGGGCTCTATTTTGAAATTACAGGAGGAAGGGCTCTACTATTAAATTACAGGAGGAGGGGCTCTACTATTAAATTACAGGAGAAGGGGCTCTACTTTGAAATTACAGGAGGAGATGCTCTACTTTGAAATTACAGGAGGAGGGGCTCTACTATTAATTACAGGAGGAGGGGCTCTACTATTTAGATAAAGAGGAGATGTTCTGCTATTAAATTACAGGAGGGGCTCTACTATTAAATTATAGGAGGAGGGACTCTACTCTTAAACTATAGGAGGAGGGGCTCTACTCTTAAACTACAGGAGGAGGGGCTCTACTTTGAAATTACAGGAGGATGGTCTCTACTATTAAATTACAGGAGGAGGGGTTCTACTATTAAATTACAGGAGGAGGGCTATACTGACATCATACTGCTTATTTCGCGATGCGCATTGCGCATGCGTGAGCTTGGTTTGCGGCAGCTTACCTGTAATGAACTGCCGTAAACCAAGCTGGCACATGCGCAATACGCATCGTTAAGTAAGCAGTACTACTGACATCAGTATAGCCAGATATGAAGCGATTAGCGGCTATACCGCCCATCTACAGTGACGAGGAGACACTGTATTGTTTAGCACACCCATAGGAGTGTGAATAATTACATTGCAGGCGGCGATGAAAAGCCTCAGGGAACGCCTTGTGTGACTTCTCAAGAAATGAGAAGCCGCAGTTCTGCAATAGCCATTTTTCAGACAAAGGGATGGATAGAAATCGATTAGGACGGTGCAGCGACAGGTCTTAAAAGGCTGGGGGCTCATTTTTAGGGGTCAGGTTCCCTTTAAGGCTGTGTGTTAGTCTGTCATGTAACATACCCCTGAGGAAGGTACAAGGTTTGTACCGAAACGCGTGGGATGACATATTGATGGAATAAAGGAGCAGCTCTTAAACTTACAGCTTCCCTGGCATCTTTTCAAACATGGTGGGACGGCAGCATGGATCACTAAAAGCACGATCTCTCTCTGGTCTTTTTCTTGGATACATCACCACTGTTACATGGGAGTGCAGATCCAGCAGCAGCTGTCCGAGCTAATTAACCAGTTGTGGGGGAACACAACTGGACCAGATGAGCATATACACCTATGACAGTACTAGCTTATTTTTAAAATGATAAGATCCATTTGCGCCCCTTTGTCTCCCCTTTCTTCATATAAAGTAAACCGGGTTGAAACTCAGCATTGTGTGTGACTGTTTACTCTGCACCTGAGGAGAAGTAGACTGAAATGCTGAGCCGGCAGCAGGAGCCTGCCATTGAGTGTCCTTGAGTCCTGCCAGCAGCCAGCTCAGTGCCACTCGGCTTCCATTTCCCAAAGCTCTTCAAGACTATACGGTTGCCCTGGGGACCCACTCCTCCCATGGAGAGCTAAACCATCATAGCTGCTACTTCCATCATCCCCAGAGGTCCCGACTGCAGCAGCGGCTATACCGGCCGCATTCCATGGATGGCATCACGACAAAAACTCTTTTATACCATTTTATATATTTCTTTACTCCCTTTTTCCAAACATTCCCTTTTAGCTGATCGCCCGACAAGGGTACCACAGACCGGGTCACGCCACCGTGACATCCCGCAGCCCTGACGACGTCGAGAGGGCCCGGTTCTGAGTACCCCACGGACCCTGTCCGGGGCAAGTCAGCTTTCTGGCTGGATTTGCCAACCCAGTATCACCGGATCCTGTGTGCCTTATACTGTATTTTTTGGGCCTAAGTAAAGGCGGCCCTAAGAGACTGAAAACATGTGCTGGCAGAGGTGTGTGCCACAGTCCCCCATCATGGGCCAGGCCGGCACGAGGCACTAAAAATGGCCTACACCCCTTCCATTATTCCAAAATTTATTTTTAGCTACACCCCTTCCACCCTCCAAGAATCGGGAGGGCAGACCCATAAACTGTATTATCCTGCCCAAGGGTGTGACTACCGACACAGAAAATCAGACACACCCATGAAGGGAGGTGGCAGAAAGGGACTCTGCTGCGAGCTTCGAGGAAAGTGACGGGAGGTTGAGGATCCCGGTAACAACCGACATGGCAGAGTCAGACCAGTACTGCGTGGAGTGTGGGGTTGAAGCGAAAGACTCCCCCAACTCCCCAGAGGCAAGCCCGTTGATTGAATTAGATCCCACCTTCTTGGCGAAGGAGGTTTGCAAGCTGAGTTGCCAGCTCGAGAAGACACACCTTAACACTGTGGAAAGATGGTGGCAGACGCTGATGGAGAAGGTGATCATGCTGTGGGCGGCATTGTGCCCTGCTTCCCGGACCCGGGAGATAGAAGAGGACGAGTTGAAACCTGGTCCTGGGATTGATACAACAACTGCCCCACCGCTAAAAGAAGATCAGCTAGTTTCCATAGACCCTATTCGCCCCCTCAGCCCTGGTCCGGCGCACACAAGCCTGGCCTGGGAAGACACACCAAGTCCCGAGCTGGGCCTAGCTGTCCCCAGAACCACCGTCCCAAGAGGCCCATGGGGAGTGAATGGTGTGCTACTGGGACAACCCCGACGGGGCTCTGATGGGATTCCCAGGGGAGGTAGTGGCGGGCAGAGACCAAGTAGAAGTTGTGCCCTGGGAGGAACATAGGAGGCGGTGTATTGCCTGGTGGGAGGTGGAGGACAAGGAGCAAAGGGTCCACAAGAGAGCAATGGTGGCACATCACATCCAGGCCAAGGCCGAAGCCCTCTAGGCCCAATCTACCTGCCAGGCCCCACGCCGTGAAGGTGTGGTGACCACCTTCCATATCCAAGAACCGGGAGCAAGCCGAGAACTTTTCATCACTCGTGCGGACGTGGAGACCCACCTGACTGTAGGCCACCTGGATAGGGTTCTACGTCTGGGAGACCGGGTTATGTTTATGAGACAAGAGGGTGAACGGGATCCCTACGCCTTCCATGTCAGCCAGGTATGGCCTGAAACAGTCCCCGCTAATGTGACTGCAACCATCGGACCTACTCCACCAACCGTGGAGGAACGGGGAACACAGACCCCTGTGTTGGGGGACTCTATGCCGGCCCCGCCTGTAACGAGAGCCGCAAGACTACACACGCTGCCGTGGCAGCAGTAGTAGCCAGGACTGGCAGTGAACTCTGTGAACAATTGCTTTCCCTTGTTTTGCCCTCAGTATTCCCTGTAGTGTGATCCCCGTGAAGTTAAAATGAACATTTGATCAATGGACTATGGTTGATCAGGACTGTAATGTATATAGTTATGCTCCCTGTTGGTTTTATGCTATGCTTTTATTATGTCTCTTTATTTCCTGTCACCACGCCCAGGGTATGTTCTGGGGTTTTTCTTGTGGTGGGTTCCTCCGAAGACTGAAAGACAACTGGTGAAGGATTATCGCCGAACTGACTTTTGCACTTTTCCCTTTTTTCTATTTTTATATCCATACGCTTGTATGATTCTAGATAGCCTGTTTTTGTTACGTAACGTTTAAGCAACGAACCTCCCGTTCGGGTAGAAGCACTCTTATTAAATTTTATTGTTGTTATATGTTTATAAAAAGTCTTTAATTCTTTGTACTATCTAACCTGGTCTTAGTACTTAGCGTGCTAATCTTTACCCAGGGGAGTGTTGCGCCTCTGCGGTCCGGTCGCCACTAGAAGTTTGCAGCAATTGGAAGTCTGCCTGTGAGTGTCCTTAATTCCTGCCAGCAGCCAGCTCAGTCCCGCTGGCCTTCCATTCCCCAAATCACCTCCATTGTCCTTACAGTTGCCCTAAGGACCCACTCTTCCCGTGGAGAGTCAAACCATCACAGCTGCTACTCCCATCATCCCCAGTGGTCTTGACTGCAGCAGCGACTATACCAGCCATATTCCACAGGTGGCGTCACAACAAAAGCTCTTATATTTCATTTTTATATTTTTCTTTATTCCTTTTTTCCAAACATTCTCTTTTTAGCTTATTGCCTGACGGACCGGGTCACACCACCGTGATGTCCCGCAACCCCGACAACGTCGAGAGGGCTTGGTTCCGAGCACTTCACGGCCCACACCCACGGTGAGTCAAGACCTCTTAATAAGATCCCACCCATTAGATTACAAATCTGTAAGTTTTCTAATGTATTTTTTAAAGCTTACAGGAGGGCTAGAGACATGGGGGAGCCCTTCCCTGAATGCACAAGACATGCTGCATTCAGTGCTACATTTAGTTTGCCATGCAGCAGGGGGGTGACAGGTCCTCTTTATATTATAGGAGGAGGGGCTCTACTTTAATTTTCAATAACACCAGTCTATTTCAAAGCATTCCAGCATTTACGTATTTGTATTGAAAAAAATTACCGTATACTTTACAAATAAGTTGTTCGAAATGCAGTCAATTCACTTTGCACCGTGTGAATCAATACATTTCCATACAGAGAAACCTAGGTTTAAAATATTAGCAATATAAAATATCTCTATGAATTCCATAAAAATAACATCTCACACAGACTGAAGGCAGTGGGGGAAGATTGGTAAACCTCTGACAAAGTAAACCCCCCTGGTGCACCGCTTGTCTGTTGGAGCATCATACTGTTGATGTTCTTTTAATCTCTCTGACCGGAGGTGAAAGACTCAGGAACAAAGTGCATTGACTCTACAGTATATGAAGTGGAAGAAATAGAAAACCAAGAGAAAACAAAAGGAAACAAGTATTTTACTAAAAGTATTTGTAAGAATTTAACTAATTATAATGTTAGCTAATTACCCTAGACTTGTTTTATGACAATCCCATAATCTTTATTACTAGAACTTGCCAAACCTCTAGTACAGGCACTAATCTTCTTTCTATCAGGCTATTTACTCTATAAACATGTGATAATATTTCTTCTTGCTGGATTATTGGGATTTCCAGGCCATTAGGTTCCAGAATAATTAAATTTTACTAGTATAAACTATACTGGAAATCCCCTCTACCAGGTATGCACTGGACTGAGTAAAGAGTCAGTCATACATGTGTGGTGCCCTGCTCATGCAGGTAGCCACAGACTTCTCTAATGCACAATTGGGTTTCCACAGCAGGTACCTACTACATGCAACATCTTCCACCCCGACACAGTAGGGGGAGCCCAATTTGCTGACCTTAAGCAAGGTCCCCTATAAATACTGCTGCTGGGGGAGGAGTTAGTCAGAGTGTGCAGATGCTAGGAGAGCTGTGAAGACGTCTTGGTGTTGGTGCCACGGTTAGGCCCAAACCAGTGACCCAGAGTGGCCCTTCTGACATCCTGCAAGCCTAAGTGGGGACAGAAGGCAAGGAGCAGACAGCCTAAAGGGAGTGAGGAACTAGTGGAAGTTCGCCCAAAGACGTCCCGGACATCGGGGATCCACACCAGTAGGATACTTCAGGACTACAGAAATTCCTGTCACACCGTGGAGGCTTCAGCCACCCTCTTCCCCTGTGGGTCAAAGAGAGGGAGCCAGACACAGCAGTGTTCCACCGCAGTGATCAGAGAGGTAACCTGTGGACCGCACAGGAGGAGAGAGCAGAAAGCAGAGACAGGAAGAGAGAGGAGGCCGGTCTGGCTGCATGCAGACTGGGCTTCAAGCACCACAGAGGAACAGAGGACTTCCTTATCACCTGTCAGTGCCCTGGACACCTTTACCTGCCGAACCAACAGTAAAAAAATAAAAGAGACTCCTGCATTGTGTGTGCGTCATTCCTCTCCACTCCTGGTGCCCCTTATAGACTGCTCCATCACTCCCCATGGCAACATACAGCTCCACTCCAAGCTGCCCCTTCACACTACGCTTCCCCGGCGGTCCAGCCCTACCTGTAGAGGGCTTAGTCATCCCAGCCGCATTACCAGCTACCTCCGGCGGACTGTGGTGGCGCTGGTGACTCATCACCAGAAACTACAGGTGGCGTCACGAGAACTGTATATATTTCCCCTGTAAATAATTCCTTTTTTGAAGTGTCACCCAGGACACGGGATTAGGCGCGGCCACCACTCCCCATGACATAGCAACGCAACCCACAGAGCCTGATACCCAAGTACCCCAAAGCCTGGGGCTCGACACATGCGCGAAGCTTCATCATTTATGTTTAGTGGCACTGATATAGATAACTGAGGGCAGTGCTCTACAATATTCAGCTAATTTCTTGATCCCCATAGACAATTAATGGAGTAGTCACCCTTCCCTGTGCCCACTGTTTGTCTCAGATTGACATTCTGCATCCTTGTTGGCTGCCCCACTGTTTTAGAGAGCAGGTAAGTCTGAACCATGCCTCTCCTGCTATACTGTAGTAGAGTGAATCAAATTTTGCTGCTCTCTATTCCATTGGGTGCCCATTTTGGTAAAAGGAGTCCTGGAATATTGAGAAACCGGACACCAGGAAGGGTGTCTATGAAAAAAATTATAGTCAGTGCCGGTGTAGCGGTTGCTTAAAGTATGTTCACATTCTATCCCAGTTTATAGGGCGCTATCTTCTGGAGCACCCAGAAAATATTCAATTTAATTTCAGTTAAAATGTGCAGGCGTTAATTATAACGATACATTTATCTTTATAAAGTAAGGTTCTTAGTACACATATTGGTCAATACCTGTTTGCCCATCAACTGAAGCAAGGTGACCTTAGAGCTGATGGGTCCCTGTCCTCCCATGCCACCCTTTCTTTGGACTTAGCTAAGCCTCCATTTTAATAACTTTTATGGGAAGTGGGAGGACTCACTTCAATCAAAGACCTCCTGGGGTCGATGGGGGTGCAAGCTGTAAAACCAGTAACTCCAGCAATTAATTATAACGAGATGATTTTCCTTCTTGTAAAGATGAAACATGCGAATGTGATAAATTAAAGATGGTTAATTTTATCTGCGCATTTCAAAGTCATCTGACATCTTCAGAAAGAAAGCCACAATAAAGGTTGTAGCTTTTTACTTTGTCAAATAAATACCTGTTTTTTTACTTTTATAGCAGCTCTTGCTTTTTACAGTTATTTTACAACAGAGTATTTTATATGTTTGTTTGTTTTTTTATGGTTCAGTCTTTTGTTGGTGTGAACACTGTCCTACAGACATGTCCACTGTGTGCATGGCTCATTAGTTTTTGTCTACATTTCTTGTTTCTGCAAGATTGGGGAGTCTCCCAACCCTCCCCTTTGAGCCCTGCACATAAAAAGCTGTCTTCTGCAGTCAGTCCAAGTCAGACATTGGGCCTGTCTGGATCCTGCTCATTTTAGGTAACAATACACATGGTCAGGTTTTAAATACATCAGATAGCCAATGCTCTGATACGGCTTACCTTGAAGTGGTAGAGCGGCTGAGTATATATTTTTTGCAAAAAACATATCAACTAAATGCCCTGTTTTTTCAGCAGCACTTACTTTTACTGTGTTTTTTTACAACACAGTATTTGTACACATTTGTTTGACTGTTTTTTGTGATTCTAGCCACCATTTCAGCGAGTATGCACGGTTAGTAGCCACTGCCCGTACAGGTGCAGCAGCCTCCGGTTTCCTGGTGGAACCTTGAAGCGTTCCCACCAGATCGGGGCCAGTTCCCTCTTGCAACAAGTCCCTCCGTCCGACTCATGTCGGGTCTAGATCCGGGGCCCTAGGGTGGATCCTCCACTCCCATGTCCGCTAGGACTCTCTCTCTCCAACTCCCTAACTCCTCCTCTTCCTCTCTCTTTCAACTGTTCTCTCCCCCCTCTACTTACTCCCTCCCCCAACCAGAAGATGGGGCCCTTCCTCAATAGTATCCACCCAAGTTCCTGTGGCCTGGGTTTAGGATGGGTTTGGGTGCAGGTGTTTGTGTGTCTCGGATTTGTGTCCCCTCCTTACCTGGGAGGGGGATACCACATCTATGGCTTAGGTGCAGTACCTCTGTGTTGACTAGACCGCAGAGACGCCACACATGTAATAGGTGCATGTTCACATGGGCTGCATGATAGCAAAAACAACAACAAAGAAAAAATGAACAAAATACCCTAAAGTAAAATGTTATAGTGCATTAAAAATAAATATTGTACTTGGTGACATTGTTTTGATAAAGAAAATGTGCAAGCCATCCCACCATCACTAGGTGACCCCATCAGGACAGACCCTACCTAGCAGCATTAAAACATTACCATATGTCTGTGATGTGTGTATGGCAAGGAAACAGCAGGACCTGGGTCCCAACAGAGAACACCAGCAATGGGAAGCTATGCATATATAAATAATATCTAGCTTATAATGCGGGCTACATCTCAGATTGCAATGACTGCAACAAAACATAATGAAATAAAACCAGGGCTGGAACTCAAATGTAATCATGTAGTGGTCATCTTGTCATGGTGGGACGACTTGCACATTTTTTTATCTAAATGTTGTCACCAAGTACCCTATTTATTTTTATGCACTATAGCATTTTACTTTATTGTTGTCAGGTTATTTGCCCATGTTATCTTTTCCAGCAAACCTACAAATCATTCTGATCACCTGTGAAATGGTGTTTTGCACAAATCTCATAGAGTGTCATTGTGGCATCTACTGCTGGTCTTCAGGTTCTGACGCTCCACACTGAGGGTTTTCTCATACTTCTGAGTTGCACAGGCAGGCTCAGGCATCGACCAGCTGTGTTCACAGTAGGGATCGGGCTAGCAGGAGTTGATCTCTGTATGACTCCTAATTACTTCTTGGATCACATGTTCTGGGAGACCAATCACATTTGCTCCCTGCCTTTTTAAGATGGTGGGGTCTGGTCTTTAATGCTGACTATAGCTTCTGCTTTGCTCTTTATCTTGGTGTTCCAGTAATGTGGTATCAGTGGCTACTTGTTAGGTGTTTGGTTAATGCTTTTTTTATTGTATAATTAACTCCAGCTAGTTTTTGTGTTCTCCCTTATTACTTATTGTATACTCTGTGTGTGTGAGTGCTGTGAGCTTGTGTTTTGGTTCTCCCCTGCCTGTCTTTGGCAGTTGGTTCCTCTACTTCCCAGCTCTAGGGGGAAGGGTAGTGGGAATCAGCTAAGGGCAGTACAAGAGCAGGGTCAGGGTGTGGACTCAGGCCTCTCCACCATCAGGAATACCCATGAGTTAGGGAAAGTTCAGGGCTCCCTAGCTGTAGGGTAGATCAGGAGCCCCAGTTTCCCTTTTCCCCACAGTCCTCATGACATCAGCTTTCCTTTGCTGTACTATGTTGTCTACACGGACAACATTCCAGGTTCACTTCAATACCGCACACAACCTGTTATTACCTGTAGTGCTGTTTCAGGGGAAAAAAATTCTGTTTTGCTAATCCTGAACAATCCGTTAAACTGCAGATATCCGAATGTATTTCTTTTTCACAGTTCATATTGTTGAAATACAAGTTCACAAGAAGTATTTTCTTTTTTTTAATTTCAAAGTTTAACCCATTGATAAATATTTTTTTTTCCTATTATATTTTGGTTGACAGTTTCACCTTGTCTGGATGGCAGATATTTACTAATTTCATTTCAGTGATTTGGATTTCGCAGCACATTAATCCTGTTTACACTCCCAGCCCTCCTGTTGCCAGTCTTGTTTCTGGTCTATCGCTGTTTTGTGCCTTTATTTGTTTTTTTCGGTGCCTGTAAATTTGAAAATGCAGTGGGCCATGATTGCAGGAACGCTAATCCTCTTGTATTGCTTTTTAATTAGAAAAATGCATAATTTTCACATGTGAGCGCGCCAGTTTCATTCATAGTGTTGTAAACGTGGCAGGACCCGTCCTAGTCTGAAAATTTCAGATGTTTTAAATGTCAATGCAAGAAACGTCTATGCAGCAATTAAGATTTAGTTAAACTACCATTAAAAGGTTTCTATTTTATTCATGTGTTTTGTTGTCTATACTCAGACTGTAATGCATGGACTAGTGGCCAGGCTTCTCCTAACCCCAATCCGGCAGCATCCAGGGTAGATATGAGCTGCCAAGTTGGCATTAGGACATCTGCCACCAGTTAGTTTATCATGGTCCATGTACAGACCAAGGAAAACTAATCTATGAAACCGTAAGCTGTTTTAGAATTACAATTTAAATGGCAATGGTTCTTAAAATCTCTATATTACCTTGTGTTTTAAAATGTCTGCTTACTGTCAGTGAACGAAAACATTACATTTAGAGCAGCGACATAACTAGAGTCCAATGGGCCCCAGTGCAAGATTTGGATCTGCCACCCCCATTCCCACCCCCCTGCACATTTGCAGATGTATGGACCCTTGTAGCTTTCTAAATGCAATAAAGACATATGTGTTGCACCCCATCTCCCTTAATGATTTAGTAATGTCCCAATTTGGTCTCAACATCTTTAGGACCAGTTAAAAAACTGGAGGTCACTGGGCTGCATGTACAGTGACTACCATCGTGAACTCTCCCAAGGCTAAGGAACTGTATAGGGTCAAGAGGACTTGCTAGGCAGTCACTCGGAGGGCCCGTAATCACCTCTCTTTGGGGCTTGTAACCAAAGAGACGCTAGGAGGAAAAGGAGTAGCAGTGTTAGAGAGAAAGGGCAGCAAGTAAGGCCATATTCCCTGTGTCTCAGCAGAGTGGACCCGGACTACTTGTGAGATGGACAGGTTGCAACCTTGGTGAATACAGTACCCCGGCTGGTTTATGTCTGCACAAAACTACAAGTAAAAGAAACTGGTAAGTACTGCACAACCCTGTGTCTGTCTACTCCTTCCTGTGCCTCTCTGTTCCCTTTCACTACAGCTACTACAACCACCACCATCACTACTTCACCTTCACCACTACATCTCAGGGGCCCGCTCCATCTGAGGGGAGTGCTCCAACTAACTTCCTAACCATCCATCCCCTGGTGGCTACCATATGCAGCACTGGTCATCTCTGACTAGAAACCTCAGATGGCGTCACAACAAACAATTCCCTTATAAATTACCCTTTTTCAATGACCGGTAACAGACACAACTTTCAGGGAAGGCCACCGTGACATCCCCTGAACTGTTAACCCCTGGAGAGTCGAGTACCCTGGCCCCATGACCACTGCACACACACAGGACAAGTCCAGCACTGCATGATGATGTCCTTAGTGTGAGCCATCATCATTGGTAGTGCAGGGTGAGCATGTCATGGACTAAGGAAATAGACAAACATGTAGTCAGGTCATGGAATGGGGTCAGAATAACAGAAGTATAGCAGATAAAAGTAAAGGGACAAGGAAAATGGATGGTTCGAGTAGGTCCAAGCTCTGGCAGCAACAGATGAGAACACAGAGAACAGATGAACAGAGTCAACATGCACCATTTAGCAAAATGCCCCAACTGGCATAAATCTGGGACTAATGGTGGGGTTACACGTCCCGATATCGCGGCGATATCAGAGGCAATGACGCGGGAGCGCGCATTTAGTGCACGTTTCTCCCTGCATCGCATCGCCAGTTTACACGCCGCGATATCGGGATGCAACGTCACTACGATGTGTACGCCCACCAACCCAGGAACGACCAGTTAACATGGGAGTGAATGGGTGACGTGAGCGTACACATCGTAGTTGGGCTGTCACACGCTGCGATGCTGGTACAACGGCCTTGCGATATCGGGGAGTTGAATAGCTCTGCTATTCAACTCCGATATCGTTTTGGCAACGCTCAAACCGTACAACGCGCACAACGATATCGGGTCCAACTCGCAACCCACGTGACTTTTTGTCGGAGTTGGGTCGGAGTTGGACGCCGATATCGCGGCGTGTAAACCCACCATTACTGTTTAGATAATTAGCTGGGCAATTATAGAAAACAGGGAACACCTGAATAAGACCAGCACTTTCCAGTATCTGATTGGATGGCTGAGCTGTCAATCAACACACCAACAGCTCAGCACAGCCCTACACCAGACTGGACGACTGAGCTGTCACTCATCAAACTGAAGGCGCAGCACAGCCTGATTCCATAGTGCAACAAATTGTCTTTATTGCATTTCGACAGGCAGAGCTTATATAGATGAAAAGCCAGGCATAGTTGAGAAGTGTATCATAATTTATTCCACAAAAAAGCATTATTTACGAAAGAAATTGTCAGTGGCACACAGCAGTTGAGAAATAAAGATGTATATAACAAACTGTCAACATTTTGCAGCCTAGATACACATATGAATTATAGCAAGAGCCCGGACAACCCCTTTAACTATGCTGATCAATTAAATCAGGTCTGGTTTGGACTAGCTTAGAAAAGTATCACACGTTTCTTGAGTGCACCAAAAGTTTGTCAAAATCATGGTCCCCTTTGGTTTAACAGAAGACAATTACATTTAAAGCTGATTTAATATGAATCACTAAAGGTACCTTTACACGCCGCGACGGCAGGCTGGATACATCCCGCTACAGGCTACAAATGTAGCTTGTAGCGCCAATGTAGCCCGTCGTAGCGGCGTCTGAAGACGTGACGATACAGCCGGCAACAGATACATCTGTTTCCTAGCTCTGCTCGAAAACTGATGGCTACAACGCCGATGGTAGCGAGCTGTATCGGCGTGTAAAGAAGCAACGGAAGGGAACTCTGGACACCCTGCGATGTAGCTGCAATGTAGCTAAGGCGTGACCCTGGCTCCGTGTTACCGCGCCCCATGTGCGATCATTGGTGGAAGCTGCTGCATGACGATTGGTAGTCGCTGCATAGGGAGGCATATTTAAGGAGCTGACGAGTCACACTACACAATCGCTCGAGCGTGCTGTATTACTCAGCCTCCTGCGTTGCCTGCCCAATCAGGATGTTATTGCTTTGTCCTATCAGCGTACGGACGGCTCGTAATCCACAATTGGGGCACGCCTATGTGCTGGCCGTCCTGCCTTTGTTGCTCCCACATCACCCTGTGGTGGCGGCGTGTGAAGCGGGTACGCTAAGCAACAGCTGGCTACTTGAGACACCCGGCGATGTAGCTAGCTATAGATGTAGCGTGGCGTAGCGCACCTTGTCGCGGCGTGTAAAGGTGATGCGTTGACCGTTTGTAACCGTTTGAGCGTGCTCGTGCACGTGAAGTAGCGGGATGTATCCAGCCTGCCGTCGCGGCGTGTAAAGGTACCTTTAGGGTACCTTTACACGCCGCTACTGGCAGGTGGATAGAACCAGCTACATGCTACAAATGTAGCTTGCATCGGCAATGTACCCCGTAGTAGCGGCGTGTGAAGACGGTAGGAGGCACCCGGCAGTAGATGCATCTGTTTCCGAGCACTGCCCTGAAACAGGTGGCTACACAGCCGATTGTAGCGAGCTGTATCGGCGTGTAAAGAAGGAACAGAAGGGTTGTTTCTACACCATGCTATGTACCTGGTATGTAGCTGGGGCGTGACACAGGCTCCGGGTTACCGCGCCCCATCAGCGATCATTGGAGGAAGCTCCTGCATTACGATTGGTAGTCGCTGCATAGGGAGGCATATTTAAGGAGCTGACCAGTCATACTACACAATTGCTCGAGCGTCATGTATTAAACAGCCTCCTGCGCTGCCTGCCCAATCATGATGTTCTTGCTTTGTCCTATCAGCGTACGGACGTCTCGTAATCCACAATTGTGGCACGCCTATGTGCTGTCTCTGCTGCACCAGGTCCGCCCATATTAGCTTGTTGTAGCGGTGTGTAAATGAGGTAAGGTAAGCAACAGATGGCTACTTGTGGCACCAGGCGGTGTATCCAGAGATAGATGTAACGTAGCGTAGCGCACCTTGTTGCGGCGTGTAAAGGTGGTGCGTTTACCGTTTGCAACCGTTTGTGCGTGCTCGTGCACGTGAAGTAGTTGGTTGTATCCACCCGCCAGTAGCGGCGTGTAAAGGTACCCTAATGGTACCTTTACACGCCGCCACAACAGGATGGATACCAACTGCTACTTCACGTGCACGAGCACGCTCAAACGGTTACAAACGGTAATCGCATCTCCTTCAGACGCCGCCACAAGGTGCGCTACGCTACGCTACATCTACAGCTAGATACATCGCCGGGTGTCTCAAGTAGCCATCTGTAGCTCATTTACACACCGCTATAACCAGCTACTATGGGCGTACCTGGTGCAGCAGGGCCAGCACATAGGCGTGCCACAATTGTGGATGACGAGACGTCCATACTCTGATAGGACAAAGCAATAATACCATGATTGGACAGGCATCGCAGGAGGCTGATTAATACTTGACGCTCGAGCAATTGTGCAGTGTGACTCGTCAGCTCCTTAAATATGCCGCCCTGTGCGGCGACAACCAATCGCAACGCCGGAGCTTCCTCCAATGATCGCTGAAGGGGGCGCGGAAACCCGGAGCCTGTGTCACGCCCCAGCTACATAGCATGGTGTAGGAACAACCCTTCTGTTCCTTCTTTACACGCCGATACAGCTCGCTACAATCGGCTTTGTTGCCATCTGTTTATGGGCAGTGCACGGATACAGATGTATCTGTAGCCGGCTGTGTCGTCCCGTCTTCAGACGCCGCTACTACGGGCGATATTGACGCTACAAGCTACATTTGTAGCCTGTAGCGGGTTGTATCCATCCTGTTGTGGCGGCGTGTAAAGGTACCATAAGGGTACCTTTACACGCAGCTACATTTCTAGGGTGGCTACAGGTAACTTACTGGTTGCAGTGAAATCATGGAGATAAGGTTCTATCTTGTTGCTGTGTACAAATGGAATAATCTCTCCATGATTTCACTGCAACCAGTAAGTTACCTGTAGCCACCCTAGAAATGTAGCCGCGTGTAAAGGTACCCTTATGGTACCATTACACGCCGCAACAGGATGGTGGCAACAACCGGGTGCTTCACGTGCACGAGCACGCACAAACGGTTGCCAACGGTAAACGCACCACCTTTACACGCCGCAACAAGGTGCGCTACGGTAGGTTACATCTATCTCTGGATACACCACCGGGTGCCACAAGTAACCTTCTGTAGCTCACTTTACCACATTTACACGCCGCAATAACAAGGTAATAAGGGCGGGACAAAGGCAGCAGGGACAACACATAGGCGTGCCACAATTGTGGATTACGAGAATTCCGAACGCTGATAGGACAAAGCAATAACATCATGATTGGCCAGCCAGCACAGGAGGCAGACTAATACATGACGCTCGAGCAATTGTGTAGTGTGACTGGTCAGCTCCTTAAATATGCCGCCCTATGCAGCGACAACCAATCGTAACGCAAGAGCTTCCTCCAATGATCGCTGAAGGGGGGTGGTTTCCTGGAGGCTGTGTCACACCCCGGGGAGTTATCTAGGTGACGAATAAACCTTACCCTACCATATTTACACGCCGATACAACCCGCAACCATCGCCTAGAAAACCACCTGTTTTAGGGCACTGCTCTGAAATAGGTGCCTCAAGTGACGGGTGGCAACAACCGTGTTCACACGCCGCAACAGCGGGTTAATTTGGCGGTGCAAGATACATTTCTCTCATGTACCCGGTTGTTGCCACCATCCTGTTGTAAAGGTACCCTAATAATTATTTTTTAAGGGATAATTGAAAAATAATGTATTAGAACATATGAACAGCTGCTGATGTGGGTGGAAACAGCTGCAAACAGCGTTTCCTGTGCGCTCTGCAAAAGCGCATATCCGGGGATTGTCTGTAGAGCCGGCGGCTGCGGTACGCTTCTGGTTGCCTTAGAGATCCATAGCCTAGCGGTGCATAACGTTACATGCTGGTAACGCTATGCGCTGCTTGGGCCAGAAATTAAGTTTATGATGGATCCAGCAGCCTAGCCTAACACTGCGCTAATGCCGCCAAATTCTATCTTTTAAATGGAACCCCGCTGAACGCAGGCATAGCACCAGTGTGACCCGAGCCTTAGTGCTGCAGAAAGCGCATCCAGTAAATAATGAGCATCAATTATTGCTCTGTTTTTTTCCACATCACAAACACTCCATTACTTACCCTCGGTGGCGCTCCCACAGTGACCTCCGGTGATGTCTTCCTTCTGGGCATTGGCAGGACGGTAGTGACAGAACCTGTTCATGTGACGCAGCCTGAGGGGCCCTTTACACGCCGCTACTGGAGGATGGATACAACCCGCTACAGGCTACAAATGTAGCTTGTAGCGGCAAAATACCCCGTAGTAGCGGCATGTGAAGACGGTAGGAGGCACCCGGCCACAGATACATCTGTTTCCAAGCACTGCCCGGAAACAGGTGGCTACACAGGCGATTGTAGCGAGCTGTATCGGCGTGTAAAGAAGCAATAGAATGGATGTGTCGACACCAGGCAATGTACCTGGTATGTAGCTGGGGCGTGACACAGGCTCAGGGATACCGCCCCCCTTCAGCGATCATTGGAGGAAGCTCCTGCGTTACGATTGGTAGACGTTGCATAGGGCGGCATATTTAAGGAGCTGACCAGTCACACTACACAATTGCTCGAGCGTCATGTATTAATCAGCCTCCTGCGATGCCGGGCCAATCATGGGTTTCTTGCTTTGTCCTATCAGCGTACGGACGTCTCGTAATCCACAATTGTGGCACGCCAATGTGCTGTCCCTGCTGCACCAGGTCCGCCCATATTAGCTGGTTGTAGTGGTGTGTAAATGAGGTACGATGAGCTACAGAAGGTGACTTGAGGCACCCGGCGGTGTATCCAGAGATAGATGTCACGTAGCGTAGCGTAGCTTGTGGCGGCGTGTAAAGATGGTGCGTTTACCGTTTGTAACCGTTTGTGCGTGCTCGTGCACGTGAAGTAGCTGGTTGTATCCATCCTCCAGTAGCGGCGTGTAAAGGTACCCTGAAGTCACATGTCCAAGGTCCAGTAAGTACTCATACTACTGGCAGGTCCTGCTGGTGCCTGGAAGGAAGACATCACCGGGTCTTACCGTGGGATCGCTGAGGAGGGAAAAAAAAGTGTCTGTGTCTCTGTCTGTGTCCCCCGAAAACAGAGCAAAAAAGCAACACAAACGGATGATGCATTTGTGACAGTTTTTTTGCAAAATCAGCAAACATTTTTGGTGCAGAAACTGATCAACAAAAAACGGAGCACAAACGCTCTGTGTGAATGAGGTCTAACACTGCTGGCAGCTTTGGTGATCGGCTCCTTTTAATAAAATACTGAATAATTCAAAGCTATTCAGCCTTATACAACGTGGAGGTCAAGAACATTAAGCTACAGCAGAAATTAAAAAAAAAGACAATGAAAATGATAGCTGCTCTGAAGACATTTTGAGAACATCTTAATAGTATTATTTTCTTGTCTGATGCTCAGTGTGATAATTATCTCCTGACATGTAAGTAAGAATTCTTAATATTCTGGACTAAACTGACAAAACAAAGCTGGTAATGTGACTATTGATCCTAGATATTACCAGACTTCATCATGTTCTGCAGAGTCTACTGACATAATGAAGCCAAGCGCTGACACCTCTATTAGTTTCATGGCGAGAACAGATAGCACCTTACATAATACGAATCTCAAACCTTCTGACTGTGATAATCATAGAAATCACTTTTACTCTTTACTTTTCTTATGTTTTTATTACATTGTTTTATTATTTGCCTGTATACTTTTATCAAATCTTTCGGCCAATGAAATAAACATAGAGTGGATGGCGGCAGTGTGTCATACGTGTGCTGTATGTATTTAACATTATAAGTGATAGAATAACCATTATAATTCATTTATTTAGCCATCCGTGAAAAACACTTATGGTAAAAACACTCATACGGATCCAAAACACTGATGATACCGGTACCATTATTTCATGCATATGATTAAATATGGAAGTGTGAAGGACACCGAATAGTTGCTGTTGTCCATAGAAGTCCATGGAGTAAGGTTAGGGCCACACTAGCACTGGCATTCCATTCTGGGGGGCCCACCAAAGAGCAGGATTCCTGCAGCATTAGCACAGCATTACCGTAGTGTAACGCTGTGTTAATGCTGCCTTAGCCTAATATGGGTGATGGTACATGATGCACATTCAAACACCAGCATGTAAGTGCCGGAGTTTGAAATCTCTGCTTGTACTGTGCACGGCGGCTTCCTTTGCGTATGCACAGTATAAACTTCACAATAATGAAAAGGAACAGAGGGCGGGCTGGCAGCGTCTAACATCACTGGTGCTGTCAGATGCAACCGGCCCCTTCTGCTGTGGCCATACTTTCATATTGCCGCAACTATGCGAAAGTATGGCCCTAAAGCAGGGGAAACAATATGGCAAGCGGTGCAGACGGTGTCCTTGACAGTGAGTGGGCCCCCCTGTTTCTCCAGGGCCCTGTCACTTGCCCAGGTGCCCTGCTACTAGTCATATAAAGGCCAGAATCTGTTACTCCTCATGTGCACACAGGACAGTAATAAGGCCATGAGCAAAAAAATTCATTTTTTGCACCCATTAAAAATCATCCAATCCATCTAACATTGCCTCAAAAACTCAAAAGTAATTTTGAAATCAAGTGCCGTTCTTCGTCTCTCTTCATTGGTGTTGATGGGATGTTACCACCAATTTTCCATTCTGTAACCACTGTTGACATCCACAGCTATATTCATTACCCCAGGCCTTAAACAATGCAAAAACTGTATCAAATTACCATTGAACTTGTCATGTCTGTAATTACAAAGATAATTAGCCTTCCATAAGACGCCTATTGTAACTGTAGGGCATTAGCAGTCTAACACAGTTATCAAGCGTTTCTGCAGTTTTCTTGCTCCCGTCATCGTCTCCGACTCCCGTGTGCTGTATGGCCGTGAATTCCAAATTATTTCTGAAAACAATTTCTATCCCCCGGCTCCCTTTTTCTTGAAAATGAGGCTTAAGTAACCTGAATAGAATAATTTAGTACTGGGATTCTCGCCGCCGTCGAATGGCACAATTATCATTTTAATGTTTAACAAGGTTTCATCTGCTAATTAGTAGCAATACGGCGCGCTTTTCCCAGATAGTCGGTAGTTTGTAGCCTTGTTTGTTGTGTCTTTAGAACAGAGAAGTAAGCGATTTCTGTTGATGGGGACATAAGGGAGAAGGGATTCATTTGCGGGAATGTAGACAATTATTGTTAATGGGAGATGCGATGCATTGAAGACGTACCTTTTAACACTCTCATTGAAATTCAGAGCTAAAATGCTTCTCTAGCGATATAGATTAAGCCGCGCTCCGGCTCTCCACGTACTCCATGGCCAAATGCATCCCGATTATGTATGTACCTTATATCGCACTGTATCAAGACTTTCAATTCGCCGGTCTTTTCAGATACGCGTTGTTTTCAATTAGAAATTCATAGGAAATAAAATATTCAATTTTCTAATGTCCAATTTATCTTATCTATAGCAGGATTTGATTACGGGGTAATTAGCTCACGGTAAAGACAAATCGTGACCAATGGATATTCATACATATTACTCAACATTCTGTATATTTTACAAACATGGTTTTATTTAGACATATTATTTTTCTGTTACAGCTATATATTTTTTTGCATTTTTTTAATTGCTTATTAACAGGAGATAAATGAAGAGTAGAGGGGTCATGTTCAATGATCCTATTATTATTATTATTATTATTTATTTATAGAGCACTATTGATTCCATGGTGCTGTACATGAGAAGGGGTTACATACAAACAAGTTACAAATATAATGAACAAACTAACAGTGACAGACCGATACAGAGGGGAGAGAGGACCCTCCCCTTGCGGTCTTACATTCTACAGGGCAATGGGGAGAAACAGTAGGTTGGGTCTGCTCTTGTGGTGGAGGAGCACCGGGTCCAATGGTGATGGAGCGCCGGGTCCAGTGGTGGTGAAGCAGCGGGTCCAGTGGTGGTGGAGCGTCGGGTCCAGTGGTGATGGAGCGCCAGGTCCAGTGGTGGTGGAGCGCCGGGTCCAGTGGTGGTGAAGCAGCGGGTCCAGTGGTAGTGGAGCGCCAGGTCCAGTGGTGGTGGAGCGCCGGGTCCAGTGGTGGTGAGGCGGCACTGTGGTCACTGCAGGTTGTAGGCTGTTCTGAGGAGATGGGTTTTCAGGTTCCACTTGAAGGTTTCAAGTGTAGGGTACAGTCGGACGTTTTAGGGTGCAGAATTCCAGAGAATGGGGGACGCTTGGGTGAAGTCTTGCAGGCGGTTAGATGAGGAACATACAAGTGTGGAGGAAAGGAGGAGGTCTTAGGAGGATTGAAGATTACGAGTTGAATGATATCGGGATATTAGTTCAGAGATATATGGGGGGACAGATTGTGGACGTCTTTGTAAGTCAATGTTAGTAGTTTGAATTGGATACGCTGGGGAATTGGGAGCCAATGGAGGGATTTGCAGATGGGAGAAGTGGAGGAATAGCGAGGAGAGAGGTGGATTAGTCGGGCAGCAGAGTTAAGGACAGATCGAAGTGGTGCAAGAGTGTTAGCAGGAAGGCCACAGAGGAGGAGGTTGCAGTAGTCAAGTTGAATAAGAATATGATCAAAAAGTTAATATATTTCAGTAATTCAATACATAAAGTGAAAGGCACATATTACATAGCACCATTAAAAAAAGTGATGTATTTCAAGTGTTTATTTCTGTTAATGTTGATGATTATTACTTACAGCCAATGAAAACCCAAAGGTCATTATCTCAGAAAAATAAAGTAGGGAGAATGAAGGGTCTGAGAGATAAAACATGACCTAAATAGGTATCACAGGCTTCACCTTGTGTGGTTGTGAGAGTCACAACCATTAAAAAAGCAGATCACAGCTGCTGCAGTCCCCAGCGTGGTGCATATAGAGTAGGGAGGATGAAGGGTTAAACACCGCGCTGCTGTATTCCATGAGTCATCAAAGGGCGATTATAATATTGATTTATTAGTCAATGTGTTTCAGTGCTCCCTGAATCATGGCAAAATGATATTGATTTGTCCTAAGGAAGGGGCCTTTCTTTTCTTCCTTTCCTTCCTTTTCATTCTTTCCTTCCTTCTTTCCTTTCCTCCCTTTCTTTCCTTCTTTTTACTTCCTTTCTTCTCTTCCTTTCCTTCCTTTATTTTTTCCCTTCCTTCCTTCCTTCATTTCTATTAGCCCTCACAGAGAAGGAGGCTGGGTTAGTTATTATAATGAGAATTCAGCCAGCCCCCTTCACACACAGCTCTGCTCATGTGCAGACACAGGCTATTCTTTCCTGTCTCAAGTACAGGTGAAGCTGCTGAGAATTGGAGCTACTAGAAGAAAAGGTAATTAAACTTTATTAGTAAGTGATATAACTTACTTTTTACTGCTCATTTATGTTTATTTAGGGAGGGGAGTGGAGGTGCTCAACATTTTTATATTCATAGAGGGACAATCCAAGCATATGGTACAAAATAATTGAGTATATTTTCCTGGTGAATTCATTTCGCAGCAGTTATACCCAATGAATTTAATGTCTCTTAATATGTTATCAGGTCTCTTTAGGTATCAGACCATGATAGATGTAAGATAAAAAAAATACTTATACCTCTTCAGACAAGCCTACAACCTACTGTGAGCCTTGATCCCCCAAACCACTGCACGAACAACTCTACCCTCTCCTAATGTGTCATCATCCGCCCCCTCGTAGATTGTGAGCCCTCATGGACAGCATCCTCTCTTCTTCTGTACCTGTGTGCCATATGTTGTCCATGTACCTTGTACCTGTCTTTGTATACCCTTTCCACATGTAAAGTGCCATGGAATTAATGGCGTTATAATAATAATAATAATAATACCCACCTGTCCGGCCAATCTGTAACTTGTTACTCACCATCTTGCCCTTACAGCTGCCCTTTTTTCCCTTGTTGCAAGCCGCATCTCTCTCTACCTGTTCACTTTAAGCAAGGACTTCCAGCTGCGTTCAGGCTTGAGAGGTCATTTTTCTTCTATTTTCAGTAATGTTGTATGGTTTTCTAGACTATAGGGCAAGCAAGAGTTAAGTGTTGGGACTAGTTAGCATCTAGGCAGAGTGACTGTTTACTGCGGTGCTTCAGATAGGGCCAAACGCGTGACTACAGCAGACCTATGGTCTGAGAGGTCATCAAGGCTGCATACAGTGAGTTACCTATGGTAGCAAAAGTAGATAGGAGACAGGAGCTGATACACCGTGATCCTAAAGTGGGAACCAAGACATTGAAAGTGATACAACACTAAGGCTATAGACTGACCTACTAACAAAGTGGCCCTAGGCAAAGATTTCAGAGCATGAGACTTTAAAAACAAGACCATAAGCTTAAAAAGGTGACAGGCTGAGATGGACTGGTGCATAAGCTTAGTGGACTTTCCAGGGAGGAGTCTCCCAAAGCATCAGCAAAGAAAAAGTCTCTACTAATGAGTCTACTGGCAATCCCCCTACCCCTTTCCTCAATAAGGATGAGAGATGTAGATATGGAGGTGTCTGGGAACATAAGGCTGTACTCTGACCATAGGGATCAGAATCACCGTACAACTCCTCCACAAGGAGAATAGATGTAGAACTTCGAAGAGAGAAAGTGACTGTTACAGATTAGAAATTGGACTGTTATGCTGAGCTGGGTTATTCTGGGACTCACAGGACCAGTAAAATAGGGAACAACCCAGAGCAAGCTGGAACTGTGTCTGGGAATACTCTGTACAACTAAAACATGTTGGAAGTTCTGTGCCCCTATCTGAAGTGTAAATTTGAAACTGAAGGACTATCAAGTATACTGTTATCAGTTGAAGTCACTGGTGGTCTCCTTGTCAGCTTGAATCATCATCCGGTCCTGGCCAACCAAAGTCAATGGTAACATGCAGTCTCCAAGGGCATATAGCCTACATGACTTTCATGTAGTTTGCCAGGGCATCCGGAGTCAATCCCTAGCCCATGACTACCACCCCGCACCACTCTGCACATCTAATCATAGAATTTATGTTATAGAGATGAGTGGATCTGACAAGATTTGAATTTGCAAGATCACAGTAACTTTACAGGGAACTTTGATTTGCAGCTAAGTTATTATAGGCATATTGAAAGTTTCCTAGTATGATAAGATCTCTCCAAGCCTCAAAGTTTAAGATACATACAATATAAAAAAAGGCTCACTGGTCCTAGCACCCATACTGCCTCTTGGGCCCACTGTCTTATTGTCCCGTCCTCGGTGCCTATTCTTTCCACGTGCTCTAGAGTGAAGATACCGATACTTGGCTGTGGCAAGAAGAGACCATAAGGAGAGGCCATACAGGTAAGCTGTGACGACAGTGTGAGGTTTTTTTTGTTTTTTTCCATCTTATGTTTATTTTACACTGATATCTGGAGAGCCCTTAAGGTACCATCACACGCCGCAATATGGCTTCCATATCGCTGGCGATTTGACGTGAGCATGCACGTTTCGGGCACTTTATTCAAAACGCTGTGGAGCTGTCACACGTACGGTCTCCGGCGATCCTGTGTTCCAGAAATCGCCTGCAGAAGACCAGAAGCGATCTTTCCTTCCCAGATCGCCACATCACACGTCACAACCACATCAGCGATGTGGGTGTAGAGTTTGACCACGGCGAGGAGACAGGCGTGCCAGAGTGTGTTACACAACGCCCCTACCACTCCGATTGGCCTACACAACTGCGTTACCATCAAGCCACCAATCGCCGCAGACGGGGCGCGGAAAACAGCACGCTCAGGCACGCCTATGGGATTCATTCCAGAATGTCTGAGCTCGCTTTCTACATCGCTGTCGCCCTGTCACACGCCACGAAGTACTGAGATCGCCTGGTGGATATCGCCTGATTTCACTGCAGAGCAGGGCAACACATGACGCACCAACAGCAAAATAGAATCGCCCAGTCACACACCACTACGCACATGCGGTGTGGTTTCCACATCGCCGAATTCGGGATTTGCCAGCGTTCTCACTGGCGATATCGTGGAGTGTGACGGTACCTTTAGAGCAGTGTTCCTCATCTCCAGTCCTCAAGGCCTACCAACAGTGCATGTTATAAGGATTTCGTTAGCATTTGACAGTTGGTAATTTAATCTCCTGCACTGATGATTCCAACTGTCAAATGCTAAGGAAATCCTGAAAGCATGACCTGTTAAGGGACATTCAATTTGCACAGAATAACTTCTCTGCAAATAGAATTTCTCAGAAAAATTCCATGAAAATTGGCATGGAATTTTGTCAGATCTGATTATCTCTAGAGATCAGGAATTGAGCACTTGGTGAAAAATAGTCTTACAGATTGCAGTCAATGACTGGTCCTTATCTTAGGGGTAAGCTATTCTCCCTTTGGAGAGTGACACACCAATCTGGCGTGCCAGTAATGAGGAGACTTAAAAGCTGCAATGCTCTACTGGGAGATAAAATATGCAAATTGTCTCAACAGAAAGGAATTGTCACACAGCATTTTGCTCAAAACTCGCAGAGTTTCAAGGCTCTGGCTCTGTTCACACTTCAGATTCTGACACTCCTCAATGAGGTTTTTCTGATGCTTCTGAATTTCACTGGCAGCCTTGAGCATTGACCAGCTGTGTTCCCATTAGTGATCAGGCTACCAGGAGTTAATCCCTGTATGACTCTTGGTTACCTCTTAGATCACATTTGCTCCCTGCCTTTTTAAGATGGTAGGATCTGGTTTCTGATGCCGACTATAGCTTCTGCTTTGCTCCAGCATTACCGGTCCTATCTTGGCTTCCAGTAATCTGGAATCATTAGCTGCTTGTTAGGTGTTTGGCTAATACTTTCTTGTTGTATAATTAACATCAGCCTGTTCTTGTATTCGCCTTTACAGCGAGTGTGGTAACCTTGTGTTTTGGTTCTCCCCTGCCTGTATTTGTCAGCGGGTTTCCTTCATTTCCCAGCTCTGGAGGGAGGGGGAGTGGGAATCAGCTCAGAGCTTTACAGGAGCAGGGTTAGGGTGGAGTCTCAGACCTCTCCACCATCAGAGGTACCCCTGATTTAGGGAAAGTTCAGCGCTCCTTAGCTTTACGGACAGATGAGGTGCCCCAGTTTTGCTTTTCCCTACAGTCCCTATAACAGGAATTAGACTTAAACTTTTAGGATTGCTGCTTCCAATAGATGGTGCTTTAGTTCAAGTGTACTTCTCTCTGAAGAGACAGTTTGCACATCTTATTATAGGAATATTCTTCTCCTTAAGTTTTAGTTATGGCTTCTTATTGTTATTATATGATGTTGCCCTTTCCCAGTAATTTCTCCATGTCATGCTTGCTTTTATCATGTTTTCATCACAAACAAGGAATACATTATCATCTCATAATATAAATTATATTTTTAAATCCTAAAATAAAATATTTGCCTGAGATAAGCCTAGATGTACCTATGTATTAAACTAGGTTATAGGGTTCAATGGTTAAGTGGTTTGTTCTGTTCATAGCAGATAATGAACTTATCTCTTCATTTATATAGTCACAGTAAATTAACTCAGAAAGGATTTGGCATTTTATATGCAAATTGCTAAACAACCATGGAGCCCGCTCCTCTGATATCCCACATCTTTAGACCGTATTTCTATGCGCAGTAATCTCTCTATGGTGTAATACTCGCACATTACCGAGTAAATAAATGCCATGGGGGGAAAAAGTTTAGAAATTAAATGATTTAACGGGACCATGTAATATGGATATGCTTAGCTTGGACAGTTCCAAAAATCTACATTAGGCACTAGCATCTTAATTGATTAGCAATTCGAGAGGCAAAGATGTTGTCAATATATTGTGCCAGTTCAGAAGCAATTTGTATGTATCACTTTGATAGAAAGACCTTGAGAATATCTCGAAATGACAATGAAAATGAGGATCAGGATAGACCTGATATCTGATATTTTTGGGGGGTTCCTATGGATGTAAACGCTGGACAAAAGGTACAAGGCCAAGCAGGACTTAAAAATGGGGAGTTTATTCAGTTTTTGAAAATTACTTGGAGAAAAGTTAAATTTTGAAGCAAAATTGACCATATTATGGCTGGTACAACAATACTCTGGTTAACCAGTGGCCATCCTAGGATCCAGTAAGCTATAATGGTGCTGGAAAGTTTGTGAACCCCTCTAAGTTTAACATATTTCTGTATTTGACCTGAAAAAAGTCTAATATTTTTCAATCATTTGTTTTTTTTGGTTCTCTTCATCTTTTTTTAGGATTTGTGTGAAAATTTGATCAGGTTTAAGGTCAACTTTAAGCTAAAAACATGAAGAATTCACAAACTTTCAAGCGCCACTTTGTGTCCTGTGCATGTACTACATGATATATGACCCTTAATGGACCCATACATATCTCCTGCACTGTGTTCCAGCCAAAGAACCCTTCCCCTATCTCTACTTGTGGGGTTGATAAGGTCTACTTTGTTACTGTGTTTATTTCTTTTCCATTTGGCATCAAACTAGATTCAAAACTTGGCCACATCTTTTGTCTGCGGTCCACCCAGACCTTTACCAGCCTGGGTTCCTTCACTCTCTGAAGACCTGTGTGTTCTCTATGATTCCCAGTGCCTCAACTAATCTTTAATTCACAAATGTTTTGAGTCATCAAGACTACTCCAAGGTAGTAACCTGGAGATTTCCTATTGTAAAATCATTCTTGAATTGAGACGGCAAGAGTTTAATTTTGCAAACCAAGACTGAATTTCGAAGTGTTCGAATCTGCGTGAAACCACAGATTTCAGGAAATTTGACCCAAGCTCAATTCTCTGTGGATTGATCTGCTGATCTCTATTGAGCACCCTTCCAAGTAAAGTAGTGGTCTGCTACTAGTCTTGAATTTAGGTTCCACAGACTGATCACATAGAACTCAGCTCAACTACGCTTTCTCCTGACAACCCCTTAGCAGCATTGAACCAGGTCCTGCCTTGACCCAAGGAAATCCAATGAATGAAAGAAATACTTCCAGCTCTTTCTTGTGAAGGATTTTTTTATTTAAAGTTTTTTAGTGCAAAACATAGAAAATGTCCATGAATAAGGATGTTTCCATCCGAAACACGTTGACGCACATTTTCCATTTAAAGGAATCCTTCACATGGAAGTGCTGGAAGCATTTCTTTTCATTCACTGGATTTCCACAGACTGATACTATAAATCTCACTTCATCTGTTATCTAATAGTACAAAAATTCTAAAAAAAATGACCAGTTCTTTCCGGCACAGGTTGGATCACCGAGAAATCATCAGATCAGAAGCAGGAAACTGAAAAAAAAAAAACATTAAATTAAAATACAGTATAATATTTATGTTGGAAAAAGAGAAAATGGTTCCAGCTTTTGGAAATTTCAATTTGTAAACTTTACTTTGTCTTTAAAAACTCCATGAACATGACGCAATACACAGAAGGGAATTCACAAGCTTAATATAGAATACAGCCCGAGATTGAAATGCGTTGCTTTGGTGACTCTCTATACCTGCTCTGTGAATTCCCTCCTGTGTATCGCATCTTACTAATGGAGTTTTTAAAGACAAAGTAAAGTTTGCAAATTAAAATTTCCAGAAACTGCACCCATTTTCTCTTTTTCTTGGATTCACTTGCGGGATCAGACACAAGTCCGCGCATGCTGGAAACTTCACTACGTGGTTAGCTGGTACAACTGTTTACCTGTTTTTCAGTATTTATGTTGTCATTTTACTTCGGTTTGTTCTCTGCGCTTCTAGATACATTTTACATACTTTTTTCTGTCCCATCGATCATAGAAAATCTTGTAATGATGCATAATTCAAGAACAAGTTTTGTAAAAATAAAGCAACATTTAAATCTTATGTATTCAAATGATGCCATTAGATCTTCAACAGCTCGAGAGTCAAAGGTTGCATAACATTGCCCATGACTTTTTCATGGCTTTTGTGCGAACAGGATCTTTTAATTTTATCTAGACTCCATTTCGTGAGTGCCAGTATTTCTCTTTGTATCTGTCACGCATGGAGCGGATGAAGGTAATGGAGCAGGAAGGGATAACGAGCAAAGGCATTTGGGAGGGTAGTCTAGCCCCAGACTTGGGGTCCCTGACTAGCCCTGTTCCCAAACGTACCTCTGAAGGTGAGGAGGTTTGGGTCAGCACCCTCAACTCCTCAACCTACCTTTATCTAAGATCCCCTACCTCCACCCATGAACCAGGAAAGGACGCTTCTCTAATTGATGGGGATAGAAGCAGCTCCAGCAGCACGTCTGCACAGCACGGGTCCTAGATGAAAAATGAACTCAATCTGTGACTTCTGGTGGTGGGAAGCAGAACTACTTAAGGCTGAAGGGGTGGGGAGTGGAAAGCAAAGACACACCCCTACACCTCCACCTGCAGAGCTGATCGGTTTTGGCGGGCGATTTAAACTGCTCAGCTGATGCAGTCATGTGACATACCAGCTGATCGGGTTGCCCCGCCCCGTCAGCTGATTAAGGTCCTTCAGCCATCGGAGTTGGATGCTGCGCATCACGGGACACTCGGCAGAGAGGTGAGTATTTATTTTTTATTTTTAACCATTCCTTTATTTAATTTCACTTTAGCAGTGTATGTAGATAGTGTATGTAGATAGTGTATGTAGATACACTGCTAAAGTGAAATTACGGGAACAGAGCAGTTTTGGTGTACGGAGCATGCTCAGTACACAAAAAACGGGTCCTGGAAATGATCCTGTTTTTTCCCAGATCCGACACCCATAGACTTCCATGTTATAGGCGCCGGATTGCCCTGGATTCATTTCTGTCCGGTTCGGTCCAGTTTTTTGACCGGAACCCAAAATCAGACCAGTCTTTGATTTTGAGGCTGGGAAAATACAGGACAGAAATTAATCTGGGACTGAACTGGCAGAATCGGATGACAATCCGGCACCATAGGGATACATAGGAGGCAAAAACGGATCCTGTTTTGTCCTGTTCAAAGCGCACAGAACAGGATCCCAAAAACATGGTGTGAAGCCAGCCTAAAAAGGTTAGGAATGTGAAACTTAAGAATTGTAAGACACACACACCTGGTTGTATCGGATACTAACATTTAGCCAATAGGATAAATATATGTTAATGCCAGCACTTTGTAAGCTGAGCTAATTGGGATATTACAATGTATGTCCAACAAACATTTATATAACAATGAGTCGGCGATGTAATACACACTTCTTATTTTTTTAAGACAAAGAGAGAGAGCTACTCTGTTCTTATACATTATTGTCTGGAAGGGGGGGCTTTCTTATATATGTATGTGATCTCTATAACAATATACAAAACCTTATGTGTCTCATGCTGAGTGGCAAGGGACTCATAAGGTTCTCTTAGTAATTACCGTATTCATATTAGGGCTTCCATAGCTCCATGGGACCCCAACTATACCTTTCACGTATCTAATATTTCATGCAGAGGTATTCAATGAATTTCTTTTTATTTGTTGAATTGATACGGAATCCATCTCCTGCCATGAGTTTGGAGGTACTCTCGCCGGAAATAATGGTACTCAACAGAGTCTTAATACTAGCACAAGGTGCTGCTTGGCTCCTTACATTGTCATTCATGCTCCTTGCACAAGGTTCAGCCGTGTGCATGAGCCCTAAAATTGTCTATAAAAAAAGCCAATATACTTCTGTTTAGGTAAGCAATAATAAATCTAGCAGAGTGACTAATTTATATATCGGCATTGGCCAATCAATTTCGTTTCATTGAATGACATGGAGACTGGATTCCGAATCTTATGACCCCCTCGCCCACATCCCAATAAACCTCGAAAGAAATGCTGTAAGCTGATGGTGATAGATGGAGGCTTAGGTAATACAACACTTTTATTGCACAGAACATACAATTATATATTTTATTGTATTGTGCAGTAATGATTCCAACCTAAATGAAATGTCTCAAAGGTTTTTATAAGAAAAGCAATTGCGGCAGTAAATGAAGCACAACAAAGCTGACCTTTTTTATTAGCGTCCTCAGGCACATGTAACACTAGGGTGATAGGTTGCGAATTAACTGTGATCCCTCAACTTGCAGAGAACTGAGAAAGCATGAAAGATGTAGAAGTCCTCAGAATGCATTTTACTATAACGACAACAAGCACACGCTGTATACAAAGTCTTATCCTCGAAATGTCTTTTAAGCATTTTTAACATAGTTTTTCCACTTTTTTTTGCATAAAGCAAAATATGTTTCCAGATTTTAACAAAAGAGCGCAGACAATGGAGTGAGAGGGGTTAAAAACCATGCTGCCATTGTAAGTAGATGGACCAAGATCTGTGAAAGGGATTTATTTGACGCATTTCAGAGTGGATATTCCGTCTTCAGTACAATGGGTGGTCCTGAAGAAGGAGTCTCCACTCCAAAATGTGTCCCAGGATCCTGCGTTCATCTTTTTACAATGGCAGTTTGGTTGTGAATCGTTCTCACTCCATTATCTGCAATTTTATGCCTTTGGGGCTGCTGTAGCCGTTGCCATACCATTCCAGTAATTGCATCTTCCACAACCCTTCCATTTGAGCAAGTGCTTGCTTCCGATCTCTTTCACCATCTCCACAGATAAGATCATATTGCACTTATGTCTTTTATACAGCTAAAGATTTTACCAAACAAACTGCATACCTTATAAATTGATCTCTTACGTTTAATGAGGCTGGTGTACTTATTTCGAAAAACCATTTCAAAATGACTGTATAACCCTTTCTGAATGTTTAAACTCAATCTGTCTATCTAGCGTGATTGACAGTTCCCCAGAGTATCCTTCCTGCTTTTGTTGAGTCTCTATCCACCTATCCTGATTGACAGCTCCTCAGTGTCCTTCCTCTCTGCAGCTATCAGTCACACTGGGTGGTTGGTAGGAGACTGATTACAACACTTGGACTCATGAGCTTTCCGTCTCTAGATATACTCAGAAAATGTTTACTTCAATAATGGATTTTGTAGGCACACCACGGTTTTTCAGGTCCGGGTCTGTCCGGTGTGAACCAGATCTGATTTTGCTCCCCATATACTGTATCTCTATGGTGCTGGATTGTGCTTATTTGGCCTCCGGTTTTGTGCCGATCCGGTTGTGCTCGTTTTTTGCCCCGGACACAAAATCGGAGTCTGCATCATTTTTTGTGTCCGGTGGCAAAAACAAACAAAACCGGATCCTCCTGGATCTGGGGCGATCCGGCACCCATAACATGAGAGTCTACGGGGGCCGGATCGCGCCACATCCGGCAAAAAATCATTATTGTTCCCGGATACCTGTGACTGGTAGCAGCATTTCAGTGCCGGCACTGAAGTGCAGCACCGAGCATTAATTACATCTATGTTTGCATGGTAGCCCAGTGGTTAGCCTTGCAGCATTGCAGTCCTGGGTTCAATTCTCACCAAGGATGACATCTGCGCTGAGTTTGTGTTTGCATGGGTTTCCTCCTCTGGGTTCTCCAGTTTCCTCTCATGCTTTAAAGACATGCTGATAGGATATTTAGATTGTGAGCCCCAATGGGGACGATGTTCCAAATGTATGGTAAGTGCTACGGAATTAATAGTGCTATATAAATATTATTATTATTGTAAGATATGGAGGGGACAAAATGTTTAATGTGCATTGCTATGCATCAATAAGTATAACGTATAGTCATAAGCTAATGCATGCATAGTGATGTTGCTAATATAACTAGTACATATGATTTAGGTCAATGTATGAGATAGGACGTTTTGTCCAGCTACTGACTATAGGGCAAGAAACAGTTTAGTGTGGGCTGGCTTACAATGGGTGAGGTTAATTCTTAGGCTAAGAGACTGATCTCAGTTTCAGAGAAGAGTCAGGGAACAGCTAGTGAAAAGTACAGACATGCAACTCAAAGGGCCTGTGCCCATACTGCAGATTTAGCAGTGTTTTTCTAGTGAATGTTGACACAAAAATGGTGCAGATTTGTCTGAAATCCACAAGCCATAAAAGTCTAGGGAAATTGTAACGTTTTATGCCCACCTGCATTTTATTCTGCTGCAACATGTCAATTCTTGTAGCGGGTTTTTTCAACAATTTTCACCCCTTCAAGCTATTGACTTGACAAAAGGTATAGGCGAGTCCTTATGTACCTTAAACAACCCAAGTTAAACTAACCCCCTTTCCCACTGCCGGGCCAACTCCTTGCCCCTTCCCACAAATAACTAAGCCACACTCCATTATTGGATTAAATTGGCCACAGCAGCCATTTATTAATAACATACCAAAGTTAACCAAAACATCCTAAACTCAAAGGGGGTTGATCCTCGAAGCCCAAACACCCTTAACCTGGGTGTGATCTCACCTGACTGAAACTTACTTCCAGCCGATCAACTCAAGCTCGAAAGCACATTGGTCAGTCTACTTTCCATTAAACACCACCATCCTCTTGATCCACTCTGAGGGGTCTAGAACCTCTTGGGTTTTCCCCCCATTGCTCCCCCAATAACCAGCTCCACCAACTTCGTGAATCTTCTCCCCTTATGCTCAGCTACTGCGACAAAAACATAAGAACAGAATAGATGACAATCGAAAATAAACCCCCCTTAACTCAAAATAAACCCCAATGCCAAACCCACAAATCCAAGTGCTTCCAAATTAGATCCTCAACAGGGGTCAGTGAACCCAAAATGGCTGACCCCTCAAAATGGTGGCCCCCTTTTATATGGCCCCACCTTGTTACTCACCACCTCATAATCACTCCTCCCCCCCCCCATTTTTCTCAAATAATGCCCACCACTGTAAATTAATATCTATAAAATGAGAATGCGCATAGGGTCTTATCCTCAATAGGAATCAAATCTCATACAGTATGAAAACTGCTCACCTGATTTAGTTGTGAAGCCCACAACTAGCTTGATCGCTCAAACACAGCAGCCGCAGCCGGGACCACACTTCCACAACGTGGGGGTGAAACTCTATCAGGGACCAAGTGTCTTTCGGTCCGCGCCGCTGCTCCAATGAGTATCAAAAAACACTGGGGTGCTTTGAAACAAGATATCTTCAGCTTTATTTTCCAACGCGTTTCGGAGCTAACACCCAGCTCCTGACCAATTCCCTGAGGAAGGAGCTGGGTGTTAGCTCCGAAACGCGTTGGAAAATAAAGCTGAAGATATCTTGTTTCAAAGCACCCCAGTGTTTTTTGATACTCATTGGAGCAGCGGCGCGGACCGAAAGACACTTGGTCCCTGATAGAGCACCACTGTAAATTGTCCCTAATCTAAGCCTCCACCCCTTCTACTATAATCCCATCCTACTATTAACCCTTCAGCTAATAACCTCTCCTTATAAACTATCTAGTAACACACTTCCCACTCCCACCTTAACCCTGTCATGTCGGCCTCCCTTTATGTTGGGGGGGGTTTACCCCCCTTTTATTCTGCCCGGCCTCTCTTGATGATTAAAAATGCAGGGCAAAAATATGCACCATTTCAGCACCAAAAAACTCAGCACAGATTTGGTGTGCTCTTCTGCTAGGAGGGACAGATTTGGTGCAGAAATGTCTGCAACACCTTACTCAGCATCGGCACATGGCCATAGAGGCTGCAAGGGGTGCACATATTGGGTGACTCTTGGCAACTACAAGGGTTAAGACCGGAGTATTCAAATGCAGAAAAAAGCAGGCGGCACTCACTATTTAGGCAGCGATGTCTCCTTTATTTCAAAATCTCAGTGGACAAAGTTCATCCATGGTGAGGTGCGGGGAGAGGGAGTGGAGAAGGGCGGACGACAGCCCATAGAAAGGGTATATAGTGGTGATTCCAGCAGAACCTGCTGTCCCTGAAAACTGAAGCAGTGCCCGGGTTTCTCTTTACATGTGAAAGTATTCTATTATTTAACAAAAAAGGGAAACATAATAGCCACAAACCTATTTTTGCTGAAACCGTAAGTGGCTTCAACAAAAAATGTGTAAATGTGCTTTATTTTATATATTACCGAGCTAAACTTGAAATAACAGATGACCTACCCATAGTGTTATTCTCTAGACTTTGCTTCTTATTGGCAAGAGCTTTATGTCTGCTAAGCAGCCAGCAAGACAAAAAAAGAGAGTGCATCCTAAGGCTACTATCATTCTCAAATTGAACACATGGGATTCGGAAACACTCACCAAGGTATATCACAGGCTTCAGCACGAGAGCATGCAAGAACAGGCAAAAGTGCTTCCTAAATCCTCTGTGAGCAGCTCTGTTGTTTGATAGACTGGGATTCGTCCGACTGCTTTCCGCCCTATAGAGTTTGTGTTTTCATTATACCGGAGGGATTTCATGGTCTCTGAAGGATCTCAAACATTTGTCCTAGTGAATCTAACATGTCCTAAAACGAACTAAACAACTACATCCATACCACATCCTACAATACCCCTGGTAATTCCGCATTGAAGAAAGGGTAAATATATTACAATAATATAATTGATCACCTCTTAATGCATTTTACTGTAGTGTTGAGGTGGTGGAAAAAGCATAACTCCGGCGTTTTGATTATTCTACCCATTACGCGATTTACCGATCGGATTAATTTAACTTTTACGAACATAGTGATGATAAATATACAGTAAGTATATATATGTATTTTTATTTATTTTTTCGTTCTTTATTTTTAATCAGTGGAAAGGGGATGATTTTAACTTTTGTATATAATTTTTTCATAATTGTACAAAAAATGTTTAACTTTTCATTGTATTTATTATTATCCTTAGAGGAGCCGAATCTGAGGTCAACCACACACGTGTGTATACACAGCAATACACATAGCAAAACCATGGTCTCTTATGAACGCCAACCATGCACTGGTTGTCACTGGAGAATTGTCCTGTAAAGCACCAGGGTCATCGGCAGATGCCTGGCCAACATGGAAGCACATCAGACTCCAGCAATTATGTCATAGAATGATGCGCCCCCCTGCCGATGTGACATAACTGGCTGTCAGATATTGAGACAGCATCTGTGTCCAACCCATAGACCTTAACAGATTATTTACATAATAATAAAAATGTGGATTTCTCTGGAATAAGACATCGAATCACAGATATCAAGGTGTCACTTTATTCAACTTTCTATGACCAGCATGCCCAAGTAAATGGCTTAGGAGGGTTGATCCTACTTACAGATTCCCATTAAAAATTTCCATTAATGTTTTGGAAGACAGTCCCATCATAGAGAACTGTGCAGCCGGACTTTTATAGCACACAGTGGAGGGAGGGAAAATTAGTATTCAGTCATCTTTAAGAATTAGGACATTGCTGAAGCCTAGAAGGATCATTATTAACCCACTGGAGCACAGACATACACTACTAAAGCTAACTATTATCCAGCAGGGGTCTTATGGCCCCGTCACACCATGGGACACCACTGGAGATGTCGGCGGCGACAGGCGGGAGCGCACACGCTTTTGGCGCCCTGCCAGCGTCGCCGTCCCCTGTTCACACGGGGAGACACCTCCGGCGAAGCGTCGGCGAGCTCACAGGCAGCATCACCACCGGGGTGTCTCAAAACCCCAGCGGCGATGCAGTAAAACGGGAGCCTATGGTTCCCATCGCCTGTCGGCTCGCCGGCGGCCGTTTACATGGGGCGATCTGTACACATCGCCCCAGATCGGCCACCTGGTTTCAGAGCACTGCTCTGAAACCAGGCGACCAGTAAACGGCGTCGCCATCGCCCAATTACATTAGGCGATGCAGGGTCGATGTCAGTGCCGATAGGCCACGCCTCTGCATCGCCTAATAAATCGCCGGTAACCATTGCCTCGTGTGACGGTGCCCTTAGATTTAGTCATTTAGATGCCCTACGCCACAACCTGTCTCAACCCACAGGGGTAATGACATCAAATGAGTTTTCCAATTATTAGTTTTTCATCCCTATAAGTTTCTGCTAGGTGATATCATGACTAAACTCACATGACCGTTGCAGCCAATCACTGGGCTCAGCAGCTTTGCCGATGTATACGGCAGAAGACGGAGAATTCAATGATTAGCGTTCGTGGTCAAGTTCACTGCAGGACAACTGCATACAGACTCTTATTTGGAGGTTTAGTGTTATATAGTGCACTATAGCTGTCATTAAATATTCTGAGCGTTCATGATAAGGAGGTGACTCTGCTGACCAGGTCCTGTCTGCACAGCAAAGCTGACAAGTGAGCCGATGAAAACAAGAACTGTTAGAGTATGGCGTGTCCTCCAAGGGGCTCGTGTAAAGCTGGACTATTACAACATTTTGCTATATGAATTGTCACATTAAAATAAAACAATGCCTGTGTTGGAAGAATATGGGCAGTAGGGATAAAAAAAAACTCAGACGTACAAGGAGAGAGCAGTATTTCATAGAGTTAAGATCATTCTTAGAGCACAAAATGTTTATTACTTATATTAAACAAACATTTTATTTTCAAGGAATCAAAGTGTCTCCCTGAGCGAAACAAAATGAGAAGCAAAAGAAAAAACAGGAAACACTACCGAGGGGTCAAACAAATAATAATAATTCAGGAACATTTTCTTGTTCATAGGTGGTTAGGTTCTTCTGTTCTAAACTGATGTATTTTCTCACTTCTCACCCCAAATATTTGATCCATATTAAATTAATAAAATTATCTAAAACTTTGTAGTTAGTGAATAGTTGAGGATTTAATAGGAAAAGTCTCAGCAAGTTAGAGGAGACGTCTGGTTAAACTATAGCTACAAGTGCCATTCCGAATCCTAAAAGGGATTGTTGACTACTTGGACAACCCTTCTCATTCCCCTTGTTCGCCCTCATAAAAGCAAAACAAGCCTATACTCACCTCCTGTGCTGACGCAGTTCCAGTGATGTGGACACTCATGTTCCTGTTGCTCACGTGATGTTGTTTTGACACATGAGCCCCATAACCAATCAGGCCCAGGTGTCAATCTCCCCACCTTCAAACACAGGAGTACTTCACAGAAAGTGAGCGATAGCTACAGGGGTCAATTCCTCTTAATTACGTAAGCGTCCAAAGGCGACATCAGGCTTAAACAACATCACGTGAGCAACAGGAACTGCGCCAACACAGGAAGTGACTATAGGGGGTTTTTTTTTGTTGTTTTTTGGAGGCGAACGTGAAGAATGAGAAGGGGCTGTTCAAGAAGTAGTCAACTCTTTTAATCCCTTAAAGAGGCATTGCCAATATTTGAAAGTTTGCCCCTATCAATAGGATGCATATTACTAGCAGGGAGGTTATCTGCTGGAACTCCCATCAATTATGATAATATAGTTCTGAACTATGAGAACTGGACCCGGTTGAGCACCATCTTGAATAGAATGGAGGTAAGGATGCTTCATTTTGCTCCATTCATTGTCTATGGGACATACATAAATAGCCAGGTGCAGTGCTGTAGTCGGCTTTTACAGCACCCACGTGAACAATGTAGAGTGGAGGTTGAGTATTCCAGTCCACACTCCAGTCAAGACATGGCTCTACAAAGCTCCATTGTAAGAATTTCCTTGAGGTCCCAGCAGACGGACACCTAGTGATCAATAAGTTATCCTCCATCCTATTGCTAGGGAATAACTTTCAATTTTGGGAATGCCCATTTATGAACTGATCATCATTATTTTTAATTTAATATTTTTGGCATAGCCTGTTAATAATTATATGCTACATACCTGCAAGTCAAATTTATGTACAAGATAGCCAAGATGATTGTCCATAAAATGAAGGTAGTTCCACGCTCAAAGCTGTAGAGTCTGAAAGTCAACAGTTCAAAACATTGTTACCCCTTAGGCTTGTCAGGGTATAAGGTAAGGGAGTATTTTGACCACATCATCATTTTATATGCAGATTTTCGAACTCTGTATACACTTGAATGCTGGTTGGATGAAGCTAATCAGGTGATGTGTGTTTGTGTAATGAGGGGGTGGGTCCTATGGATGCAAAACCCTTTATTAAGGTATTCAGAATCATTACACAGCTTGATTTACACAGTATATGCCCAAAAAAACACTATTTATAAATTGTCAGTGGAACATTTACAAAGCCTAATGCTCAATAGTAAACCCTTAGTCCCAGTAACAATTCTGAGGCTGACGGGAACATGACAAATGGATCACTTTTCCTTTATTTCGATCATGATACTTTAAGGAATAAACAGCCAGGATCTCAGTTTTCTCCAGTTGTACTCACTGGTACCACCCATTAGATGGACTTAAAGTCTACCTTCAACTTTAAAAACTATGAAACTATAAAACTTTTCCACCCTTCGCCTACTAGTCATGGTGCAGACTAAGGATGAGTGAATCAAGCAAAATTCGAATTCTCCTATTCACACGGATTTTCTTGGGAAAAGTTCTTCTAATCTTTAAGAATTTAATCACATCAGCAATTTTTGTAGATTTGGCAATTTTGCCGCATGACGGCTCACTTGCGGCAAGCCCAATTCATTCCCTATGGGACTTGCGGACATGTGCGGAGGTTGCGGTTTTGCCAGATACGACAATTGCGGCAAGGCAAAAACCCGCTGCTAGCAGCGATTGTTTTTACTTTGCCGCAAGTCTCATAGGGAATGAATTGGGCTTGCCGCAAATAAGCCGTTAGGCGGCCAAACTGCTGGATCTACCGCAAGTGACAAAAATCGCTGATGTGAACACAGTCTTATTATATTCTGGGATTTCTCCACATCCCAGAGAATGGTAAGCATATGAGTCGGTCAACAGGGTAGGAGATACTCAGATACCGGGACAGGTGGTTACTTCGGTATGGGATTACGGCTGGTTGATTCCCGATTCCGTGCCCTGGACCCTCAATGGCGGGGTGGGGGGTGATAATGATGGAGGAAATAGTATTGTGACGCCACCTGTGGTACCTGGTAATAGGGTTACCAGCGCTGCGGCCAGCCGCTGAGGTGATGGGAATGCAGCTTTGGTAGTACAGCTCCCCACAGGTAGAGCTTTACTTCAGGGCAGCGGGGCAGATGAAGGGAGTAGTAGTCCTCACCTCCGGTGATGAATGAAAGGAGAACAGACACCACTTCAGCTCAAACGGTTCTTTACTTGCACCAGATGGAAACAGGTACATGGTACATTCTGGGTTAACTGGTATTGTAACCAAAGATCTAGAAGGTTTCTCCAGAGTCTGACAGTGATGCCCTTAATATGGTGCTCGTGGCCTTGTTACTCTCTTGCTCTGTCTCTATTTGCCCCTCTTGAGCCAAGTCTCTAGTCCTTGGGGTCTGTTACCTAAAGTCTCTGACTTGTCGGTGTTGTGAACTCAGCTGCGGGACTGATGTTGGGCTGCTTTAGGGGTGCTTCGGCTCCCTTTGCGTGTCGTGCTCTCAGCTCGCCGTTTGTAGTTAGGGTTGAACCTTGCGTCTATGTACCTCGGCTCGGTATGCCGGTGTCGACCTGGGTCCCCAGCTGGCTCCAACCAGTCCTGAGTAAACCCCCTTCCGAGTCTGGGTCACCCCTCTCCTAAAAGGCGCTCTCCACTGTAGCCGCAGGGTCCCCTGCGTCCTTCTTCCTCGCTCTCTCACACCAACTGTCTGACTGTGCTGTCACTCACCGTCTCTAGGCTCCACCCCCTGGGACCTACTGAATATCAGTCCCCTGTATTAAAGTGGCCTGTGTATGGGTGTTGGGGTGCAGACTCTGAAGATTTCCCCACGTCCACGGTTACGGAGGCACCACACCTCTAATTGGGGTGCAGTACCTCCCTGTGGTGCCTTGCCATAAGGGACGCCACACATAAATGTAAAAAATGAAATAAAAATCCTTATGCTCAACTCATTGCTCATCTCTCCGGCCGCTGCACTCCTCACCATCACCTGTCCGTCCTGACCACAACTTCGGTTCACCAGAAATTTCTTCTTATTGTAGGCCAGCTCTGATGAGGTCCAAGAGGGTTGTGTATAAGCACACGAAAGGGGATAATGTCATGTCGTCATGACATGCTCCATGAGTATAGGCTTTTTATTTTTCCAATCCTTTAGCTGGCCCTTTACAGTTCAGCAAACTGGTGGCCAGATGCTGTCACCTCGCTGAATTTGTGATGAAGTGAAATTACAATAAATTTGCATTTGGAAATTTTGGTAAGATCCTGGAACAATTAAATTTTTACTCAAATATATTTGCTTATCTCTTGGGCAAACACACCTGTACCTGCACTGTACCTACACAATAAACCCGATGTGCATGTATGTGGAAATGCAGTGGCGGACCTTGAGCCGGGAGGGCCCTGGTGCAGCCATGGTGAGGTGGGGGGAGGGGGTTGGGGGGTGCTGGAGGCCGTCGGCAGGGGGATTGGGGGTGCTGGCGGCCATTGGCTATGAGCGGGGGTTTTGGTTATTGGTGATGCGGCTCTCCTACCTGCGCTGAGCCGCCAAATGCATTCCTAGGAGCCGGGGCGGCAGAGGAGAGGAGGGGGGGATCAGGCAAAGGAAGCAGGAAGCTTCCCTTGCCTGGCCTCCTCTCCTCGGACATCGGGTTACAGGGGTCGGCTGGGGTCCCCCTGCAGGCTTGAGGGGCCCCCTAGCCGGTCGGGGCCCTGGTGCAGCTGCACCAGCTGCACCACAGTAGGTCCGCCCCTGTGGCAATGCGAGAATGGAGTGGGCTGACATTAAGTTTTGTTTTAATGCAGTATATAATTAACCTAAGAAAAGACTGATGACATTTATGTCCCCAAATTCATCCAGTCAGCAATCCCTAACAGACATGGGGAATATAATCCGTAGCTGTAAATAACGCTCATTTGATTTTCATTGAAGTTAGAACATGAATAATCCTGATAAAGAATTGAGGAATTAATGAGAAATAGCTATGCATTTTGTAGTTGTGTTGTGTTAACTATTATTTAGCTTATTAGTCATTTCTTTCTTTAATTATGACTAAAAGAAACTAACAAGCCATCATAAAAGGCTGAATAATACATTTATAATTAGGCTAAATTGTATGTGTTGACCAACAAAGTGATTCTTACTAATGGATTATTAGTAAATTACCTGCCCTGCAGTAAAAGACTTTTATTTTTTTTTTTTAATTACTGATACAATCAATAGATCTCATTCATTATATTAGGCAAATAAAGCAAGAACACATATATGAATACATCTCCAGCTAATCAAGGATGCAATAGAGGGTGTTATCCAACCATCGAAAATTTTGTGCAAACAGCTTAAGGGTGCATGCAGGGGCGTAACCAAAACAGCTGCAGGGTTTGCAATCGCACCCGGGCCCTGGAGCCTAGGGGGCCAACAGTTACTCTGGCCCATAGAAAAAGACTATTGCTATTAAACATTTATGATATTTGGGGGCCCCATTGGAGATTTCGCATCAGGGCCCATGAGCTTCAAGCTACGCCACTGGGTGCATGCACACGATCAGTGAATACAGCATTTTCGAATGCAGCGTCTTGCCACTGTGTCCAAAACAGTGCATTGTCCGGTAGAAGCATAGTGAATGGGATTTCAAGAAATCTCATTCTCACAATGCTCACCTGACTGCAGCATTTTGACAGCTGGGAGCAGGTTGCCGGCATTCCGCTTCTCGCAGCATGTTCATTTCATGCTGCGGAGTCGGAAGCAGTTCCTATCGGCTGCACGGAGGAAGAGGCTGCCCTGTACCTACCGCAGATGGTCAGTACTGGGCGGTTGCAGTCTCCCTGTGCCACCTGCGGGTTCCCGTAGGTCTGGAAGAGCTGCATCCAAGATGCAGCTCCTCCGAAGCATGAGCACCGAGCCTAAGAGTTAAGACCCCATTACACATCAGGTAAGCCTGACAGCCATACCACCCAACTCCTCATTCACAGGAATGCTTAGCTAGGTCAAGCGCTTTTGTGTCTCCATGAAAGACCTGAATCTGGGTTACTCTGGCGGTGGTTTATCTTCCAGAGAGCGAAAGACTGGCCATATAATTATGGAATGATCGGTATCAGATACTGATCATTCCTGTTCTGCTGCCATCTCATTTGTCTTAAGAACTAAACTGCAGTAGTCTATGTCATATTCTGTATATACATATATGTGGCCCATCAGATTTTTGTCTGTCTTAGTTGTCTCTAAAGCTTGCTCTTTATTACCATCTTTTCAGTTAACCAATAAAAGGTATAGTATATGTGCATTTTTTCACAAAATGAAATGAAAACCTCAGATTTTTCCAACGGAATTGTAAAGGTGAACTTGCTGTGTAATCTTATACAGTGCAATTTTTAATGATGTCATAGCATTTTTACTCCTTGTTGGATACTACAGAGGTCGGTATTGGGCCCTCTTTTTTATTATATATTCACTCATGACTATGTAGAAGTGTTTAAAAGGTCATATAAAATAAAAAAAAATTATAATTTCTGTTGATACTCAGCTATGCATGGTAATCAACCCTGAGAGGTTAATCGAGACAGGGAATTATGAGTTGTTAGTATGGTGATAAACAGCAAGTTATTCAATAATTATGATGTGTGCAATGTTCCCTTCAAGTGTCTACTGTGTGGAGTGATTACTTTGCTATTTAACTGCCTTTCTGGCTATTAATTATTGCCAGTCGTAACTTTAGCTCAGTGTGTGCCTGTTGTCCTGTGCTCAGTCGGATCTATTCTTTATCCAACCTTGGACTTTGCTTCTGATGATCCATTTGCCTAGCCCTTTTGTCTTGTTCCACTACCTTCCTTGAATTTTGACCTCGACGGTAACCTGACTATGCCATTGTCTCACCTCTTTGTTTACTGCTAGCTATCCTGGTATTTGACCCTGGACCTCTTAACTATCTGGCCTCATGCCTAAACTGTGAATAGCAACTACCATCACAATTTACTGGACTTCTTGTTTCACTCTTAATAAAACACTGTTTCATTTGCTGCAGCTCTGTTGTCTTCTTAATGATGAGCTCCTGCTACTTATCCCTAAATATTCATGAGTTCAGCTTGCAAGTAGTCTTTGACAATGCAAAAGCAAAATCCCATGGAATACATTCTATAATGACTGTACAACTACTGAGCTGAGCACATATGGTTTAAAACATTTATCATTTCACACATAACTCATAGTTCAATTTAATTTACTTTCTGCATTCTTAGTCCAGGGACAATTCCAAAGTAGTTCTCCCTCTCGGTCTCCTCATTCTGTTTTTGGTAAATTTAACATTATTTTACTGGTCAGTTTTGGAAGAAAGAGGCAGTTTTTCTCAGGCAAAATGGGCCACAAAAGAGATATATATCTGTCAAAAATTGTTACAAGTCTTACCAAGGGATTCAGCACTCTTGAAATAGCTAAGAAATGGGTCATGATTACAGAACCATCAAACAGTTTTGTTAAAAATAGTCAAAAGGGTCGCAAAAAATGTCAAAGATTTGAGGAGAATCCAACGGGAAGTGACTAGGAAACAATTATCCTTCCAGTCTGATAGTCCAAAACTCCATCCTTCCTGGAAAGCCTAGAAGTACAAGGTGGTCAGAGTTCAGAGACTTGGCCAAGGTAAGGAAGGTTCAACCGACCCATTGAGCAAGATACAGAAGAAAATGTCAACACTTTGACAAGAAATATCTGAAGACGGAAGTTCAAAGATTTCATGGACTGATGAGAGGAGAGTGACTCTTGATGGACCAGATGGATGAGTCTATAGCTGGATCAGTAGTGAGCACAGACCTCAACTTCAACTCAGACACCAAGGTGGAGGTGGGCGATCTATGGGCTGGGATTATGAAGATGGAATTTTTGGGATTGAAGATGGATTAAGAGTCAACTCTCAAACTACGGCCAGATTTTAGAGTGCACTTTCTTCAAAAAGTGAAAAAGACTGCATCTTTCAAGAAAATCATGATTTGAGACAATGCTCCCTAACATGCATCGAAGTCTCCACTGCCCGGCAGCAAGTAAAAGCTTTAAAGGTTAAAGAATAATGAACGACCCCTCCTCACCTACCTAAACCCTATTAAGAACTTGAGGGACCTTTCAAGTGGGAGAACAAGGACAATAGTCTCCTTTCTGATTAGTGTCTTGGAGCCTTTGTTTGGTGCTGCCCAAAAAGTTGATTATGAACAGATTAAGAACCTGACCGCCTCCACTGATGGAAAGGTAATGACTGTTAAGGTACCTTTACACGCCGCCACTGTGGCTAGCAACAGGTATCCACCGCACGCGCACATTTTTAACGGTGGATACCGATTGCAGATGGCGCATATACACCCGCCATTGCGTGCTCCACTGAAGGTATCTTTGTTCCCCGCAAGTGCCGACGGTGCCGCGGCTAACTTCCTGTGAAAATACCTTCGCTACTTCACACGCCGCTACCACAAAAGAATATGGGCATACATATTTTACGCAGTAAGTACATAGGTGTGACAGAGTTGTGTATTCCGTGATGCACAAGTGTTGATTGGACAACGCAATAGCGTCATGATTGGCCAGCCTGCGCAGGGAGGCTGGCTAATATGTGACGCCATTGCAATTGTGGATTCGTGAATGGATGGCTCTTTAAATATGGCGCCCTGTGAAGGACAGCCAATGGTTACACAGTAGCCCCCACCAATGATCGCTGATGGGGCGTGGTATCCATGACGCCGTGGCACGCCCCTGGGAGTTCACTAGGCGATGCAACATCCATGCCTGTGCCCCGTTTAGACGCCACTACCATGGCAATTGTGCCTTTCTGTTTTTGAGCACGCTCAGCAATAGGTATTCGAGGGAACTGCAGGACACCGGGAGGAACTGCCCTATTTACACGCCGCCATTTTGTAGCAATTTCATGGCAACAGGCACAATTATCCCCAGTGCCCGGCAGTTGCTGCCTTCCTGTGGTGGCGTGTAAAGGTACCTTTATTGAAAAGAAGGACAACTCTACTATCATATTGGTCACTGCTGTTATTTTTAAGTGTCAGAAATGTATTTTTTGTACATTTTGAGCTGTTTGGTTATTATTTTCACCTTAACACTTAAAAATAAATGCTTGAATGGGAAATGTGCGTTTTTATTTTAATTGCATAATATTCTGCAAATTAATGATTTTGTTCATATAGATATTCTCCTTAGAGGGAGAAAACCTCACTTTTGCTTTCTTAAAAGGGTTATTTGAATCTTTATATTATTTTTGTATATGGGGTCTAGAACTAACAGGCAGGTAGTTGTTAACATTCTTGCGCCAACGGAGCAACATCTTCTCTTCTACTCTGCTCTGTTGACGGAGCAACTCTACTGATGTAATTTTGATTGACAGCCCACTCTCCGCTGCCTAAATTCCGGCTGTCAATCAACGTGACGTCTGAAGTGAGACACCATTGACCGGAAAAGGAAGAGCGACTCGATGGATGAGAGGTGAAATGAAGCATGGGATTTGCCAGCTGAGCCATCAGAGGCTTTCCCCATGCAGAACAGGCAGGTAGTTACAGTGGTTGTCTGGACACTCTGTGTGACTGCAGACTTATTAATCCTTCCAGCACTCGCACTGTGCGCTGTGAGGATTCACAGATTCTAAACCGTCCAGAGCTTCCGACTAGTGGGAGCGGCCGCGTTCAATACAAGTGTAAGGAGCAAGGATGCACCCACTAGTCGGATGTGCCCGCTCCATACACTTGCATCCACCAGTCTTGTTGTTGCTGGGAACATGCATGCTGCATAATTGAGGTCTGTTTCCGGTTTAGAAACTGGTGGATCCTTACAGTGCACCATGCGGGTGCTAGTCTGCAGTCACATAGAGTGACACAAAGAGTAACTGCACAATTATCAGTATAGACCGGTCAATCCCTTTAACAACTAACTGTCTTTTAGTCCTTAGCTCCATACACAAAAATAATAAAAGTCCTAGATAAATATTCAATTTTCAGCTTTATTAACCTTTGGGATTGACCGACGGCACAAAAATGCAAATAACCTAATAATTATGCAGCAGTGTACAGTCAGGGTTTTAGTATGATTTTGGCTATTTGGTTCCATTTGTTCTACATCATGTATTCCAGGACTGTAATCAATTAATGATATTTATATATTTACTATAATCAGGTATCTTGTAACACAAATGTACTATGTTTTTGCTGTTTTTACATAATTCAGATTTGTCTATTTGATTTGTTTCTTCTTTGTGCTGTTAACAGAAAACCTGCTGTGATTGTTAAAAACAATTAAGAAGCTGCTATTGATGGATCTGTTTTTACTAGTTGTTCCTATTAAATATATTGCGGAAATAATGATTTCCCACTGTACTCATTAACCCCTGCAGCTCTGCTCATTATCACATGAATGGTAAACTAAAGTATTAGATATGCATATGTTAAACAGACTGTTCAGATGCTAAACTCAGCTGAAGGATGCACTAATATGCAATACGTCAATAAAAAATGGTCAGCTGGAATTCATCATCAAGCTGCAGCTAGCAGATCCTATGCAAAAGCTTGATGATGAATTCCAACTGACCATTGCTTTTATGCACATGGATAGAAACAAAGCAGAAATAATTAAAAATACTGAAAATTAAGTGACATTGACAAAGAAATGTAATAAAAATATACAACATTGATGATAGATTAGTGGTCCCCGGCCAGCATGGCTGGTAGGTCCATATTGTGAGGCTGTCTGTCAGCTTAGTGATGGGTCAAAAAGACAGCTGTGGAAAGGGGTGCTGAATGACACTACTATAGAGGGTGCTGAATGACACTACTGTAGGGGAAGCTGAATGTCACTACTAATGGGGGTGCTGGATGTCACTACTGTAGGAGGTGCTGGATGTCACTACTGTAGGAGGTGCTGAATGTCACTACTGTAGGGAGTGCTGGATATCACTACTGTAGGGGGTGCTGGATGTCATTTCTGTAGGGGTGCTGAATATCACTACTGTTTGGGGTGCTGAATGTCATACTGTTGAGGTGCTGAATTCACACTGTACGGTGGCTGGATGTCATTTCTGTAGGGGTGCTGAATATCACTACTGTAGGGGTTCTGGATGTCACTACTGTAGGGGTGCTGAATGTCCCTACTGTAGGGGGTGCTGGATGTCACTACTGTAGGGGGTGCTGGATGTCATTACTGTAGGGGTGCTGAATGTCCCTACTGTAGGGGGTGCTGGGTGTCACTACTGTAGGGGTGTCTGGATGTCATTACTGTAGGATGCGATTCACTACTGTAGGGGTGCTGGATGTCATTACTGTAAGGGTGCGAATGTCACTACTGTAGGGGCTAAATGTCACCAGCACTACTGTAGAGGGTGCTGGATGTCACTATGTAGGGTGTTGAATGTCACTACTGTAGGGGGTGCTGGATGTCACTACTGTAGGGGGTGTTGGATGTCACTACTGTAGGGGTGCTGGATGTCACTACTGTAGGGGGTGCTGGATGTCACTACTGTAGGTTGCTGGATGTCATATATAGGGGTGCTGAATGTCATTACTGTAGGGGTGCTGAATGTCACTACTGTTTTGGGGTGCTGAATGTCACACTGTACGGGGTGATGAATGTCATTACTGTAGGGGTGCTGAATGTCACTACTGTTTGGGGTGCTGGATGTCACTACTGTAGGGGGTGCTGGATGTCATTAGTGTAGGGGGTTCTGAATGTCACTACTGTAGGAGTGCTGGATCTCACCACTTTAAGGGGTGGTGAATGTCACTACTGTATGAGGTTCTAATGTTACTGCTATAGGGGTGCTGAGTGTCACTACTGTAATGGGTGGTGGATGTCACTACTGTAGGTGGTGTTGAATATCACTACTGTAGGGGGTGCTGAGTGTAACTAGTGTAGGGGGTGAGGGATTTAACCACTATGGGGGTGGGATGTCCATACTGTAGGGGTCTCTGGGTGTTTTTACTATGGTGGCACTTGAAGTCACTATTGTGGGGGAGAGATAAATGTTTCTATTTAGGGGGGAGCCAATGTCACTAATGTTGGGTAGGGACGAATGTCTGTAGGAAGGCAAACTATAGGATGGCATTGGATATCATTACTGTGGGGAGTGCTGAATTTTGCTACCATGAGTAGGCGCTGAATGTCACTACTATAGTGGAGTGCTAAATGTTTTTGAGGAGGTGCAAATGTCACTACTGTGAGGTGGCACTTGATGTTGGTATTGTGGATGGTTGGTACTGGATGTCACAGCTGCCAGGCTGCTAGAGGACACTACAGTGGGAGGAAAATTAAATGCTAGTCATAGCAAAACATCTTTAAAGCATAACTATCACTTCTGTTTGCCTCTGGCTCCTCCTCTGCCTCTACTTCCCCTCCCCTCCTCCCCTCTCCATAGACTTTTACAAGCAGCACCTGCCATCTCCTACTGAGTAACACAAATTTCTGTCTTCTCTGAAAACAGATTTTACAGCTTTTACCCATAAACTGAGATTGAAAGGTCAATCCAGGAGGAGAACAAAGCAGATTTCTCTAATAAGATATATTACAATTGTTCTTATATTAATATGTGCTATTTATTTATGCAATTAAATCTAAAAGAATGGCTACTCTTTATTATTTCTTACCAGAGGCAAATAATCGCTAACGTCCAGAAAATTCTACTTTAATTATCACATGTGCAGCCGCACTTCAAACAATACTTTCATTTAAGGCCTTTTAATCAACGAGCCATTTAATTCAACCCTTGTAGTGTTTGTACTCAATTAGGAAAAGTATGTTAAAAATGCAAAAAATGATATAAGAAATGTAATAATGAGCTGAAAACATAAAAATAACATGTACCTCGGCTAAACGATAGGTCTCCAGTGAGTGAGAGGAAAGCAGTTGTCAACGTGCAAGTGTCGGCCCGCGGCTACATTAATAGGTCTATTTTCTGTATTGTGCCTGGATTCTAATGCACAAACCCCTGTGTAGAAATCTCTAAAAGCCAGAGGAAAATGCCTTCTCACTGCCAAGTCTTCTAAAATATTTCTGTGCAAATCGAAATGTTCTTTATTCCTATGACAACCAAGACAGCTGGATGTCTGCAGAATTAAAATTCTTCTTTTATGTGCCGAGCATAGTTAAAGTCTCACTTCTTCATATTTATATTGTCATATATGTATACACCGCACTGCAAAAATAAATATACTCACAACCCAATGAATGATTCCCAAAAAGTGTCTCCAGGGTTCTGCCACCTCAGGTTCGGAAAATGATTCTATGGCTAACGTCACACTTTTTTATAGAATTGTGTTCACCGCATCCAGATCTGGATGCGGTGAACGCAATTGGCTTCCGACAAGCCGCAATCCGGTAACCGGATTACTCCGGATGTGTAATCCGGAGCAATCCTGTTACCGTACAGTTTGCCGCAGGGATGAGCAGACTGTTAGCTTTGTTAAAAAATAATAAATATTATTAATAATTGTGGCCATAATATCTCTAGGGGTTGCCCACCCCCCTAGAGACATACCACCCACTCAGGTGGGCATATAATGTGTTAATTGCAGATCTACAATAAGCCGACTCCTGTCGGCTCTGTACATTTTTATGAATGAAGCCGCCGCTCCCCTGTGAGCAGCGCGCATACTATACGTAATGTACGTATAGTATGTGTGCTGTCCGAGGTTCTGAAGGCTTTTATAGTAGATCTATGGCGCTATGCAGGTTTTGATAATAGGCTCCTATGAGGAGCATTTCCTGCTCTGGTTTTGAGCTTTTTAAAAGCTCAGAACCGGATCAGGTTTTAAAAAAAAAAAAAAACGCAAGTGTGACCCTAGCTTTAGGCCGGCTTCACATCACGGTTTTAGGGATCCGGGCTGTCCAGACAGCCCTGGATTCGATTTTGGCCCCATAGTATTCCTATGGGACCGGATGGGGCTGGATGGCAGTGATTTACCATCCGGTTCCCTGCTGTCGGGAAGGATCCAGCAGAATTAGTTTTTTTTTCCCCATACACAAAATTGCAGCTTGCAGCGTTTTTGTATAGGAAAGGAGAGCGCCTCACGCGTTGATTTTAGCTTCAAGTGATCTTTAATCCATGCCCATACAAGCGACATTTCGACCCTTGTGAGGTCTTTATCAAGCTCACAGTATCATACAAAAAACACTTTTATATAGTGCAAAACCCTTCCCACATCATTATAATACCCAATCACATAGTATTTCCATCAATCAGTCTAATACATTACTTATACTATCATTAAAAACATCCCAGTTGATTGTATAATATGAGGACTGAGATGTAATACAATCAGGATTGATCATCCCCCTCATCCATATCATAGATTGACTGATAAATCATATTATATTTTACATACCGGAGACCACAACAAATCCCTCCTCAAATCTGCAATGAGCATCATATGTTTCCATGGTCACTGTCCTCTACGTCAATGTATAGAGCCACCTCTCCATCTGGCTCCTCCAATCATCTGGTGCTCCTCATTGCGCATGCGTCGGTGTCGTTATTCAGATTGGATATCGCCGCTTTCATCATTGTGCCGGCGTCCTTATTCCAATACGACATCCCTGCGTGCATGTCAGCCCGCTATTCATTGGATGCCATCACCGCATTTCTGTTACTATGGTGCGCCACGTCTCCTGCACTCCTCCACAGTTTCCTTCAACAAAGCGACCCTATCGCCCCCTCCCTTAGTGGTGGGACATCGTCTGTAATCCTATGACGGAGTTGGTTTACTGTATGTCCAAATTCTTTCAAATGTCTTGAGACTGACAACTCAATCATCGCCGTCCTGATTGTACTTTTATGTTTTCCAATCCTCGCCCTTGTTTCCATTGTGGTCTCCCCCACATAGAGGAGACCACATGGACAGCAGATGGTATCAATAACATAATTACTCGTGCATGTGTAGCATCTTGGTATGTCATACTTTTTTCCAGACTGAGGATGATAAAAACTCCGTCCTTTTAGCATATTGTTACAACTAGCACACCCAAGACATGGGAAATTTCCCATGCTCGGACGGCTCAGTGTCTGTTGTAGGTCCCGTTTTGAAGTGCCAATATCCGATTTCACCAATCTGTCCCTCAAATTTTGACTCCTCCTATACGGGAAGAGCGGTTGCTTGCTAAATTCTTCAATATGCCCATGTCCTTTACCCAAAAGTGGCCAGTACTTTCATATCACATCAGCAACCCTCCTACTCAACCCATTATAGGTAGTAACTAATGGAATTCTGTTATCACTTTGTTTCTGTGTTTTTGGAACTAAAAGCTCATCCCTTTTGACATTCAGAGCTCTCCTTTTGTACTGCTGCATGGTTTGTTTAGGATAACCTCGTCTCAAGAATGTATTACACATGTCCTGTGGACGGGAATCAACAACCGTGTTATCTGCCACTATTCTCCTCACTCTAAGCAACTGACTCCAAGGTAATGCTTCCACCATGCCTCTGGGGTGTTCACTGGAAAAATGCAACGTGCTATTTCTATCAGTTACTTTTGTATACAAATTCAGTCTTCAAAGTTCCTTCAGTTTTGTATACCAGTGTATCTAAAAATTGCATTTTTTCCAAAGAACACCCCATAGTAAATTTTAATTCTGAATAGATGTTATTTAAGGACTCTTGTATGGGCATGGATTATAGATCACTTGAAGCTAACATCAATGTGTGAGGCTGTCCTTTCCTTTCCTGTGCATGATATAGTCCTGGTGGAACTTCCTGGACGAGACCTTTTTGGTAATGTAACAGACTCAGCGAATTCCACTTGGTGCTGTGTCCTCCATATGTGTCTGTGCAGAGTTTTTGTGTTCGGGGCAAAAATCTGACAAAATCAGATCCTCTCGGATCCACTCGGACCTAGTGTGATCCGGTGCCCATTAACATTAGAGTCTATGGGCTCCGGATGACATCGGACCTGACAGAAAATCTGTCCGGACGCCGGGTGCTGAAGTTCAGTGTTGGCCAGTGCTGAATTTCAGCACCTGGAGAGCTCCTGGCTGAGATTTCAGAACCGCGGCTAGATCCCCGCTATACGCGATTTTGAAATTTCAGCACTGGACAGCGGCAGCAGCCGCGCAGTGCCGAATCCAGGAGAAAACAGGATCGGATCCCTCCGGTTCTGTTTGTCTGGAGCTGTCAGGCTGTGCCCGATGCATCCAGCAAAACACTGGACAAAGCCTGACAGCAAAAAAACGTGGTGTGAAGCCGGCCTTAGGCTGCGTTCACACATTTGCATATTTTGCTGCGCTTTTTTGCGCGCGCTTTTTGCCGTGTTTTTCGGCCGCGCAAATAAGCGCAACAAAATTCGCAGGGGCTTTCACACACTGCACTTTCTTTACTCCAGAAAGCGCAGTGATGTCACAGAGGGGAGGAAGAATCCTGCTTCCTCCTCCCCTCTGTGACAGCCCCATTAGATTTCACAGTGTATTAATATACACTGTGAAATCTAAATTAAACAGAGGCAAATGTATGTAAAATAAAAAAGAATGAATACTTCACCAGTCCGGTGCCTTCTCCCGCTGTCTGGTGCCTTCTGCCGCTCTCCGGTCTCCGGTTCCAAGTGTGAGGTGTACTGAGAAGACCTGTGGTGACGTCAGAGGGGGGGCGTTCCCGGGGCGTTCCCAGCACTGATTGGCTGTTTGCGGTCATGTGATATGTATCACATGACCGCGAGTGCCCGGGAACGCCCCTCTGACATCACCACAGGTCCTGTCAGTACACCTATCACTTGGAATCGGAGACCGGATAGCGGCAGAAGGCGTCGGACAGGTGAAGTATTGATTCTTTTTTATTTTACATACATTTGCCTCTGTTTAATTTAGATTTCACAGAGTATATTAATACACTGTGAAATCTAATGGGCGGCCACAGCTGTCACAGAGGGGAGGAGGAAGCAGGATTCTTCCTCCCCTCTGGGAGAATACGCAGGAGCAGCTGCGTAAACAATTGACATATCAATTGTTTACGGAGCTGCGCTTTCTCCCGGAAAACGCAGTGCGTATTTTTGCGCAATGTCTGCACCGCAAAGTGAATTTCACATTCACTTTGCTGGCAGACAAAAGGCACATTGCGTATTTTGAAAAGCGCGCGTAAAAAAGCGCAGCAAAATACGCAATGTGTGAATGTAGCCTTAGACGTAAATAAAAAATGTTACAGATACATCAGCACTCCTCTCTTTGTTTTGACATCATCTTCTGTTCTTCCTCTCCCTTCTCTCTATGTTATACATACAAGGAGGGAGTGGGAAAAAGGAATAAATCATCTAATAGGGTACAGAGAAAATATTGTGCAAAAATGGAACAAATCACAAGAGGAAATCAGTGCAGGATAGAAGCTGCAAATCCTATAAGACAAGGAAATCCCAAACATAACAAAGATAAAGTATATATAAACAAGCCCCCGAATACCAAAAGGGTTGAAAAATACAAAGAATGTTCAAAAGGAGCAAAAATAAAACAGATAAAAACAACATGAGACAAGGACAAAAAAAAACATAAAAGAGATATGAGAGGGAGGAGAATGTCTCAGTCAAGTGGAGGAATGAAAATACATTGTCAGATATCCACAGCATCAGATAGAAAAAGCAGGAGGCATATCCTTATATAGTATAAAATGATAACCATGTATGTCCAGTGACAAAATATGTAAATGTCAATGATGAAAATATGTGTCTAGTGACAGAGCAGATAACATTATCAGAATGATGTAATGCTGTCACACGGCGTTTAGCACAAAACTCGCAGAGTGTCATTGTGGCATCTGCCTCGGTTCACACTACAGATTCTGACACTCCACACTGAGGTTTCTCTGATGCTTCTGAGTAGTACAGGCAGGCTCGGGCATCGACCATCTTTATTCTCTTTAGTGATTGGGCAAGCAGGAGTTAATCTCTGTATGACTCCTGGTTACCTCTAGGATCACATGTTTTGGGATACCTATCACAGTCGCTGCCCACCTTTTTAAGATGGTGGAATCTGTCTTCTAGTGCAGACAGTAGCTTTTTGCAATACTGGTCCATGTGCTTGGTGATCCAGTTGCTGATGATCTATTGAACTGCTGTTTGGTGTTGCTTTGGTTTCCTCCTTGCTCTTTATTTCTCTGTGCTCTGTGCATGTACTGCTGTGAGTGAGAGTTTTGGTTTCCCCAATGTTCTATTTGAGTGGGGTTTTACCACTCCTGTCCGGAACTCTGGGTGGGGACAGGGGGTACTGGACCAGGGTGGATAGGTGCAGGGCAAGGTTGGCGCTCAGACATCCTCACCATCAGAGGTAACTCTGGGACAAGGAACAGGTAGGGACCCTCTAGCCTTGAGGGTCAGTCCTGGTCTCCCTATCATTTATTACTACCCCATGAAAATAGCCTTTTGTCAACAGTAAAAATGTATCCAGTGAAAAGACGTTTAACAATATAAGAATACAAAATAGCATAGCAAAAAGAGGGCAATTAAGACCATGTGAAAATATCAAGTCATTAACTAATATAGTAAAAATAACACAGGAGACATACTATAACCCCTTCACACCACTCCAACATTTCGCTACCTCTTCATCATGGGAGTGGGATAGAACCTGTGCTGATGTATGAGATAATGAAGACGGCAACACCCTGGATTTAAACAGATTTCACATACAGCCTGTATTACTGGGAGAGTCACTCAAAGGTGAGAAAAATCTGAAACTTGGATCAGGCTGCAAACTGAGTATCAGAGGTTGGAAAACAAATACTGCAATGAAGACTGCAAGCTGAAAGTTTGTGCAATATATATATTAACTAAAGGTATCAACTAACATGTAAAATTAATTGTTTTCCAGTCAATGTTGTCCAAGCCTCTAAATGGGTATTTCAGTTTTAACTATTGATCAGATGTCCATTACGAGATAAGTCACAATTAAAAGATAGTGATGAGTGAGCACTACCATTCTCAGGTGCTCGGTACTCATAATGAGCAGTCAGACGCTGGATGGTTGCAACAAGAGATGGTGCAGTTCGTAAAGTAAGACTTCCTCAAATCATTTTGCACAAACTGGGCATGTTATAAAATAATAAGAGATGCCATACTCACTGAGTGTAACCTCAGCAATCCAGTGCAAGCTACACCAGTTGTCACTGCCAGGATGGAAGAACGTCTGTTTAGTTCTTGTTTCTTAAAGGGAATCTGTCAGCAGGTTTTTGCCATGTAATCTGAGGACACAGAGAATTCAGCGATGCGTCTCTTATCAATTGTGTGCATCTATTTACCTGGAATGTTTCTTTTAGCTTCAGTATATTATCATTACTTGACTAGGTTACTTAGAGGTCAGATAGTCTGGCATGCCCCTGTTGTGATTATCAGCTCACTGTCTATTGACTTTGCATATAGAGAGCGTGGTGTGGGCAGAGGAAGCTTTCACAGATCAGCTGCATGGCGAAATCTAAAACCTATGATTGCATTAGTCCCGCTGCACCCAGTAAACTTAGTGATACCTTGTTAGATTCAGGGTCTCTTTGCTATATTATGTTTGTAATAATGCCTCTTAGAAGAATATCACAATCCAGCAGAGGTCGGGAATTTTTATACTGTAAGATGTCTGCCCTGTTCAGCCCACTTCTGGCCTGCAGTTCCCACCCCCTGGCTGTGATATGAACTATTCAAAAGCTAATATGGATCATAACTTTGCCTGGGAGCATCGTAGGTGGAATATAACGCTCTCATATTTTTGGTTATGATTTTAGCTTTCCAATGGTGAGACACACCACCACTTTGCGGTAATCCCACGGCTAATATCAAGTTTGAGGTACTTATGAAGGTACACAAATTATGTAGAAATATGTGTTATGATCTTCTATTTCCTCTGATGCCATATTTTAATTGTCATATTTTGGGGAGTGGTATGTAATTAAATATTAAAGGGTTTCTTGGCACCATTGGGTCTGGCCGAGTCTATGAAGCTTTTTTTAAATCCCCAGGCAGAGGGAAACTAGCTCTCACACTTAGCTGCAGAGTCACAGGGGGATCTTCCTTTTTGTATAATGACTCTGGTTACAAAAGTGTCATCTACCTACGTTTATCAGGAAGCCTCCATTGTGTGGCCTTGGCCAGGAAATTAGTATCCTCAGGTTAGTTAGCAGACCCAGAAGATTAATTAAGCCTCGGGCAAAAGGTGAGGGCTCTCTCCTTGAGAGTAAGGAAAAATATGGTGACACCTGAACAAAATGGCTATTGTAGAACTTGCTTAATACCATCATTCCTTACAATGTTGCTATCAGATGAGGTAGCAAAAACCTTCTGAACAGATTCCCTTTCATGGCGGTTGCTACTGTTTACTTTTTTGCTTACAATGAATTCCAAGCATCCCCTGTACCAATTTCACCAACATGATGAAATACAGTGAAAATAATATTTGTTCTTATAGATATAGCAAAAACAAAGTATAAAAGAGTAGAGCAAAGATGTCAACAACATATTGCAGGAATGACAGGAGACTTCCACACCTTACTCTAATAAGTAATAATTCCGTAGGAGAACAGCCAAGTTTTATTATTTGGAGCAGAGGCGTTTTAATGGAAATGTCTGTAATATAATACAATATGGTATTTTCCAAAGTATGAGTCTGCTGATTTAAAAGGGAAGTAAAACTGCTTACAAAGCGCGCTCTTCAATGAATTATTCTCCGCATCAAATGCAAATGCAGGAAGGTCGAGAGACATGGATCAGTTTTTGGGGACAAATCGCATTCTGCAAATATCTTTGTATCAAGTAAAAGAGTAAAAATCCAAGCGTGCTCATGTACTCCGGACCTGTCACCAGGGAAAACATCTCTGCATTTTGGCAAAACAAGTGTAAATATAATGAGTAGAATTTGGGGAAAAGAAAGAAATCTGCTCATTAAAATAACTAAGAGACTCTATTTCTTAGATGGGAACTCTCACAGATGGTGAGCAGCACAATAGACGCCGCATCGGGCTTCATTTCCTCAGGTCCCCTTGGATGGGGAATGTCTCATGGCACATACGTAAAATACATTTTGATAAGTCGGTATATTTTGATGTGTGGCGGAGATTAGAATACAATGATTTATTCGTGTGTGATCTTTACGACATTGAAATCTGTTTATGAGAAATATTGAATAAGGCTAAATAAGTAGAAGGTAAGTGCACTTAGTGTGTGGATGAAGGGGTTGCGTACTTCCGCCAAAGAATGATGGCGTCGGCCAGGCAGCAGAACTGTAATTCTTGTTAGGGTGGTTTCACACCCGCAGTGCGTCCAGGTCAGGCTAAAAACAGGTGCATCTGCATCCGTTTGTGCGTGTCCAAACACATGCCACCGCAGCATTCTCTTTTTCCCTGATCAGGCTTAATACCGGTGCATCCATTTTTGGCCTGATCCTTCTGGTCCGGGACCTGTTGGGAAGGACTGAAAATGCTCTCTGGGCATGCACAGTGTGACATCCGTGTCAGCCTTGGGATGGATCCATCCCCATTGAAGTCCATTCTATATTTTGACACAGTGCGGCACTTCCAGTGGCTTCTGGATTTTTAATGAGCCAAAAAAATCGCAACATTGTGCATCCGGGGAGGAGGTCAAAAGATGCATTTGCAAGGATCCGCCAGAAACCTTATTCCACTGCATGTGCCTCTGGCCCCATTTTAAGTATATGGACTCATGCCTGATCAGAAGGCTTCATGATTTCAATGGATTATAACTCAAGACAAAATAAAAATGCAAGTGTGAAACACCCTTAGATTGCAGGATTGACTTCACACTGCTCCACCTCAGTTAACAAAATCGTTTAGATCGCTGGTGAGCTGTCACACCGGCAGACTCACCAGCAATCAGTGGACCAGAGATATCGTGGAAATTATTTAAATATCGTTTCCACGATATCTTGCTCCCGCTGCCAGGCTGCGGTAAGCGGGAGCAGGCTTGTCTCCAAGGTAAACTGCGGGTATCTAGGCAGCGCGCGCTGCCTAGATACCCGATGTATACCTTGGTTACCAGCCTTCTACGCTCACCGGCTGGTATCCAAGGTACACAGCGGGTAACTAAGATACCAGCCGGTGAGCGGAGAAGGCTGGTAACCAAGGTATACATCGGGTATCTAGGCAGCGCGCGCTGCCTAGATACCCGCAGTTTACCTTGGAGACCAGCTCCCAGCGCTTGCATAGAGGCACTGGGAGCTGGCTTATCGATCGCCTCCCGGTGTCACACGCAGCAATGCTGCGTCTCCACCGGGCGACCAACGATAGATTTGAGGTCCTATCCTCAAATCAAGCGATGAACAATCAGCCAATTGATTGTTCATCGTTTGTAGTGTCACATGCAACAATGTCATTTCGACATCGTTCAAGCATCACAGAACACGTGACTTTTGAACGATATAGGCAACGATATCGTTACGTGTGACGGTACCTTAAGAATTACTAACTTTTCTGCAGGCTCTTCGAGGAGGTGATACATTGTAGGCAAGGTATAAGGACTGTCCTGAAAAAAATTCCCCTTGCCATTCTAAGCCATGCATTTGCCATATCCCTCTATACTAGTCACCTCCTCCATGCCTCTTCCATGCTGTCAAGTACGGATAAGGGAATTGTCCGACGCATGATGCAACACAAAGGACAATGAAATAGTTTTGGGGAAGGCCCTATCGATTTAATGTCCATCCAAGTTACAGGTAAACAGGGGAATTACGAACAGACTAAATGCAAACAGCACCGTTGGACAGAACCCCGAGATACTCCAACACCCTTTAACCCCTATACAGGGATCTGGCTTTACTGCAAGGTCCAGGGGGTTGTTGCCAATAGATGGCTTGCAGTCCAGGAAAAAAAAAAAAAAGTCGCCAAGCAGGGTAAAAACCATGAAGTCAGAAAAGTACAAAATCGTAAGGTTGATCAATCCAGAAATACAATAATACAAAGCTGGATACAACAAGTGAACCAGGGAATATTTCTGGCAGCTAGCAGCAACAGACTGAAGATACAAATAGTGTGTAGTACTTCTTAATTGACTGAAGCCATGAGTTTAATGATCCAGCTGGGCAGCCATGCACAAACATCCATGCAGTCAGACTGCTCCATCACCAGCTCTACATTCAGAGTGAACACAGCGGAATCTGGGGGCAGAAGCAGAATTCGCATGAGCAGACTCTGGGGATGTGACAATTGGTAGGCAGCTGGGAATGGGACACCACCTGACACTGGCCTATATCTGTCTCTTCCTGCCCTGTCATCCCTATGTGGGTCTTTCCCCTGCCGTCATCACATGCCTCCCTGGTTGTCACCTCCCCACACATTGTCTGGTTTCATGGCCAGTGAGTACACTAGACTGCACTACTGATGTAATGAGACACAGGGATGGATTCACAGATAGGGGAAATGGACAGAAAGGATACAACTCAACTTGGTATCTGCTACCCAAATGAACGGCGCCAGGTGAGTAAATCTCCAGCAGCAACTAGACCCGAACAACAGGAAAGCTGCACACACCTAGATGGTCTGTATAGAAAGAACAACAGGTGTTGGACCATGTGACTCCTTAAAGAGCGGAAGATGTAATCACTAACCTGGCTGCAAACAGAGAAACAGGCTTGGAGCTGCCAGCAAGGTATAACTGACATTAACCCCCTGACCATAAAGAAATTGACTACATTTAAAATCCACAGCTCCAAAGCTCTCACACGTCTCCTACAAACGTGTGACACCTGCCCTTTAAAGGGAATCTGTCAGCAGGTTTTTTCCCACCTCATCTAACGGCAACATAATGAAGACAAAGAGACCCTGAATCCAACGATGGATCACAAAGATTACTGACTACAGCTGTTTTGACTCTTTTAAAGAACTGAGTGTTAAGCATCAATTTAAGGAGAACAGAGATGCTGTTGTCGAGCCCCAGGCCCTGGGGTACTCGGGTATCAGGCTCGGAGGGGTTCTCACAGGGATGGCACAGGTGTCAGCGCCAGAGCCTGTAGACTGGGTGACACTTCAATAGAGGGGTTATGTACAGGGAATAAGAGTTATTGTCATGTGATGCCACCTGTAGTACCTGGTGATGGGTCACCAGTGCCGTCACAGTCCTCCGGAGGGCGATGGTATTGCAGCAAGGATGGCAAAGCTCGCTAGAGGTGGAGTTGGTCCTCCGGGGCAGCGAGTAATAAAGGGGCAGCTTGGAGTGGGACTTGTGGCCAGGGTAAAAAGTAGTAAGGCAGTCTATAGGGAGGTTGGGGACGGAGAGGAATAACGCACGCACTCTGAGGAAGTCTCTTTTACCTTTTACTGATGGTATTCACAGGTAAAGATGTCCAGAGCACTGTCAGGTGACCAGGTGCACAGTGAGTCTCCACAGCAAGTGGGTATAAGACCTCCTCACATTCCCTGCTGTCGCTGAAGCCCTGCCTGTATGCAACACGACTGGCCTACTTACTTTTTCTGGTCTTCTCCTTCTCTCTCCTCCTGCGCGGTCCACGGGTTGCCCTCTATGATCACCGCTGTTTGGTCTTTCATTACGGTGTCTGGCTCCCTTTCACTGGGTATGCAGGGAGACCGGGTGACTGAAGTCTCCACAATGTGCCAGGGTTTTCTGCAGTCCTGGAGTAATCCTGCAGGTGCGGATCCCCAATGTCCAGTATGTCTTGGGTAAACTTCCACTAGTTCCTCTACTCCCTTGGCTAAGCTCCATGCCTTCTGTCCCCACTCCCAGGCTTGGCTCAACGGCAGAAGGGCCACTCCGGGTCACTGATTTGGACCTAACCGCGGCACCGATCACCAGGTCGTCTTCGCAGCTCTCCTAGCGTCTGCACACTCTAACTAACTCCTCCCCCAGCAGCAATATTTATAGGGGAACTCAGGAACTCACCTAAAGTCAGTGAGTGTAGCTCCCCCTACTGTGCCGGGGTGGAAGGTGTTGCATGTTGTAGGTACCTGCTGTGGAAACCCAGCTGTGCAGTAGGGAAGGCTGTGGCTACCTGCGTGAGCAGGGAGCCACACTGTACACTACAGGTTTTTAGGATATAAAATCGTACACAATTTTATTTTTCAGAAGACATGAATAAAGTGAACAGTGGGGGATAAAGCACTAAAAAGGAAAGGGCGCACAATAGTGTTTATCCGTGGGATTAAAGTGAATACTGCACATACGACAGTCTTTTCAGTGGGTAAAATACACGGATCTTGGAATGAGATCAGGCATTATCACAAGCTCAACATAGTACAAATTAAGAAACAAACACATATGGGTATAGGTAGTTATACAAAGATGAGGTCTATATTGAACTCTATACAGAGACCATCTAAAGTTGTGTCATCACATGAACAGGCGTTTCCCTGCTCAACTTATCCCCCACATGGGTAACTATTGGGGGCTCTTTACTTAGAAACTCTCACTTAGGTAATTGTTTTAGAATGGTCTAAGATAGTCTGTCTCTAATGTACACTATTGTACCATAGTGACAATTTGAACGGTGGGCAAACGTGACGTATATCTGATATAACCTATAATCAAAGCTGTAGGTTTTGTATAAAACAACATACATTTTAATGAGTTATTGTCTGCCCTGTTCATGTGATGACACAAATTTAGATATTCACTTTATTCATGTCTTGTAAAAAATACAATTGTGTTCGATTTTATATCCTAAAAACCTGTAGTGTACAGACTCCCTGTTCTCCTTAAATTGATGTCTACACATCAAGCTCCCAATCAGATGGAGAGGGGCATATCGGACTGCTGTGCACGTGAGTTTCTAGTCCTCTAATGCTAATCATAGCATAATAAACCATTTAGTTAAACTATAGCTCGCACACAGATAAGAGAAGCACACTTGCTTTTTGTTTTTTAACCCTTACAGCATTCTGTCCTCAGCTTACGTAGCAAAAACGTGCTGACAGATTTCATTTAATGCATATTTGCACAGAGCACCTCAACACCATGCACATTAGGTCTTCCTGAAGAACTGCTGCTTGGAAGGTTTTGGCAAAGCCAGGGAAATTTGTTAAATCTTCTGGGAGTCTGTGAGGTCCCTCCTTTTCCATGTAGCTTGTTGGATACCGTGGGAGTATTGCAATGTATGGTTTTAAAGTGTATATATGTGAGTAGGAAGAAGTAACCACTTTTTAACCCCTTAGCAGCTCTCCTCTTGTCCATGAATGGTGCCGAGTTGTAATACCCAATACCCAATGGCGTTGTTTTGAGAAAAAATTACTTCTACATGATTATTAGTAACTGGCAAATCTTTAAATGATGTAATCCAGCACCAAGGAGTAATAAAATCTATTTTATTGAAGCACTAAAAAGCCTTAGAAGAAACAAGGAAAAAATTGTAAAAACACGTAAGGTCGGTGTACTTGTCCCAGCCACTTACATGATCTTTTCCTTGTTCCTAGGGGGAGATTTTTAATGTCTCAATAAAATTGATTTTATTACTCCTTGTTGCTGGATTACATCATTTCAAGATTTTCCTGTTAACTCAAAGACCCTTGTACCTACATTGGAATCTGTGGACATCATCGGGTGTTGTGGTGAGCTGATCACACCTTTCTTTGTCATTGTTCACTGGTGCTAGACTAGCCAGGGGCCAGTTTTAAAAATACTTCAACTTTGAGGGGTATTTTTCTACAAAGGTAAAGGCAGTATATGTGTGATCATGGAAAGATTCTGATAAAAAGGGATCCTGTGGACAAAAAAAAAAAAACTATCAACAAAGCGGGTCAGAGGAGGATATCACCAATTGTTCTGATTGGAGATAAGCAAACTGAACTTTAAAGTTCAGCGTTCGGACCAAACGCAGACTTTACTAAGAGTTCGGGTTTGGAGTTTGAGTGCTTTATGTACACAAACCATGGGAGTGAGCAGCACTGTACTCGGATACACTCGGTGCTCGCTGTGCTCGGGTACACTCGGTGCTCAGCCAAGTGCGAGCCACTTGTAGTGCTTAAAGAGGACCTGTCACTCACCTGGTGCGGCATTCTGTGCCACCTCCTGCTGCTCTGTTCCTCCTCTTGCCTATGTGCAGCCCCCTCCTCACCTGCGCCGCCATGTAAGTGTCTGATCTCACACAGGCGAACAGCGAGGACTTGTCAGGAACGGGAGCAGGCGGCTGACGTCACGGCCTCGCTGTGCGCCTGCTGAGATCAGACGCTTACACACTGGGGCAGGCGAGGAAGGGGCTGTACACAGACAGGAGGAGGAACATAGCAGCAGGAGGCGGCACAGAGCGGCCGGAGGTGGGGAGAAGCCCCGTGGCAGCGATGACTCCATAACCAGGAATGCCCTCCGGACTCACTATATGTAAGCTTTCTAAAGTGTATATCTCAGTGTACAGGGGTGCTAGAGACATGGGGGACCCCTTCCCAGAAATCAGCAGGCATGCTGAATTCAGTGGGGCATTTAGTTTGCCATGTACCAGGGGAATGACAGGTCCTCTTTAAATGATTCAAACTGGGGGTAAAATTAGCATTATTAGATGTAGTGTGTGTGCAGACACGGGGGTCAGGGGATGCTCCTGTCCACTGGCCCGGCCGCCTTTAGAAAGACTGCATGGACTAGGGCTCATCCCAACTGAACGCTCAAACTCCTTAACCATGGGCAGAACACTAAGAGAACACAGGGTGAGTGAACCACAACAGTAAGACTTTATTGGATCCCCAACAAGTATATAACACATACACAAGCAAAACTTAATAAAATGTAACGGGCAACAGAGTCTCACCCTTCCAGTGGCTCACCAAGGATTAGAATGTTTGTGACTCGGGGCTTCCAGGGTCACTTACTCCAATCCAGCAGCACCCTGCTTTCGGCAGACACCTACCAAGAGAGGAATAGCGACAAGCATAGAAAGATAGCCGAGCACAGCAAAGTCTGTAGCCAGGTGACCGAATTGTCCCAAACTGGGTTTCTTCCTTACGTAGTCTCTGCTATCTCAGCTGAATCCTAGCATTCGATGCTAAAGTAAATGTAAATAATTCAGGTTCTCTTCCCCGTAGCCGGCACTGAAGAGCCTAGGCTGGGTTTATGGAGTTCCAACCAGGTCCGCAGACGCTATTTTGAAGCCATCTAGCATATGAACTTCTGGTTAATGAACAGGCTCCCTTTATAAATCCCGATATTTATTTGTGGACATTGGGGATTTCAGGATTGGTGGAAAAAGACTGTGATCTCATTAGCTTTATTCCATATATAAGATCCCTTGGAGTCATGAGTGTCTGACAGAGGGGATGAGGGGGTCAGGTAATTTAAATTGAATTAGCAATACACATCCTCAGAACTAAGGAAGACTCGCATACTTAATTCTCTTTGAGTCAACAAACGTATCCATATCCACCGTCATTCCTTAGCACAGATGAGCCCTATCTGAAATGGTGTTTTCCCTCCAGTCCTGGACAGCTTTGCCCAAATAGACCGTCTAATTCGTTTAAATATATGCCACTTTGTTGGTGTGAATTTGCCAAATTCATTAAATGTTAATGAACTGGATAGACCTACTATAGCTGTCTTATGCAAAATGCCAGTATTAATAAAGTGTGTCCTACTTGTCCTATAGACTCTTGCAACAGTTTATGTCTATTGTAAAAAAAAAAATAGAATAGTCTTATATTGGCTTGTATACACATTTACGCATTAGTTTTTAATATTGTGGGGTCTGGACGCCACGTTGTATCTGTAGTAAGCATGTATCATTAATCTGACAGCAGCACAGCATTCAGGAGAACACATAACACCAGCCCGGAGATTTACCATCTCATCAGTTTACAATATTTCTGCTCGGCTAACTGTAAGATTGAGAGTAACAAAGAGCATCAAGAAAAATAAGATGTGTGTCTTCTTTTTATATATTAAATTACAGCCTGTGATTGTGTCGTTCAGCCTCAGAATGAAAGGAGACAAAAGGTTCTCATGATATTACAGATATATCCTAATTAAAATGCATTATTATTTAAAAAATGTGATCACCATGCTCCAACGCCTCAACTGATTACACAAACGCTGCAATGAGTCTCCGGGCTGTCATCACACTGATTTATGGGATTTAGAGCATATTAGTTAGGTGATCTTCCCTATACAAGAATTAAAGGGAACCTGTCACCAGGTTTCTCCATGTAAAGTGTGGCCACCACCAGTAAACCCTTATATATGGGATTCTAGAATACCGTATATGAGTCCCCAGGTCGATCTGTATAACATCAAAATATCTTTTTATAATACTCACCTTTGCTGTGGTCCGGTTCAATGGTTGTCGATGGTCTTGATCCGTGCCTCATCTCTTCTTGCTTCACAATGATTGACGCAGAGCAAAGAATTATAGAGTGCATGCCTGGGGAAAGACTAAAGAACGTCGGCGCATGTACATTACAATTCTTTGTTCTGCCCCCCTCTGTGGATTATGTAGGTTGCATGATGCACACAATGTAAGAACAGAGGAGATGGCGGGTCAAGACCATTGACGTCCATCGAACTGGACTGCCCCATAGGACTGGTTTACACATACCATCCGCTTTTGTCTTAAACCCGTTTTTGGGAACATTTTGGACATTTTTTTTCTAAGTCCAAAAACGCATATGCGTTAACGCATGTGTGTGTGATTTTTAAAAAAAGGCATGCGTTTTCATGCAGCATCCCAAAAACGCTGCTAGCTGCATTTTTAGGGTGCATTAAAAAAAGCATGTGTTTCTTTAACATGGGACCCTATGGGAAACGCATGCGTTAACGCATGGTACATATGGTCACCTGCGTTAACGCATAAGCATTTTTCATGAAAAAATGACTAAGTCCCAAAATTTGCCCAGGACCACAGGGGACACTATTGGCACCCTTACAAAAACGGATCAGTTTTTCTAAGGGCTAAAAAAACGGATTTGTATGTGTGAACATGGCCATAGTTGAGTATGAAAAAAGGTTTTTTTCATCTAGAAAGCAATGGCATGAAGCAGGTTGGCAACATAGTTGACCTCGGAAACCCCTCTCATTGTGAAAATGAAGGGGCTGCACAGCAGCACTCACCACTGTCAAGCTATGGTGGGAACTACATATGTCCTCATTCATTTGTAAGGGTACCTTTACACGCCGCTACAACAAGGTGGAAACAACCGAGTGCTTCACATGCACGAGCACGCACAAACGGTTACAAACGGTACCCGCACCGCCTTTACACGCCGCTACAAGGTGCTCTACAGAAGGTTGAATCTATCTCTGGATGCACCGCCGGGTGCCACAAGTTACCTTCTGCAGAGCACCTTACCTTATTTACACACCGCTACAACAAGGTAATATGGGCGGACCTGGTGCAGCAGGGACAACACATAGGCGTGCCAGAATTGTGGATTACGAGACATTCGTACGCTGATAGGACAAAGCAATAGCATCATGATTGGGCAGGCATCGCAGGAGGCTGATTAATACATGACGCTCGAGCAATTGTGTAGTGTGACTGGTCAGCTCCTTAAATATGCCGCCCTATGCAGCGACTACCAATCGTAGCGCAGGAGCTTCCTCCAATGATCACTGAAGGGCGGTGGTTTCCCGGAGGCTGTGTCACCCCCCAGGGAGTTAACTAGGTGACGAATAAACCTTACCCTACCGTATTTACACGCCATTACCACCGGGTTGAAATCAACCTGTTTTAGAGCACGGCTCTGAAACAGGTGCCGCAAGTGACGGGTGGAAACAACCTACTTTACACGCCGCTACCTCGGGTTGATTTGGCGGTGCAAGATACATTTGCCTCATCAACCCGGTTGTTTCCACCTTGTTGTAGCGGCGTGTAAAGGTACCCTAAGGGATGCCATCAGTCCTCTGCACGGGGTGTGCTTTTGTAAGGGATGCAAAAATAAAATGGAAAAGAAGGGTATTCTTGGGTTTGAAAATCACATATCCTATAAGCTACCGTATCCACTAGATCCAACCACTATGGGTCTGATCAAGCATACCTATGACTAGGAACTTTCACGTTTCCCTGTCCTGGAATCTAATATGATTTTTAATGTTTCAATAAAAATGCATTTCTATTACTCTTTGGTGCCTGATTACATCGTTCTAAGAACCTCCTATGGGTCTGACCACTGAGATCCCCACAAGACCTCAGAGCCAGGGCGACATGTCAATGGAGTGGGGGTTAACACGCACTGCTGCTCCACTCATAATTGATGGGAGCCCGGGAGATTACTGAGGACAGCACTTGGCTGGTCTTTGGCACTCCCATAAGAGCTATTGGAGTGGTAATGCATATCAACATCCACCGGTCCATTCAAGCCTTGTTTCTTGGGATCAATGAGGGACCCAGCAGTCAGACATCCAGCGATTGAGAAGGTATCCTCTATCTGAAAGATGGAGGATAGCTTTCAAAAGTGAGAAAACCCCTTTAAAAGATGTAGCTCTATGGCCCCTTCATTCCCAGGATCAATAGGGCTCCACCAATCATAAAGTGATGGCATATCCTAGTCATATAATGTAACTTTCATGATCGGACTATAAGATAAGAATAAAGTCAATTGAAATCTCATTTCCATGTTGCGTTGGAGTGACTGTTGCATGACTGTTTGTATTACCGTACTTGCGCCCTTTTGAAACGCCACAAAAATATTCAGCCTGTTCACCAGGTGGCATGAAACGGGTTCAAAATGGATTCCAAAAGGAATTGTGCCAAATTAAATCATACATTGTATGACATCTTTGTAATTTATTCACAGTACAAATGGCAATATAACAGGTTAAATAACAAAACTATGACAAAAAAGGTACCAAATAATTCCCTTATAATAAATATCAATAGATCATTTTTGTGGGCAGGGGTTAAGTCACTTTTCTCTTTTTTTTGTCTTCAGGTATGTGCTGATGTTTATTCAATCACTTATGCAATTCATCAAATTGGAATAAATTTGAAAAAGTGAAAAAAGGCCTTTGACATGGCGTCACATTCTGAACCCACATCTCTCCCTGCACATCTGGGCTAATCTAATCCTCCGACGTGTGCCTCTATCCAGTTAAATCCTGCTGTCAATCTCTGACAACGGGATTTAACATGTGTCAGTAGGGAGCTTGCCCTTCCTCGATCCCATCCGAGTGTCCAATGAAGCACTGCTTTGTATAGCACAAGCGATCGTACAGTGGCAGCTTCAAATCCCCAAAAGGGACTTGCAAATACAATAAGAAAAGAGAAAAAACGTTTGTAAAAATATGAAAAAAGTAAAAAACACAAAAGTTCAGATCACCCCCCTTTTGCCCCATTAAAAATAAAAGTATATATAAAAAAAAATAATAAAACAATACATATATTTGGTATCGCTGCATTCAGAAATGTTGGGTCTATCAAAATATACACAGCGATTTTCTGGTTTTTATATTATCCAAACTTTTTCAAAGCATATATCAAGAGGATTAATTTCTAAAATGTAACTTTTATTTGATTTTTGTTAAAAAGGAAACTATAGTTCCTGTGATGCGATTTATGAAATCCAAACCTTACCAAGGGGATCTAGGGGGGTGGGAACGCTGTCCCTATACTCTCCCTGTCTCACCCTGCCTTGCATTGGAGTTTTAGACACGTAAAAATCTTGCTGGTGTCCCCATACCACGGCGGCTGCCCCTCCTAACCCTGATTGCACACTAGGGTGAGGGGTTGTGGATCTCACAATTCTACACTAACCTAAAAGACCTGTTTGTCTGGTATATGTGTCATGGAAGTGCAAATAGGGGTCCTACTAGCATAGTCCGGGTCAATCCCCGTTGCTCAGTGGAAAAAGCCACATAGGACGTGTTTGTACAAAAAATCTATTTCTTGTGATAGGGATCCCCTCTATCACAGGGTGTGTGTATGGGGGCGTGTTAGTGTGGTGACCTATTTTCCAATACCAACAATGGTTGGCAATAAACCAAATCTCAGATGAGATATATGTCACACTTTACCTATAAACAACACACACCCAAAAGATATGTACATAAAACACTGTCAGAGACCAAATTCTGGCCCAGACCATTGCATGTAGGACCTATAAGACACACAACCGTGCCACTGAGGGCACCTGTAAGGCAGGGGTATAGTACCCAAAGTAGCTAGCCAGTAGTCACTTAGCTTAGCATGATGATGCCGCGTCCTTCACTCTACGCGTTTTCCCCCACCGTAGTTCTCGTCGGCGGGTTCCTCAGGAGTGATCCTCCGCAGCACCGGGCACCGGTCTGTGCCCTGGGTCGCCCAGGTTGAAGGAGATGATGATCCTCCTTCTCCCCTTCAGTATGGTAAATGGCGGCCCACACGTGCCTGAACCCATGTCTTTTATACACTCCTTAATTGTGATGATTAATTAGGCGGCGGAGTCAGCGGGTCACCGCGCCGACCCCTTCATTATGTCTGATTACCATAACCTGCGGTGTTGCTGGCCAATAATCAAATGTCCGCACCTCTCAATCCTCCCCCATGTCCAGTGTGTGCATCCAATATCACACTACTTCCCTTTTTTATTTATTTTTTTTTTCTCCTTTCTTTCTCTCCCTCCTCCTGTTTACTTCCAAGGATGGAAGTGCATCACAGGCACCCGATCACATGACCGCATTCTCATCCAATACATTCCATTGTTTACAACTAGGGGCAGGAAATGCATCACTCGTACCCAGTCATATGGCCACATCCATCTCCACAGTCCTTCCCCGGCCCGGGAGTGTGCGGACATGAACTGTGTCCCCCGGGAAATAGGTCTATACAAATTAGTTCCACATGTGTAAAATTAATACCACACATGTTGATACATGATCTCTGCATGCCGAAATGAGATATCAAACTACAGGCATAGTTCAGAGCAAACCTATGATCCTAAGAGGGGGACACCAGGCTCGGACTAGGTACCGTGCAGGTATTCATCCTTCCTCCTGGCCAATCGCACCAGGAGGAAGCCCTGCAAAGGAATGTATGGAAAGGAACCCTAATATAAGGGGTTCCCCTAGATGAGGAATGATGGAAAAGGGGGAGGGGGAGGGGGAGGCATAGGGGGAGAGGGTAGGGGGGTCCAGGGAAAGAAAAGATAATGGATCGCCGGGGGTAAGAGAGAGTTAATAACCCGGACATAGCAACAACACCCCATATCAGACATAATGTCCCACATCACAATATCGGGGGTACAATTCCCCAGGGACCAGACAGTGAGTGTGCACGGAGCTCATCATACCGGATAAGCGACAATAAGCCGCTTTTTAGTTCGTATGCATATATAGAGATGTTGTTTTACTGATACTTATGTCATATGATAATGACATCCTCGTCGCCCATGGTCATATATCCTATTGTGGATCAATGGACCATCGAGCAGGTTCTTTGTACTAGTATCTAGACCACATAACATTAGTTACTCAAAGAGGGAGCTGGGGGACGGGGTCCCTCCCCAGTCACACAGACACCCCTACAAGAACGAGGTGAAGGTTAGTTGTTCATTCAGGCCATGTCCACCCACCGACCACATCCTATAGATCCACCTTGTCTCCTTCTTCAGGATGGTCTTATCCCAGTTGCCCCCTCTAGCCGGTTTGTCCACCACTTCCATGATTTGGAAGCTGAAGCACCCTACATCCCCCCCATGAATATCTCTCACGTGACGTGAGATCGGGGTATCCCTTGAGTGTAAGATGTCCCCCAGATGTTCCCCTATCCGTTTCTTGAGGGGCCTCTTGGTTTTTCCCACATAGTCCATGGGCAAGGAGCACTGGAATAGATACACTACACCCTCCGTTCTGTAGTTCCCAAAGTGTCTACAGGTGAATTTTTCACCTGTCGTACTACTCTGGAAAGTGTCCGATCTCCTTACAAATTTGCAGAAGATACACTTGCCACATCTGAAGGTGCCGCATTGTCGTCTATCCAGCCACGTGCCCTGTTTTTTTGGTGGACAATACTGGCTATGGACCAACTGGTCTCTCAGTGACCTCCCTCTCCTGTAGGTAATTGATGGTCTCAATGGGACAAACGGGGCCACCTCCTTATCAGACTGGAGAATCCCCCAGTGTCTCTCAAAGATAGCTCGCACTTCCTTATACCGATCGTCATATGTCCCAATCATCCTAACAGTATCTTGGGGGTCTGGTTTCTCTCTAGGTCTCAGGAGGGTTTCCCTGTTACTCCCTGCCGCATATTTGTAAGCCTCCTTCAGGATATATGATGGATATTCCTTACTAAGGAAACATTTTGCATGTCCCTTGCCTCCAGATGAAACCTGCTGATGTCTGAGCAGTTTCGTCTCGCCCTCAAGTATTGGCCTCTAGGTATTCCCCTCCTGAGACTTCTGGGGTGGTGGCTGTCCCACCTTAATAGGTCATTGGTGGCCGTGGGTTTGCGGAAGATGGTAGTCTGCAACCCACCACACCCGTCCTTATAGATGGTGACGTCTAGAAAATTGAGAGAGTCCGAATGGACTTCAGAGGTGAATCTCAGACCCAAGGTGTTTATATTCAGACTGTCGACAAAGTTCCTGAATGTATCACTGTCGCCCTTCCACAGGATCATGATGTCATCAATATATCTACCCCAGAAAAGTATCTGGGGACTCCACCAAGCCGAAGCTTCCTCTGTGAAGACGACAGTGTCCTCCCACCAGCCCAGGAGCAAATTAGCGTAACTTGGGGCACAGGAACTCCCCATCGCTGTGCCCCTGGACTGGTGGTAGAACCTTCCGTCGAACAGAAAAAAATTATGGGTCAGGACGTAATTAAGCAGTAAAAGGGTAAATGAACTGTGTTCCGTATACTGTCTCCCTCGGGTCTTTAGATAGTGCTCCACCGCCTGTAGGCCCTTCTCGTGGGGGATGCTGCTGTACAGCACCTCCACATCTATGGAGGCTAACTGTACATCATCACCCACTGAGACACCATCCAACTTACTTATCAGGTCCAGTGTGTCCCTGACATATGAGGGTAAGCTGGTCACAAATCCCCTCAGGACCTTGTCGAGGTAGATCCCACAGTTCTGGGTAATAGATCCTACTCCAGAGACTATGGGACGTCCTCGCAGTGGTGACAGACCCTTATGTATCTTTGGGAGAGCATAGAATACAGCTATCATTGGATGTTGATTGTACATAAATGCCCTCTCACTGTATGAGATAACACCTCTCTCAAAACCCTCTTGCAAAATGACCCCCAACTCGGCTTGAAAGGCCAGAGTAGGATCTCCCATCAGCCTAGTATAGGTCGTTCCATCATCCAGTATACTATGACACATCTGTTTGTATTGTTTGTGATTCATCATAACAAGATTTCCACCTTTATCGGCCGGTTTCAATATGATTTGATCATTTCTCGTTAGATCATTCAGAGTGCGTCTCTCCTCATGTGTGAGGTTCGAATAGTATACCGTTTTTTGGTCTTACCTAGTTCTTTTAGATCACGTGAAACTAGGCTGGTGAAAATGTCTACACTGGTGAGATCACTATTAGGCGACATTTTCTTGCTCGGGGGTCTACAGTCCGTGAACGGGCCGGGGAAGGACTTTGGAGAAGGACGTGGCCATATGACTGGGTACGAGTGATGCATTTCCTGCCCCTAGTTGTAAACAATGGAATGTATTGGATGAGAATGCGGTCATGTGATCGGGTGTCTGTGATGCACTTCCATCCTTGGAAGTAAACAGGAGGAGGGAGAGAAAGAAAGGAGAAAAAAAAAATAAAATAAAATAAAATAAAAAAGGGAAGTAGTGTAGATATTGGATGCACACGCTGGACATGGGGGAGGATTGAGAGGTGCGGACATTTGATTATTGGCCAGCAACACCGCAGGTTATGGTAATCAGACATAATGAAGGGGTCGGCGCGGTGACCCGCTGACTCCGCCCCCTAATTAATCATCACAATTAAGGAGTGTATAAAAGACATGGATTCAGGCACCTGTTGGCCGCCATTTACCAAACTGAAGGGGAGAAGGAGGATCATCATCTCCTTCAACCTGGGCGGCCCAGGGCACAGACCGGTGCCCGGTGCTGCGGAGGATCACTCCTGAGGAACCCGCCGACGAGAACTACGGTGGGGGAAACGCGTAGAGTGAAGGACGCGGCATCATCATGCTAAGCTAAGTGACTACTGGCTAGCTACATTGGGTACTACACCCCTGCCTTACAGGTGCCCTCAGTGGCACGGTTGTGTGTCTTATAGGTCCTGCATGCAATGGTCTGGGCCAGAATTTGGTCTCTGACAGTGTTTTATGTACATATCTTTTGGGTGTGTGTTGTTTATAGGTAAAGTGTGACATATATCTCATCTGAGATTTGGTTTATTGCCAACCATTCATGGTATTGGAAAATAGGTCACCACACTAACACGCCCCCATACACATACCCTGTGATAGAGGGGATCCCTATCACAAGAAATAGATTTTTTGTACAAACACATCCTATGTGGCTTTTTCCACTGAGCAACGGGGATTGACCCGGACTATGCTAGTAGGACCCCTTTTTGCACTTCCATGACACATATACGAGACAAACAGGTCTTTTAGGTTAGTGTAGAATTGTGAGATCCACAACCCCTCACCCTAGTGTGCAATCAGGGTTAGGAGGGGCAGCCGCCGTGGTGTGGGGACACCAGCAAGATTTTTACGTGTCTAAAACTCCATTGCAAGGCAGGGTGAGACAGGGAGAGTATAGGGACAGCGTTCCCACCCCCCTAGATCCTCTTGGTAAGGTTTGGATTGCATAAATCGCATCACAGGAACTATAGTTTCCTTTTTAACAAAAATCAAATAAAAGTTACATTTTAGAAATTAATCCTCTTGATATATGCGCTATCAAAGTATAAAATACATTAATATGATTGATAAACTGCGTAACAAAATAAAAATGTGAAACACCAGAATTACGTTTTTTAGGCCGCCGTAACATTGCAATAAAATGTAATAGCGGACGATCAAAACATCACATCTACTCACGGAGCCCCACATCACCAAAAATGGGAACTTTGGACAACAAATGCGCCTATTTTTTTTTACAAATTTAAAAAAAAAATGTACTAATCACATTAAAAAAAAACTACTCGTACTGAAGTTGGGAATCACACTGACAGGTCAGTTTTACCATACAGTAAATATAGTAAATAAAAAGCCCTAAAAACAATTTTTTTTTCCTGTTTTCTAGGAAAAAAGAATGATGTAATTCAACTCGTCTTGCAAAAACAAGCTCTCCTATGGTTATATTAACGGAAAAATAAAAAAAAGTTAAGGCTCTTGAAAGAAGGGTGAGGAAAGACAAAGGCAAGGTGGTGAAGTCATTTAAATATAACAGTATCACAAAACATACAAGTCCTCATGCAGTTATGTTGTTAGAAATTTTTTTTAAAAAGTTGTTTCCAAAAAGTTGCAAGTGAAACATAATGAAAAAAAAAATGTAAATTGTCTGCGCTGGAAAAGGGGGTTACATCAGTACAATCAAATGGAACATGATTATGGCAGCCATCTAATGACATAGACGCCTACTGTGGTTAGTCAATGCTGTATATTCGTAAGAACATTTAGAAAATGTTCTGCTTGTCAATGAAAGTAATTTTCATGCAAAATAGAAAACCTGCTATTTGTTCTACACAATAAAGACAATGTCTATGTGAAGCGAACAATATTTCATTCCACAGGTTCACAAATAATTAAGTGGCAGCATTTAGACCCATGCTGTTAAATGGTGGCTCGCACCGAAACCACCCAGAGGCAGAGAACTCGGAATAGCTGTACAATCAAATAAAATGTTCTCTGGTTTCACGCCGCGTTCGGCATTACAAAGGAATCGGAAGCAGCTGGATTCCGGGGGTCAATAGTAAGTAACTTCATTTAATAAAAAAAAAGGTAAAAAACCCAATAAATCTATGTATCGATACAATTCATTCACGTCTGATAGCTACTTCGCGAGTTAGTTATTCAGAATGATGAGATAATTAGCTGTGAATGGTTATAATTTTGCAAATAGGAAATTAGTTCTGGTCTTGAGAGTTGCTGCCCTTGATCGAGGAGACCATACATCTTCCAGAATAAATGTCTTAAAAAGTTGTCCACTACTTAGATAATGATGACCTATCCTGAGGAGAAGTCCTCAATGTCTGATTAGTTGGGGTCCGACACTCAGCACCCCGCCGATCAGCTGGTCTCAGTGCCGGTGGCCAGATGTGCTCAGTTATACCATCTTCTGATAGTGGTTGGTTATTGCACAGATGCCTCCAATTGATTTGAATAGGAAACTACTGTCAGAAAATGGGGCAGCTCCTGAACTGAGCACGTCAGGCCGGTTGTGCAACAAGCAGCCGACCAGCCGACCAGCCAGGGTGTCAGACGCCGGCCGATCAAACAATGATGACCTCTCCTAAAGATTGGTCATCAATGTCTGAGTAGTAGACAACCTCTTTAAGGCTCATGTACACATCCGTATTATGTATCCATATTATAGCAAATACTGTATAAAGTTCTATGGGAATAGTCCATACAGTATCAATGTGTTGTCCATTACCCTACATAGACACATGGGGCTAAAATTATGAAAAAAGTGGCTTTTTTTACAGAGGTCTGTAAGTGAAAAATTGTTTTTATATCCCCTATGCTAATGAGATTGCAGGTGCCCATTGGGTGATCCTAAGTAAGTCAAGTGCTCAGGCTGTCCTCAATAAACCCTGTCCTGTGTAGAGATGAGTGAAGACTTGCGTGTTAGGATATGGTTTGGTTCGGTTCACCGAATACCGGGATGTTTGTTGAATAGTTCCATGAACCTCCCCGAACACCATTGAAATCAATGACAGGCAACGTGAAACACACAGAGAACACCTTCAAAGGTGTCCAAAAGGTGCCAAACACAGCTGAAATAACACATACACACACATGTACACATAGATCACCTTACCAGTCTCCCACTGCTTGCTTGCTTCCAGGTCCGCTCTCACTCTCACTTACTTCTGGTCGCACCAATTAAGCTTCATGCATATTCACTTCACCGACCAGCAACAACCAATCACAGATGCTCATGCTCCGTGAGAGCCTCTGTGATTGGCTTTTGCAATCATCTGCATTTCCACAATCTGTGTGGTGTCAGTGCTTGGTTGTCATACACGTTAGTGTATGGCAACCAACCTCGCGTCATAGTGTATAAAAAAAAATAATGAAAAAAATACGCATAGGGCTCAGCTGTATTTTTCTGTCTCACCACAGATAAAACAGACAGCTGCGAGCTACCACCCTGAGCTGCCTTGTTTTATCTTGGCTGGCAAAAAAAAATGTGCATGGCTCTGCCCTATTTTTAATTGCCAGGCAAGATAAAACTAGGCAGCTTAGGGCTGGTATTTTCAGCAGGGTGAGGACCCATCGTTACTGGGCTCCTTCATACTATAAAATAGCAGCCCGCAGCCACCCCAGAAATTGGCTCATACATAAGAAGCGCCAATTTCTGGCTCTTTACCCGACTCTTCCAGTTCCCGTTTATCGATAGCAAACTGGATAATTAGGGTTTAATGCCATCTTTGTATTGCCAGCTGGCATTAAGCCTGAAATTCTTAATGTTGGGCCAATGTTAGACCCAGCCATTAAGAACTTCAAGTAAATAGTAAAGAAGACAAAACACAGTGAGAAAACATTTTATTATAAATAAACACACAAAGACATTTAGGGACTCCATCCTTATTTACCCCTCGACCCTCATACCCTCCACAATCCTCTGCGACGTCTTCTTAATTGTACACAGCGTGATGAACACAGCACCCTGTCACTGCAACCTCCAGTCACTGAATCAACGAGCCGCCAGCTGCAGCCGGGTGTACAGTGACTCCTGAGGTCATCCGAGGACAGGTCAGGTAAGCATGTTACCCGCTATGGTTAGAGGCCACCATGCCTATCTGAATGATGACCTCAGGTGAGCTCAGCGAGTCACCGCCTTCAGACCGGGCTGGTGGCGAGTGATGTAGGCAGTTAGCTGATACGATTGTTATCAGCTGATATGGTCACCATCGTAATTAAGTCAGGTGATCAGATTAGCTGAGTAGCTGACTCGATCTGGTCAGGTGATGCGATTGCTATGGCAATCACATCAGCTGACCACTCATGTCACTCACCGCCAGCTTTGGTCCAATAAGTGGTGACTCGCTGAGGCTGTCCTCAGGTGACCTCAGGAGTCACCAATTACCAAACCTAGGGCTGGCAGCTCATTCAAACAAAGTTTAGAGGATGCAGAGAAACGACAGTGTTCTTCACTGCAGCCTCAAATCAAGACACCGTGGGGATGTTAAGAGTTGCAGAGCGGCCCCTTCCCCCTCAACCACAAATGTCACCCAGTGTCCAGTCAGTGACATGTAATGCCCCTGGCCATGCTTACTCGTCCAGGTGTCAGTGATGAAACGCACTTTGTCACACACAGAGTTTCTCAAGGAGGCAGTGATGTTGTCTGCGACATGCTGGTGTAGCAGAGGCACAGCTTTCTTCAAGAAGTAGTGGTGATTAGGCAACTAGTACTGGGGGACTACAACAGCCATTAACGTTCAAAAACCCTCTGCAAGCATCAGGCAGACAGCCAGCATTTCTGTGGCCAACAGCTTGCATATAGTGAATTTCAAACCCTTAGATTTCAGATATGTAGGAGGAAATGGTCTTTTACTTGACCACACCTGCGGGACCGATGTCTGGCTGCTGTGCTAAGGGGGGATGGAGTAGGGTGTACACAACAAACTGTTGGATGCTGAGAGAGGTGCAGGCGGAGATTTTATGTTGGCTTCAGATGTGCTGCTCTCGATGTCTGACATCGCTCAACACCACCAGGCGTGTACACTTCCAAAACAGCTGATGGCTGTCAATCACACTGCCTGCTGAGGGTACCCAGGTGGAAGTTCTGCTGCCAAAGGTCTGTGTAACAAAAGTTCCCACACTGTCAGAGAAGGAACAAGCAGCAGATGGGCTTAATGGGATGTTCTGTGGTTGGTTAGGCCCGCTAAGCCGCATTGTAGCAGAGTGAACTTGCTACTGTAACTTATGCTGCATGTCTGTGTGACAATTCATGCATGAAGTACTCAAATTATTGATGTTTTTTCCTCTACTCAGATTTTTTTTGACAGATTTTGCAGATAACTTGAGTTGGGTCATCCTTTGCGATATGAAATAAGGCCCAGGCTAGGCAAGGCTTAGTGCCCATGCGAACTACAGAACCACCACTGCTGCTGCCCAGAGGCAGAGCTGTGGATGAAGACACAGTGCTTGGTGTCGTTTCAGCACTCCGTCTCTCTCCAGGAAGCTGCAACCTAACTTCATCAGCTTCCTCCTCCAGCTGCATGCTTGTGTGTTGACAGTAAGTGGGATCTAGAACCTCATCATCACCCTCTCTGTTCTCAGACTCCTTGCCCTCAGAGCTACCCTCTTCCTGCCCAGAGCACATGGTAAAGTATGCATTTCACTCAGGTATCTGAGTCTAAGTATCACCAGAATCATTATCCACACCACCAGGTGTTAATGTCAGGTTATTAGGGTCTCAAGTAACTGTGGAGCCCTGCAACGAGTGCGTCACAAGATGGTATTGCAGCCATAAATGCAGCCGCAATATCCTCTGACACAGCAGTGATCTGGTTAACTTCGAGATCCAACCCTGCATGCATCACCTAGAACAGAGGGCCAATCCTAGGTCCTGGTGGGCGGAGTGCTAGGGAAGTGTGTAGGAGAAGTACAGACACTTAGTTAGTTAGTCTGGAGAAGAGGAAGAGAGAACTTGAACTTGGAGAGGAGCGGAGGCTCTGCACCTCGTGCAGCCCCCGGGCCGTCACCGGTCGGGTGTTAGCACCTGAGGCCTCAACAACCGGGATCGGGCATCACTAACCACGGGTTCCAAAAAACTCCCGTGCCCAAAACCTTACAGCCGGTTCACTGGTACCGAAGCTGGCAGCAGTTCACCTCTGCTACGCGAACCAGAAGCGTGGAGGAGCAGCTTCACAGGAGCACCCCACCACCAGCCAAATTCCAGTCGTCTAACCAGCGGTGTACCCACCGAGGGATCCAAGGCTCCCCAGAACATCCATAACGTATAACTTGGGTAGGGTTTGAAGCAGCCTCCCCGTAACCGACCTGGTATTCCTGGGCGACACTGGCAACCACTTAGCTAGAATGGAGGAACACTGCGGATCTCTAAGGGACACCATCACTGCTGAGTCCACCCGGTCCACTACCCGTTAACTGTATACCATGTACTGCCTGCTGGTTACAGTAAAGACCCGTTGCAGAGACTTTCCGTGTCCGTGCTTCCTTATGAACTGTCCGTCCGCACTACAAGGTAACCGCAGCTGCCGCACAACATCTTGAGCAGCTCCAGCCTCCGGGGATCACCGCTCAGCCTGTGGGGAGCGTACCATCTTGCTGCTATCCATCCCCCGGAGGTTCCGCAGCGTCGGTAGCCCTTACCGAACTACTCATAGGTGGCGTCACGAATAAATTAACCCCTTAATCTGTTCCGACAAGACGTCTACAACTTTTGATCTGCACTCAACCGGGCCCCACTACCAGCAGGCGCGGTCCACCCGTGACAAGGAGGAAGGAAGCATCAGCCTGTCTAAACCGGAGTCCACGGGCCGGCGGTGAGTCATAACCACTTCTGTATTTATCACCCACTCCTGGTTTTTGCTGCAAATAGTGAGGTAAAAATCTCACCAAATACTCAACGTGTGCATGTGGCCTAAAACTCAAGTGACCTAAGATATAAGCCAAATGCACACATTTAGTATTCAGAGAGTTTTTTACCTCAGTATTTGTAATCCAGAAGCAGGAGTGGGTGATAAATACAGAAGTGGTGATGTGTTTCTATTATTCTTTTCCTCTGATTGTTCCACTCCTGGTTTTGGCTACAAATCCTGAGGCAAAATACTGACCAAATATTCAATGTGTATTCCAGCCATTGACTTCTTTAAGAAAAACGCATGGCACAAATATGCATCTTATCTGTACCAAATCTGCATATTTGGTGCCCTTTGACCCTTGAGTCCTCCCTGACCCTCCGGTCTTTACTGCTGGGCTGTTAGAAACCTCACAGTCTCGGACTCCGGTGTCCGAGTTGTCAACACTGCCCCTCTGGGGCGAACCAGTATCGTTCCACTCTCCTGGCTAACTCGCCTTGCCTCCGACCCTCACTCTTAGGTCCCTCACAATGGTCATTCTCTCTCACTGGCAAGGGCCTAGCGTGGCTCTGTTCGCCAGGATGTCTTCCACAGTACTGCTCCGTACTGAACTGCCTAACTCCGCCCCCAGGCCCGAATTTATGGGGGACCTTGCCTGAACCCAGCAAGTAGAGCTCCCCCTTCAGGTCCGGAGTGGAAGGTGTTGTGCGGAGCTTACCTTATGTGGAAATCCCTCCCTGTTCCAGGTGTTCTTGGGGCAACCGAACCGTGGAGTGCCACACGTCCACCACCTGTGCACATAGGCCCCCTGGAACAAGGAGGGTACTGTTGAACATTTGCCAAAGTACGAGCCGAGAGAACCACTCCACTGCCCTGGGGACTGCGCTCCGCATGTGGGGAGCGGGACTATCTATGCTGCTGGTCATCATCCCCAGAGGTACTGCAGCAGTGGCGGCCGTCCTGGCTGCATACCACAGGTGGCGTCACAAATACCCCCTTATCCCCTCAGCAGACATTCCCTAACATCACCCCTTTATTAAAATGACACCGCCAGGGTCACAGGACTGGGTCTCGGCCCCTGTCTGTCCCCGAGAACAGAATCGAAGAGAGGTGAAGTAATACCCGAGTCTTCCCTGGTCCTGGAGTGGGCGTGTCCTAAACTGCATACAAGTGAGCATTTTTTGTATCATGCCCTATGTGTATGCTTCAATATCTAGTACAAAAGGTTTCTTCACTGGGTCCAGAAAATAATGTGCCGCTAAGCTCTAACACAATTGTCCCGACCAGGCCCAGGGAGTACTCGGATCACTCAGGCGCGGTCTATGGGGGTAGTCCCGGATAGCGGTGCCTAAGGTCGGGGGGCCCGGGGTGTGCAGATAAAAGGTGGAGATGGCAAGTAAATAATAAAATATCTGTTGTGACGCCACCTGTAAGGGTCCGGTGATGGCACCGGCGCTGCTTGGGCCTCCAGGGTGATGGGCGGCAGCAAGGTGGAACCGCTCCCTACAGGATGAGCGTGGGTCCCCGGGGCTGTAAGTTTTAGTGAGGGTAATAGGGGAGCGCGGTCAGTGTGGTGCAGGTGGAAGGAGGGACACGCACACATAAAGTCTTTTGGTACCTTTACTGGTGTTCTGTAGGGGTACACTCGACCGGAGATGAGGTAAACACTTCAGGATTTCCACAGCGAGTAGGGTTGTAGGCCTCCTGGTTTCAGTTACTCTGTCAGAGTCTGGCAGGCATGGAACCCGACCAGACCGTTACTTCTCTTTCTGTGTGACTCTCCACACCCGGGTTTGCTGCACTGAGGGTACTTCTATGGGACTTCCTGTCTGGCCTAGACTCCGGGCTCTCATTTGGTGGTGCTTCGGATGTCCTGGAAGCTAAACCTCCTTGTAGTGCTGGTTTCTCTGCAGGGCCTATTCTCTGTGTCCCTGTAGCTCGGCCCCAGTGACCGGAACTCTGTTGGGGTGAGTCGGTATGACTCCTCTGCCCCCTTCTTGTAAAACGTTTCTATCGCCTGCCTGCGACCCCTACTCTGCGGGTCTACCACTGTCTCAGGTGGATGCTGGTATGGGCCTAGTACAGCTCCAGTACCAGCTCAGCTCACTCAGCTCTTCACAGTTCTGTAGTGACTGCACACTCTGGTGTTTTCCCTCCAGAACCCGTATTTATAGGGCAAACTGGCTTAAGGCATCCAGTGGAGCTCCCCCTACAGGTCTGGGGTGAAAGGTGTTGTGTGTTAGTGGGTTACTCGCTGTGCAACATCCTTCCATGTCCCAAGGGAGTCTGTGGTGACCTGGCACAGGGTGCCACACAATGTTCCCCAACTCCAGTCCTCAAGAACCACTAAGAGTGCAAGTTTTCAGGATTTCCTTGATATTGAACATAGGATAACCTAATTAATTGCACAGATGATGATTTTAAGACCCTGCAATACTAAGGAAATCCTAAAATAATTACCTTTTGGTGGCTTTTGGGGACTTCAGTTGGGGAACACTGCTCTAGCAGTAAACAGCCCCATTGGCATCTGACTTTGAAGCCACTTACTAGTTTGTCATGTTGTATAGATATTGAGGATGGGTCACAAGAATGATTTCCTTTTGGTGTACCTCAGAGTCAGACTAGGCTGACAATGGCCCAGCAGTAACATTGAGTTTTGGGGATCCATTGGTCAGCTACATACATACGAGGGCTTTCATTAAAGATTTTTTTTTTTTTTTGACCCAGCCACAGAAGAATAAGTCTCCAGGCTCCTCTCGTCCTCACGTCCCACTACATGCACCTCTGACCCCATTCCCTCACACCTACTACAGACCCTCTCTCCAGTGGTCACCACTCACCTAACCACAAACTTCAATCTTTCCCTCTCTACTGGCATCTTCCCCTCCTCCTTTAAACACTCTATTATTACTCCACTACTAAAGAAAACATCCCTTGACCCATCCTGCACAAATAACTACAGACCTGTCTCCAATCTCCCATTCATCTCAAAACTCCTGGAGCGCCTGGTCTACACCCGCCTCACCCATTACCTTGCCACTCACTCTCTTTTAGATCCATTGCAGTCTGGCTTCCGCCCCTTACACTCTACAGAAACTGCCCTTATCAAAGTGACCAATGACCTTCTGACAGCAAAACATAATGGTGACCACTCTCTGCTTATCCTTCTTGACCTCTCTGTGGCTTTTGACACTGTTGACCACCATCTCCTACTCGCTATGCTGCACTCCATTGGCATCAAGGACACGGCTCTCTCCTGGTTCTCTTCCTATCTTTCTGACCGCTCTTTCAGTGTATCATTCTCTGGCTCCACTTCCTCCCCTCTTCCACTCACTATTGGGGTCCCTCAGGGTTCAGTCCTTGGACCTCTTCTCTTCTCTCTCTACACAGCCCCGATCGGACAAACCGTCAGCAGATTTGGCTTCCAGTACCATCTCTATGCTGATGACACACAACTATACACTTCAGCCCCTGACCTTACTCCTGCTCTAATACAGGACACCAATGACTGTCTAACCGCAGTCTCCAATATCATGTCCGCCCTCTATCTGAAATTCAACCTTTCCAAAACCTAACTACTTCTGCTCCCACCCTCTGCCAACCTCCCTAAACCTGATATCTCTCTCTCGGTGTGCGGCATCACGATAACGCCCAGTCAGCAGGCTCGCTGCTCGGTGTTTTGATGGACACTGAGGTCTCCTTCACCCCATATATACAATCTCTCACCCGCTCCTGTCGCTTGCACCTGAAAAATATCTCCAGAATTCGCCCTTTCCTCACCATGGAAACGACTAAAACCCTCACCGTGGCCCTGATTCATTCCCACCTTGATTACTGTAATTCTTTATTAGCTGGCCTCCCCCACAGTAAGCTTTCCCCTCTCCAGTCTATCCTCAATGCAGCAGCTAGGATCACCTATCTAGCAAACCGTTACTCAGATGTTTCTGCTCTGTGCCAGTCACTACATTGGCTACCCGTACACTATAGAATCCAATTCAAATTGCTTATTGTCACCCACAAAGCTATTCATGGTGTGGCACCTCCTTACCTCTCCACCCTCATCTCTGTCTTCCACCCCACCCGTCCCCTTCGTTCTGAACGCGACCTCAGACTAACATCGGCATTAATCCGAACCTCCCATTCCCGACTCCAAGACTTCTCTCGAGCTGCACCAAACCTCTGGAATGCTCTACCCCAAGAAATTAGGACCACCCACAACTTGTATAGCTTCAGACGCTCCCTAAAAACCCACCTCTTCAGGGCGGCCTATCCTTCTCCCTAACGGTAGTCATTTAGACATAAGATATTCATTGTTATAAGCCCCTGTACTTTGTGTTCCCATCCTGTCTTAGCTGATGGCATGCAGACACAAATGCTGTCAAAAGCAGTGTTGAAATGATGTGTCCGCAGCGGATAATGTCCGCCTGCGGACACATCACTAGGGAGCCCGGCAGCCAATCGGCGCTGTCCGGGGGCGGGCAGGAGGAGGAGGAGTTCAGCGCCGGAGATCTCCTCCTCCCCGCCGCCGGTAAGCACCGGGACATGTCGGCGGGGAGAACAGCTGATTTGACAGCTGTTTGAATCTTCCCGCGCCGACACTGAGAGGAGATGTCGGCGCGGGAAGATTCAAACAGCTGTCAAATCAGCTGTTCTCCCCGCCGACATCGCTAGCACATTACAGGCGGCGGCGGGGAGGAGGAGGACAGCAGAGGCTGAGCTGATCTCCCGGTGGCCGTCGGTGAGCTCCTGTGACATCACCGGCGGCCACCGGGAGATTTTTCAATGGGTCCGCAGCGTTCTCCTGCGCTGTCAAGCGCAGAACACTGCGGACCCATTGAAGCCAATGCATTTTTTGTGCGCTTGGGGACGCTTGCTGATTTTCCAAGGTCCTCAAACGCACAAAAAAAACCAACATGCTGCGTCCCGGGTGCGGATGCTGGACACCGGAAGCAGCAGATATCGTCCACACCCGAACGCAGCAAACGCAGGCACCATGCGTTCCTATGTTAAACAAAGGAACGCAGTGCGCATGCGTTTGACTGCGTATGGGAACGCAGCAATACGCTGCCTTCCCATACGCAAATGTGAAGCCAGCCTTAGATTGTAAGCTCCTTCGAGCAGGGTCACCTTTATTTTTTGCTTTTTTATTGTATTTCCTAAGTTGATTCTATGCTTATTGTATGTAACTACTGTTCTGCATTACCATTCTGTACCGTATATTTTTCTTATATGTACCATTGTACTGTAAAGCGCTGCGGAATATGTTGGCGCTATACAAATAAAGTTTTATTATTATTATTATTTATTATTTCTCCTGACCCACTTCTATTTATCACAGGATGCTGAAACGGCACATGTGTAATGATACAAGTCTCTATAGGTTACGTGCCAATTTACAACTCTGAACTGATAATGGTCTTTCTTTTACAGGGGCTGAAGTGGTGTGATGTGTGATACTGGACCCAGTGGAATACAGAGCAGTCATCAAGTTCCTTTACTTGAAAGTTTGCACACCAAGGGAGACGTTCAATGATATGAAAGAGGTTTACAGTGATAATTCCCCATTATAAGATGTAATCAAGAACTGACATTATCATTTCAAATTTGGTTGAACTTCTGTGGAAATGGCTCCAACTCCAGGGTGACCCCATTCCGCTATGAATGAACACACCATTCAAGTAAAGGAACTTGATGACTGCTCTGTATTCCATTTGATCCAGTATCACACCTCACACCACTTCAGCACCTGTAAAAGAAAGACCCCTATCAGTTCAGAGTTGCAAATTGGCACATCACCTATAAAGATATTTGCATGTGCAATTTCAGTATCTTGCAATAAATAGAAGTGGGTCAGGGGAAATCTTTAATGAATGTTCCTTGTATATTACATTATCCACATTCATAAATTTACCATATAATAAACTAGGCAGTTTGATAAATAGATGATGACATGCTGACAATGTCTGTACACAATAAAGCAAATGTGTTGTACCATCAACTACTCATATAGAGTGGTGGGTGACCAAATCCTACACAGGGGCCTACCGGGGAGTTCACTTGTCCCCCGGTGGGCTGTTCCGCAGAAATTTAGATCAAATCCAATACAGCCATAATGCCTAGAAATTCAATGTGCTCTAACAGAAGGCAATTATGTCTGTACAAAACTTAAAACAAAGTATTTACACCCCAGTTTCGATTTTCGAGTAGTTAATCTTCTTTCTGTTCCATAGTTCATGTCCTAGTCTTTGCACTGTAAATCTGCATGACACTGCACAGGAATATCAAGTTTTAAAGCTTTCTTTTCTCTTTCCGATCCCAGCACTTTATTATTTTAATGACCTTTTTATGGACCAGTAGATTAATGAGAGAAAAATCATCCGGTTAATGTAGTGCCATTAGCTGCACGGACAGAAAATCCGAAAGAAAAATAGTGCTGGCTAATTCATGGGGTCACGTATAAAGTGAGAGGATAATGTATGCGCACCCGGACCCAAACTAAAGTTAAGACTTGGTAATTGTTCAGACGGAACATGTTTAATGATTGGAGAAAGTGAATGTAGAAGCTGGTAACATTTGTAACAATGAGCAATTAGATGGGGAAAACTCCTTTCGTATTACTTGGAGCGTTAGACGGGAGGTAACAAATACTTCAAAACCGGAAATGTACATGTTTTTCTATAAACATTACTTTACACAAAAAGTTCATGCACTAAAGAATATATTAAAAAAATACTTACGGTATATCATACTGGCAAATGGGCTTAATATTAGTCTCAAGGTTCTTGTTCTGTAATGTGCATATAGAGGTGTTATCAGTCATTGTACAGGAGGAGGAGGTGAGCTGTGATATCACCTATTGTGAATGGTGGATCCTGTGTTATCTACTATATATAGAGGTGTTATCAGTTATTGTAAAGGAGGAGGAGGTGAGCTGTGATATCATCTATTGTGAATGGTGGATACAGTGTTATCTACTGTATATAGAGGTGTTATCAGTCATTGTACAGGAGGAGGAGGTGAGCTGTGATATCACCTATTGTGAATGGTGGATCCTGTGTTATCTACTGTATATAGAGGTGTTATCCGTCATTGTACAGGAGGAGGTGAGCTGTGATATCACCTATTGTGAATGGTGGATCCTGTGTTATCTACTGTATATAGAGGTGTTATCAGTCATTGTACAGGAGGAGGTGAGCTGTGATATCACCTATTGTGAATGATGGATCCTGTGTTATCTACTGTATATAGTTGTGTTATCCGTCATTGTACAGGAGGAGGTGAGCTGTGACATCATCTATTGTGAATGGTGGACCCTGTGTTATCTACTGTATATAGAGGTGTTATCAGTCATTGTACAGGAGGGAGGTGAGCTGTAATATCATCTATTGTGAATGGTGGATCCTGTGTTATCTACTGTATATAGAGGTGTTTCCATCATTGTACAGGAGGAGGAGGTGAGCTGTGATATCACCTATTGTGAATGGTGGATCCTGTGTTATCTACTGTATATAGAGGTGTTATCAGTCATTGTACAGGAGGAGGTGAGCTGTGATATCATCTATTGTGAATGGTGGGTCCTGTGTTATCTACTGTATATAGAGGTGTTATCAGTCAATGTACAAGAGGAGGTGAGCTGTGATATCACCTATTGTGAATGGTGGATCCTATGTTATCTACTGTATATAGAGGTGTTATCAGTCATTATACAGGAGGAGGTGAGCTGTGATATCACCTATTGTGAATGGTGGATCCTGTGTTATCTACTGTATATAGAGGTGTTATCAGTCATTGTACATGAGGGCGAGGTGAGCTGTGATATCACCTATTGTGAATAGTGGATCCTGTGTTATCTACTGTATATAGAGGTGTTATCAGTCAAAGTACAGGAGGAGGTGAGCTGTGATATCACCTATTGTGAATGGTGGATCCTGTGTTATCTACTGTATATAGAGGTGTTATCAGTCATTATACAGGAGGAGGTGAGCTGTGATATCACCTATTGTGAATGGTGGATCCTGTGTTATCTACTGTATATAGAGGTGTTATCAGTCATTGTACAGGAGGAGGTGAGCTGTGATATCATCTATTGTGAATGGTGGATCCTATGTTATCTACTGTATATAGAGATGTTATCAGTCATTATACAGGAGGAGGTGAGCTGTGACATCACCTATTGTAAATTGATCCTGTGCTATCTACTGCATATATATATATATATATATATACATACACATACAGTGCCTACAAGTAGTATTCAACCCCCTGCAGATTTAGCTGGTTGACACATGCGGAATTAACTTGGCATTGTGACATTTGGACTGTAGATCAACCTGGAAGTGGGAAATGCAGTGCCACAAAAAAAAAAATTTCTTTTTTTTTTTTTTTTTTTAAAGCGTTAAAAGTTAATTCAGAGGGTCATTTATTATTCAACCCCTCAAACCACCAGCATTCTGTTTGATCCCCCTAAAGTATTAAGAAGTAGTTCAGGCACAAAGAACAATGAGCTTCACATGTGTGGATTAATTATCTCTTTTGCCAGCCTTTTCTGACTATTTAAGACCCTCCCCAAACTTGTGAACAGCACTCATACATGGTCAACATGGGAAAGACAAAGGAGCATTCCAAGGCCATCAGAGACAAGATCGTGGAGGGTCACAAGGCTGGCAAGGGGTACAAAACCCTTTCCAAGGAGTTGGCCCTACCTGTCTCCACTGTTGGGAGCATCATCCAGAAGTGGAAGGCTTATGAAACTACTGTTAGCCTTCCACGGCCTGGACAGCCTTTGAAAGTTTCCTCCCGTGCCGAGGCCAGGCTTGTCCGAAGAGTCAAGGCTAACCCAAGGAAAACAAGGAAGGAGCTCCGGGAAGATCTCATGGCAGTGGGGACATTGGTTTTAGTCAATACCATAAGTAACGTACTCCACTGCAATGGTCTCCGTTCCAGACGAGCCCGTAAGGTTCCCTTACTTTCAAAGCGTCATGTCAAGGCTCGTCTACAGTTTGCTCATGATCACTTGGAGGACTCTGAGACAGACTGGTTCAAGGTTCTATGGTCTGATGAGACCAAGATCGAGATCTTTGGTGCCAACCACACACGTGACGTTTGGAGACTGGATGGCACTGCATACGACCTCAAGAATACCATCCCTACAGTCAAGTATGGTGGTGGCAGCATCATGCTGTGGGGCTGTTTCTCAGCCAACGGGCCTGGCCATCTGGTCTGCATCCATGGGAAGATGCCTACATGGAGATTTTGGCCAAGAACTTCCGCTCCTCCATCAAGGATCTTAAGATGGGTCGTAATTTCATCTTCCAACAAGACAACGACCCAAAGCACACAGCCAAGAAAACCAAGGCCTGGTTCAAGAGGGAAAAAATCAAGGTGATGGAGTGGCCTAGTCAGTCTCCTGACCTTAACCCAATTGAAAACTTGTGGAAGGAGCTCAAGATTAAAGTCCACATGAGACACTCAAAGAACCTAGATAACTTGGAGAAGATCTGCATGGAGGAGTGGGCCAAGATAACTCCAGAGACCTGTGCCGGCCTGATCAGGTCTTATAAAAGACGATTATTAGCTGTAATTGCAAACAAGGGTTATTCCACAAAATATTAAACCTAGGGGTTGAATAATAATTGACCCACACTTTTATGTTTAAAATTTATTAAAATTCAACTGAGCAACATAACTTTTTGGTTTGTAAGATTTATGCTTCTGTTAATAAATCCTACTCTCGTTTGCAGTTTGAATGCTCTAACTTATTGGCATCTTATCAAACCAGCTAAATCTGCAGGGGTTGAATACTACTTGTAGGCACTGTATATATATATATATATATATATATATGTATATATATATATATATATGAGAGAGAGAGCGAGAGAGAGAGAGAGAGAGAGGGTGGGCCATCTTTATGGTTTGACCTAAATAAAATGGGATTGTTTGGTGATATGATCTTTCTGCTTATACTATGGCGGGCCGTTTTCAAGTCGGCCATTTTGGATGCAACCTTATTTTTTCAATGGGAAGAGGGTCATGTGATACATCAAATTTATTGATAATCTCATAAGAAAACCAATGGTGTGCTCGGTTTTAACGTAACTTTATTATTTCATGAGTTATTTCAAGTTACCAGTCATTCCCATTTTATTTAGGTGTAGCCATATAAATGGCCCAATTGCCCGGGTGGCAATATACTGCCCGGGTGTAATATATATGTTCAGTTTTAGAAGCCAAAGCCAAGAGTGGATGAAAACTACAGAAGTGGTGACATCTTTCTATTACGCCATGCGCTCACATTGAGTGTTTGGTCAATATTTTACATCCGTATAAGGCCAACCCAGGAGTGGAACAATTAGAGGAAAATATACTAGAAACTCGTCGCCAAATACTCATACGTCACCAAATGTGAAAAACTCACCAAATACTCAAAGTGTGAATGTAGCCTTGGCTGGGAATTTCATCCTGCCTGAAATTTTAATTTACTAGGGATTACTAGGGATGGGCGAATCTACTCGCTACTATTCGGGACTCGCCCGAATAGTAGAGGACTCGGGGGACTCGCTACTTGCCGAATTTCCTTAGGAATTACTCGGGTGTAGCAAGTCCCTGTACTTTTGCAGTGTATCTATACAGATACACTACAAAAGTACCCTAAAAGTTAATCTAAGGGGTTAAAAACAATAAACATTCATACTCACCTTCTGTGGGGCCTGTACCTTATGTACCGGGACCGGTACCGAAGACCTCCAGACGTCACAAGACCTCAGATCACCGGGAGAAGGTGGGCTGAAGGACCTGTGAGATTTCAGCCAATCAGCACGCGGCAGAGCGGTCACATGCGTTTGTCACGTGGCGGCACTGCCAGCCAATCAGATTGGCCAGATCGCTCATTGGCTGGCAGTGCGGCCACGTGACAAACCCATGTGACCGCTAGCCGCATGCTGATTGGCTGAAATCTCACAGGTCCTTCAGCCCATCTTATCCCGGTGATCTGAGGTCTTGTGACTTCCGGAGGTCTTCAGTACCGTACCCGGTACATAAGGTACAGGCCCCACAGAAGGTGAGTATGAGTGTTTATTGTTTTTAACCCCTTAGATTAACTTTTAGGGTACTTTTGTAGTGTATCTGTATAGATACACTGCAAAAGTACAGGTTACTATTCAGACTCGCTGGGCTCGCAACGAGTACCGAGTCTCGGACCCGGACTCGTTAGAGTCCAGCGATTCCGAGTATTTCAGGATTCGCCCATCCCTACTGATTACTGAATTATGACTATGCCACCAAAGTTTTAATCCACATATACCATACATATTTACTAATTCCATCTCCCCCTTTCCTTCTGGTCTGTGCTTGCTACTAAATTTCCTCCTCCAGTCCTTCTGTAAGGTTGTTGCCCTTCTACAGTCCTGTCCAGCGCTCCTCGTGGCACAGCCTTGTCTTGGCATACATACCCTGCTCTTCAGGCTGCGCTGGTAACCCTTTCTATGGCAGCATGTATTTGATATCCTGGTGGATCTGCAGGTATCATCTCGTTCTACCATTAGAGGCATCAACACCAGAAAAATTCAAAAGTAGGGAAGAAGCGGTGAGAAAAGATAAGAAGAGAGGAATTGATTGAGGCCACACCCTGCAAAACCACTCGGCATATACACTCTTTATATTTATCTATTGTTTCTACTTACCAAATTAATTGCAATAGATTACACATTGCAGGGAGAAATGTTTCAATATTCTTTTGTTGACATCGCAGGAATGTTATATGTGTAACATTTGTGTAGCAATTTGGCAGAGCACCTTGTAAAATAATAAACTGGCGTTGAGCGGGAGGCCGGCGGCACATGGGAGATTTGATTTGCAGCCAAGAAATATGATTAACTTTCTAGAAATGGTTGTGGCATTTCCAAACAACTGCTCCCAGGACTGAAGATTTCTCTACTGGTTGATATTATAAGTACTTAATTTATAATTTATTACTTTACTTATTATGCCAAAATATATTTAGTCATAAATGTTGATAAAAAAAAAGATGTTTTTGATGAGATTAAAAGCCACAAATTAAAATAAATAATGTAGAATTTACAAACTTTCCTATTAACGTAAAGTCTGATATAGGAGATGCGTTATCTTATTTGTTCGTTATTATCAATTCCTCCACTTACAGTCATAGAATAAGAACCTTCAATGATTACTGCTGATTTATGTTGTGAGCAGGCACTTGGCTTGTTAAGGGAACCTGTCAGCAGTTGTTTGCAGTATAAGCTGCGGCCACCACCAGTAAAACCTTATATACAGCATTCTAGAATATTTTATATAAGTCCTCAGGCCGATTTGTATAGTGTAAAATATGTATTATACTTACACAGGGGTGGTCTGATCCGATGGGTGTCGCAGGTCTCAATCCAGCTCCTCCTTTCTTCTTGTGATCGCCGTCCTCCTCTGCTTCTAGTGGGGGAGGCTCCTACGTCACCCACACACAGTATCCTCCATCTATTGAGGGCAGAGCAAAGTACTGTAATGTGCCGGAGCAGGGAAAGGTCAAAGAATGACCATGTAGTGCGCATATGTGTCAGTTGCAAAGGGTGGGGTACTCAGCAGCTGGGCCAGAGTTCAGTTCATGGTAGCCATGCCTAGAAGCTGTGGTCCTAACCGCACATGTAAAAGGGGATAGTGGTAGGGATTACGTTAGGGATAATCAGCCAGATGTGGCTGGCACTGCAAGGAATCCCTGGGAGATAGGTGATGACAGCAGTGCAGGTGGTTAATCCTTCCCAACCAGGGCTGGCTCCCAGGCATGAAGAACGTAGTGGTGAAGGTGTAGTGGAAGAAGTAGACAGCTGGAGACAGTCTTTGCTTTACATTTTTACTGCAAGTTTCTGTAGCAAGTCCAGAGTTGTACATCCACCACCAGGCAGGTGTTTGGGGCAAGTCTGATAAGAACTGTAGTCCATTCTGCTGGATGAGTATATATAGGGCTCTATGCTAACTTTCCTGTACTTTAGGTTTCTTGGTGCTTGTTGCTCTCCAGTACCCCCTCTTGGTTGCCGTGAGTTACTTCCTGCCAGGCTGGAAATGCGGATCCTGTGAGCATCCGTGCCTATAGTAGTTCTCTGACCCTATATACTATTGAAGCCCTGGAGAACTCCACTTAAATTGCTGGTGAGCTTGAAACCCACACCGCATACAGTACTGTCACCAGGCCCTCTAAGACCTAGGGACTGGTTTCCTGCCTGCAGCTGGTCCCTTAAGAGCAGCTCCTGCTGCATCCTCAATGTACCTCTCCTTTGCCTACTCTGTCTTAATACACCCTAACGAACCCCTCCCTCCAACCAGAGGCTGAGTCATAGCCCAACCCAGGACTTTAGTGCTCAGCTTCCTGGTTAGATATCAGGCAGTGTTTGTGTATGCTTCAGACATCCTGCAGAGGGATGCACATATGCAGGCATTCTTTGACCCTTCCCCTACACCTGAGCATTACAATAATTTGCTCTACCCAGAGAGAAGTACTCATGTGCAAGAGCGCAATGGAGGTGGCTGTGTGTGGATGACGTAGGATGTGTCACCCCCTAGAAGCAGAAAAGATTGTGATTGCAAGAAGAAAGGAGGCACCGTACCGAGACCAGCGACACCCATCGGACCGGTGGTGGTCGCAGCTTATATGTGAAAAAAAAGCTGACAGGTTAACTTTAATAGACAAAGCTCTGATACCTAGACTTCGATTATGCTAATCACACCAAGGTCAGAGTGGGATCCATTTTTCATGGATGTAGAGAAGATTAAAAAAAATGTCTCCATCTTCTCCATTCTGTCAGTCCAATGTTTTTCACGAACCATTGACTTGCATGGCTGACTGCGATCCGATTTACGGAGGCAAATCGTGCATGCTGAGATTTTTTTCCTTTGAACACTTGGTCTGAGGAAAAAATCGGACATGTGCATTACCTTAGTGAATAACATTGGTCCAAGTGTGTAGCTCCGAAACATGTTGGAATAAAGCCAGGATTTTGACCATCATCTCTGATGAATTGTATTTCTTCCACTGTATGAGCAGCGCGGATCCCCAAAAAACACAGTCCCTTCTAGGTCTATCACCCTCCCGGCCTCTCCCGGAATTACTTGTTTTATGGCCGGATGTGTGTGGGTGGAGCCTATCATTAATTGTCTAACATTGGACTCGCTATTTGGACAAATATGCGAGTATTAGCCTGCAGAAAGCTACAAAGCCAAACAGCAATTTACTCCTGTATTCTACGTGGTGGAACTTTGGACAGGCAGCACTCAATAGACAGGTGAGCTGGACTTTTTCTTTTTTTGCATTCTTTGGTGCCCACATATGAGAAGGTCCCTTTAAAGGAGCTGTGTATTCCTAGGACAACCCCTTCTGAATCGACTATGTCCCAAGGTGGGCAGAATGAAGGCAGTGGTGATTGGATGCATTAGGCACATGACATCACATCAGCCCCAAGCTGCGGTAACCGACAGCACTGAAATGAAGGCACCATGGGATAGCGAGTGCAAGGTTTATTATTTTAACAGAAGGGAAATAAGTTGGTACAGAAGGTGTCGTCCTAGTAGTGAACAACCCCTTTAAGTGGCTTTTTCGCAGATTGCTTACTTTTGCCAGCTTGTCCAAATGTAATGTCCAGAACAATCACGGAAACCAAATGGACCCCATTATAATCAATGGCCATTTAAATGGTATGACGCTGACGTTAATGTAATTGTTTTGCTCCTATAATGGAGAGGAATAACACAATTAAAGACTGTAGTGTATATGGGGAACTATAGAATTGGCATCCCGGTAGGTGACCGTAACAGTAGCTAAACCGCCCCCGCTCCATCTACCTGCAAAGTGTCCTACCTAGTCTTTTTTCCTTTAATAAAAGTCACAATGTAGAAATATCCTTCAAAGTTCTCCAGTCATTTATAGGTCACTAATTTTCAGCCATAAAGGGAGACACGTAAGAGATCATTAGTAATATGATAATAAGTGTAAATTGACAGCACAGAGGAATAATGCTGAATATAATTAGAAAAAATAAGTCACAGGTCAAACACTATTAATTAGAGCTGGAGAGTGTGACACCTGGGAGCGGAGAGATGGAGCCGAGCTGCACAGAGAGGCCCGATGCTATTGATATGCTTTGATAAACTGTAATTGATCACCTCTACGTCTAATGAATGGCTTCCTGATTGTTAATGTAAATCCCGTAAGTCATCCGAAATAAGACCGATATCTTATCCAGTGTGAAAAGGACAAGTGGATAATGACAAGATTCTTTATCTTGCATCACATGTGAAGATGGAGGGACAGATTGAAATTTTCTAAAACTATGGGAAAACAATCAGATTTGCTCAAAATTGATTTCTCAGCTTTTTTGTTTGAGCGAATAGAGTAAACTGGTGGCTATTTTGTTGGATTATAAAGGGGCAAAAAAAGGTTTAAAAGTATAAAAATGTTATTTAACCATCAATACCTGTCCCACTTTGAATCCCAACTCCAGTACGGTCATCCTCTTGTGACTTCATCTTAAGCTCTAACTGAGCCCCATGAAAAATGAACGTAGGTGATACACGTTCAGTGAAGATTGGGTCAATAAAGATGACTAGACTAGAGCAGAGCTAGATAAGTACTGTTTTGTTTTTGTCCTGGGGTCTGTACAGACCACAAATCATATTATTGTAATGTAAATCAATTTTCCTGAGCAAATTTACGTAAATTTTAAAATTTGAAATTTTGTAGACTTAACTTTATCTCATGACAGTAATATATTTACTTTGTAGCATAATTGGCAACTGTCCAGGATGTCCTTGAGGCCTGGGGAAAAGGGAAGACGTCCCAGAAGAGTTGCAAAGCCTCCTGGAATTATTAATTTCTGTCTGTTTTCTAGTGCCGTTATGGTGGAATACTCCATCAACATTTAGGGAGCAGTTGACCCTGTCTAGAAACTGAGATGTGGAAATTAAACAACCTCATTCACACATTGGATTCCTATACAGAAGTGTCGTTTTCACTGATAGCAATCATAACTGTGTTATTGTATGGTGCCATTTACATGTGAGCTCAATATCTTGGAGACATGTCCCATTTTGATCCGAAAGTGGGATAAAAATTGGCAATGCAAGTCTATGGGTCTGAAAATCAGACTGCACTCAGACGACATCAGGATAGAGACAGTTTTTCTTCGCATGTCTCCACGTACAAGAAAATCGAATAAAGTCCAACACTCTGATCAAACTCTGATCAGGATAATCGGTCCATTTTTCTTGTACATGGAAATATTGGATGTGTGAATGAATCCTAAGGCTGGCTTCACACCACGGTTTAATCCGATTCCGGGCTGTCAGGTTCATCCCTGACAGCCCGGACCGGATCAGCACACAGAATCGGAGGGCCAATATGCCCTCTGGTCCGGTGTGCAGACGGACGCAGCTGCCGCTGCTGATAATTCAGGACTGTGGCTCGCGGGGAGCTAGCCGCGGTCCTGAAATTACATCAGTGTGCAGCCGCAGGTGTCCGGTTCCCGGATCCTCCCAGGTCAGGGCAATCTGGCCCCATAGGCTCCCATGTTAGGGTGCGCCGGATTGCCTCAGATCCGGGAGGATCCGGGAGAATCCGGGAGGATTCAATTTGGGGAGATCTTTCTTCCCGGACACAAAAGAGGAGCATGCTCCGATTTTGTGTGGGAGAAAAATCCGATTCCTCCCGGATTCTCCCGGACACATGGAAACCGGATGGCAGAGAGCTGCCATCTGGCTCCATCCGGCACCATAGGATACTATGGGGCAAAAATCCAGTCCGGGGCAAAAATCCGGTCCGGGGCAAAAATCCGGTCCGGGGCTGTCCGGTTTACACCGGACAGCCCCAGATCAGATTGTGCCGTGGTGTGAAGCCAGCCTTAGAGAGTTGCCAATAGGTTTCAACAGCAGTTTTATAATTTAACTGTTTAGTAATTAGGTCTGACTACAGAGATACACAGTAGATGGCAGAGAGTATTTAATGGCCACATTTTATCACTTTTTATACAAATTTATGCACAGACAGTAGTATGGGGAGTGATGGCTCAAAATGCATTATCAGCAATAATGTTGTTAATATATGTAATTGTTTTGGGCTAAGTATATTAAAAATAATATTTAATAATAATAATAATAATAATAAGTATAATAATAGGTATATTAGTAGATTGAATCTTATAATGGTGTTTCTCCACCACTGGGTTGGTACTCTAAATCTAAGACCCTGCCCTCTGTCATATACTCACCCACCTGCAGCTTCACTTTTTACAGAGGCCACTCCGGTCTCACGGCACCGTCTTGTGACTGTAACGTCTGATTGTCTGGAAGTCAGAAATGTTGCCCAAAGCTCCCAATGCATCTCTATGAGAGCCAGAACAAGGCACCCATAGAGTTGTATTGAGTTGTGATCTCTGCTGCGCTCCATGAAACACAGAAGCTGTCAGCAGATCAAAAACCAGAGACCAACCAGAGCAGCAGCGATAGGTGAAGCCGCCAGAGGGTTAGTATAATACAGGGGGCAGGGGACTTACATTTAAATCACCACTCCAGTGGTGCACTAAAGAAATGCTGGAGTCGGATGGAGGGGCTGGTTGGGAACCAAGGATTGGCCCTGAGGTGGCGAGGAGACTGAACACTCCAACCACAGAACCAGAGGCCACAAGATCTACAGGAGCTGTGGCCGAAACCCGACACATCCGCCGAGAAGGTAGCCATACTAGGGTTAGGAGATTAGGTACTGGTCGCCCGACAGGACCCATGGCTGCTGGATTGAGGCTCTGTGTTCAGAGATGCAAGTAGGAGAGGCAGACAGTCAGCTCTGGGAGAACAACCTCAGAGAGAAAGTAACAGAAAAGGAGGTGTCTTGAATGAACTATCCTGGTTCTTAGAGGACTATCCGGGCCGGGGCTCAGCAAAGAGCAGTACCCGGCGGCATTGCTGAAGTAACCCTTGAGTAAACCAGGCGCAGAACTCAGAAGCTGTGTATGAGACTGTTTCTTTCCGCGCCAAGCAGCTGGGCAGGCCATAAAAGACAGTATCAGTATCGCCCCATCCGTCTCTCCAGCCAGAATAATCCAACGGCCTATCACCGCTATAGACTATACCGGTTGCCCTGGGGAACCACTCCATCCATGGGGAGCGTTATCACCTTAGGTGCGATTCCATCATCCCCAGAAGTCCTGCAGCGTTGGCCATCAATAGGCCAACATCACGGGTGGTGTCACGATTTTTACCCCAAAACCCAAACTCCCGCATTTTTATTGACACGGGGTCACGGAGCTGAATCTCGACCCCTGTGACTCCCCAGCAGTACTGTAGCCTGATTCCGAGTACCCCACGGCCCTGGGGGGGTCACAGTACCGGTAAGTTTCGATACAATTCACACTGAGTTTCCATTTACAAATCTGTATACACAGATCCAGTGTCATAGCAATAGCTGATGTACAGAACGTAATAACACCGTCACCCACAGGTGAGGAAACCTACATAATACTATTATAAGCAGCATATTATAAATTAGATTCTACTACATGGACCTAGAATCTCAAAGGATTCTTCAGTGCTCAGCGGAAATTTGTCCATGTGAGAATCAATATCTTAAAGGGAAACTGTAATAACATTGCTAATTAGGGTAGTAGAAGTCTTCTGAACGCCAATGAATTTTCCCACACTGAGAAAACGAATATAAAATATAAATTAGACTGCATATGCACTGATCCTTGTCAGATCTCTCTAGAGAGGTGTGGAACCCATTAATAGTGTCAGGAAAACATAAAAAAAACTCATAGAGAAAATAAGTGCAGGATAGAAGCTGTGCTAATGAATGAGCTAATGAAGACAGCTAGATACACACAGCTCACATTCAGCCTGTATTACAGGGAGGAAGACTCACGCAAGAGAAAAATTTGACACTTGGATCTAGCAGCAAATTGCCTATCAGGGGTCTGACAATGAATGGAAGGATTATTGCAGACTGAAACTTTCTGCAATATTATTAACTCAACCACCAATATACACTGGTGTGAAAAACTGTTTGCCCCCTTCCTGATTTGTTATTCTTTTGCATGTTTGTCGCACTTAAATGTTTCAGATCACCAAAAATATATATATTTGATAAAGATAATACAAGTAATCACAAAATGCAGATTATAAATGAAGGTTTTTATTATTAAGGGAAAAAGAAATCTAAACCTGCGGGGCTCTGTGTGAAAAAGTGATTGCCCCCTAACCCTAATAACTGGTTGGGCCATTCTTAACAACTTTAATGAAGCATCTGAGATAACTGGCAATGAGTCTTTTATAATGCTCTGGAGGAATTCTGGCCACTCATCTCTGCAGAGTAGGCATGAACCGCCTTTCTAAAGGCATGCCACATCATCTTAGGGCCGCTTCACACTGCGGCGTGATCCGGTCTTGTTCTGTCTGGCCGGATCAGCACACAGGACTGGGGGGCTATTATGCCCTCCGGTCCGGTGTGCAGCGCATGCAGTTCCCGCTACTGATAAGTCAGGACCGCGGGCGCCGCGGTCCTGACCTGTCAGCAGCTGCAGCTGCGTGCGCTGCACACCGGACCGGAGGGCATAATAGCCCCCCAGTCCTGTGTGCTGATCCGGTCCGCGGCTGTCTGGGTCCTCCTGGACAGAACCGGACCGGATCACGCCGCAGTGTGAAGCAGCCTTTAATCAAAGTAAGGTCAGGAATTTGAATTGGCCACTCCAAAATCTTAATTTTGTTTTTCTGAAGCCATTCAGAGGTGACTTACTGGTATGTTTTGGATCATTGTTCTGCTACATAACCCACGTGCAGTTCAGCTTGAGGTCACAGACAGATGGCCAGACATTATCCTTCAGGATTTTTTGTAGACAGAAACATTCATAGTTCTTTTTATCACAGCAAGTCTTCCCGGTCCCAAAGCAGCAAAACAGCACCAGCCCATCACACTACAACCACCATATTTTACTGTTGGTATGATGTTCCTTTTTTGAAATGGTTTTACTTCTACGCCAGATGTAATGAAATTCACCTTCCAAAACGTTTACATTTTGTCTTGTCAGTCCACGAAGTATTATCCTAAAAGTCTTGGGGATCATCAAGATGTTTTCTGGCAGAACTGAGATGAGCCTTTATGTTCTTTTTGCTCAGCAGTGGTTTTCGTCTTGGATCTCTGCCATGCAGTCCATTTTTTATCCAGTCTCTTTGCAAGGTGGAGTCATGAACAGTGACCTTAACTGAGGTCAGTGAGGTCTACAGTTGTTTAGATGATGCTGTGAGGTCTTTTGTGACGTCTTGGATGAGTTTCGCTGCGCTCTTGTGGTAATTTTGGTCAGCCGGGAACTTCTCGGAAAGTTCTCCACTGTTCCATGTTTTCACCATTTGTGGATAATGGTTCTTGCTATGATTCGCTGGAATCCCAAAATATTAGAAATGGCTTTATTGCCTCTTGCAGACCGATAGATCTCAATTATTTTATTTCTCATTTGTTCCTGAATTCCTTTGGATCGCAGCATAATGTCTAGCTTTTGAGTATCTTCTGATCTACTTCACTTTGTCAGACAGGTCGTATTTAAGTGATCTCTTGCTTGAGAACAGGGGTGGCAGTAATCAGGCCTGGGGAGATTAAACTCAGCTTCCCAAAGAGGTGATAAACCACAATTAATTTATGTTTTGAGGGGGGGGGGTCACTTTTTCACACAGGGCCCTGTAGATTTGGATTCCTTTTTTCCGCAATAAAGACCTTCATTTCTAAACCGCATTTTGTGATTACTTGTGTTATCTTTGTCTCATATTTGTTTGGTGATCTAAAACATTTAAGTATGTCAAACATGTAAAAGAATAAGAAATCACTGTGATTAAAAAGTATTATTTTGTTTCACTAGATATGCTAATTTGTATTAATTTATATATCAATATTTTTAAATTAGTGTTTTGGTAGATTGCTATCTTCCACTTTAGTCTTGTTCTTCTAGTGGACAAGTCTCTTAGTAAATTCCCCGATCTATAAAAACCAGAAACATAGATCGACAACCATTTGCCCAACATCCATTTATAAACTTTCCAGCATCAATTAGTATTTGGGCATGATACAACAAAAGTATCTCCTTGGATGATGACAGCAGAATACATTTGGCCGCCTATGGGCGGCCACATCCTCCAATTCGCTTCTGCTTGAACCCATGAGAATTTTACTTTCCATTGAAAGCAGATGTGATATTACTGATAATGAAGCCACTTGTCATTGGTGTTTTTCTTATTAGAGAATTGCTCGAATTTTCCTGAGTAACATGAAATTCTTCATTTATTGAATAAAATAGTAGGTGAGCAGCACAGCCTGTATTTTCTAAGATTTGGATGGGAGACAAGCTAAGAAATTGGCTTATGCCCAAGTTTGGAGGGATTATAGTGAATGGTCTCCTGGGGTTTCATTAGCGGAACACAAATGCATGCCCCTGCTCCATGCCGAGGTCTTACACTGGCTAAACAGATGGAAACAGAACACCATGTTGCAAGTTTAGACATTTAATAGGGTCACAATAGAGCTGACATCCCAATGCTGTTCTGGGCAGATGACCTGTAAATGTAATCAGCATTCATCATGTTGTAGGAATCGGACCAACATCTTCCCTGAGGAAAGAACATTGCATGGTAATAGGGGTAAGCTAATGAAGCAGGGTGCCATCGAGTGCCAAATAATGTCGCGATGGTCTCTTTTACTTTGGAGACTTGTGATAGTTTTTGGGCCTGTGTCTTATTCCTGTATTGAGATTTCATATTAAACATTTTTCTTTCCGTTGGCAGTGTAGGAGTTAATGTCAGTTTCTGTTGCTAGCAAGCTGGATAGTCCTCTGTCCAAGTTTGGCTACTTTGTGATCACTCCTTTCCCCTTTATATGGTCACATGTTCCAGCATTCCTTGCTGGTGATTGAATTTCAAATCTAGCCTGGATACCAGAGGTGAAGGTGCTGTTCTGGAGAGCTGACTACTGCCAAGCCGTCTGCTGTCTTGGATTGTGGCAGCAGGCATGAAGTTGCCTTGTTGCTTCCTTGTCTGTCTCCCCTTCCTCTCTTGTCTTGTTTATTGCAGTGGTTGGGACTATTGAGGGCTAACATCAGGGCCAGCGAGGGACTAGATATCTTGCTCAGTGACTGGGTTAAAGATCCTGTATAGGGATGGTAGGGAGATCTAATAAGACTAATGAAACCCTACAGTCTGGTTACTGAGAATGTGAATGAGGGATAAGCTGTATGCTGGATATCCACAGCACGACACGTGGAAGAAGGCAGAACAACGTCTATATGGGCATGTAGGTCATAGAAAGTTGAATAAAATGACACCTTGATATCTGTGATCCGATGTCTTATTCCAAGAAAATCCACTTTTTTCTTAATATGTAAACGAGTTGTTAACAGCTATGGGCAGGATATAGATCTCCCTTAGAATCTGTCTAGAGAACTAAATGTAAATGAAAGGAGGTGTTACTAGAAAAATATGATGTTCTTAAATTGGATGTCACCATACATAAGAATACAAACCGTATGCAATATCAGTGGGCTGGATGTTACTATCAGCATGAAGCAGGCCACGCTCCTTGATGTATGATGCAACGTCCCAGAGGGGAGGGGGAAGCAGTGAGAGCAGCTCAAGTACAGGTATTGTGGGGATATAGGGCTACGCTGATCATTTCATCTTTACAGTTTATGAGGGCAGGGACATTACAATATTGTTTATCTCCATGGAGTACCCCGTTAAGATTAAACTCTATCTCTGCTATGTCCTTGCAGTCTGGATGACATCTCCTTAGTGTACCTCCTCCCCGCTGAGATCTCACAACGCTTAGTCCAAGCAACAGCTGTCATTAGGCTTGGTGGGTGAAGACTGAATACTTTTAGACTCACGAGCAATTTCTCTCTACAGCTGGACTCACAAAATGTTGATTTTATTGTACAAGAATGGAAAAACTAATTTGAGATTGATTTTCAAAGTAAGTACACCATCTTCATCAGGACTAAGAGGTGAGTTTAATGTTGTATGCAGTTTGTATTTGGAAATCTTATGCCAGATTTACTTTAAGACACCTGTGGCGCCCCACTGGTCAGGACGTCATGGAGGGATACTGCACCCAAATAAGAGCGTGTAGTATTCCTTTGACTAAGGGAACTGGGATGTGAATAAGAGACCCTCACAACACCTATTCATACACACCTTAAAGTAGGGGGCCATGGGTGAACCCGCTGCAGGGAAGACCCAGTCCCAAGAGAGGAGTTGCGAGTGTAGAACCAGTGTATGAGTGGAATTGGAGAGTGAGGAGTGAAGGACGACGCAGGAAGGTCGTCGTGCCAGAGGGAGACCCTAGGGGCACCAGGCAATGTGGTGCGCCCAAATCTGGACCTGGGTAATACCGACCATAGGGGCCTGGTTCCGGGCAGGGGATCAGCTCGGAACATGGTGCGGGAGTTTAACCCCGAGCCGTTAAACCAGAGGCCCCGAGCTTCTCTAGGAAGTCACCGCCAAAGACCCAGCGTACACCTCGAAAAGGCATACCGAATTAGGGTCAGGGGGACCTGAAGGGGAGTTGAGTCGGTCGACAGGGTAGGGGGTACTTGGATACCGGGACAGGTTGTTACCTCGGTGGGGAATGACGGCTGGTCGGTTCACGGTTCTGTGCCCTGGACCATCAATGGCGGGGATGGTGGGGGATGATGATGATGGATGGAGAAATGGTAACGAGTTGCCACCTGTGGTACCTGGTAACGTGGATACCAGCGCTGCGGCCGGCCGCTGAGGTGATGGAGGTGCAGCTCAGAGTAGTACAGCTCCCCATAGGTGGAGCTTTACCTCAGGGCAGCGGGGTAAATGAGGGGAGTAGTAGTGGCGGTTCTGTGGTGAACACTGCCGGCTGAAGTAGGCACACACACAATAGTCTCTGTTTCGGTACCTTTTTACTGATGTCTGGTAACAGGTACGGTCCAGAAGAGTAACCAGGTTCTCGGTGCAATTTGGGACTTTCTCCATGGAGAGTTGTGAGGCTTCCTCTGTCACTGTGTGTGGTGGTTGGGGGAAGCTCTGCCTGTAACTGAACTTGCCACTCTTTCTCCCATTCAGGGTACTACTCCATAACCAACAATGAGGACCTTGCTGTGGGATCCTTATTCTCCTCTTGGGCCCCTGGTCCTATGCTTGGTCAGGTTTTGGTATGTCACTTTCTGTAGCTTCAGGGGACTAGATCCTCCTGGTATGTCCGGGCTTTTCTTGCTACAATAGATTACTAGCAGAATCGGACTCCAGTGTCCGGGTGGGCTAAAGGGAAACCAGGTATGTTCCCTTCTTCCTTTCTCCTACTTCCACCACTGGCCTGTCCCTCTCCCTAGGGTGCTGGACAGCTGGTCAGTGCTCCCTGGTCCTGGGCCCGGCTTGATCCCAGCAAGCAGCTCCTTCCAGTCCCTTCTCCTTGGCTCTCTGACTGGAACTAACTGCTCCCTTCACTTCTCAGAGCAGACTAACTGACTCCTCCCCTCAGGCCTGGATCCTTATAGGGGAACTTGCTTAAGGCAGCAAGTAGAGCTCCCCCTCCAGGTCTGGGGTGGAAGGTGTTGTGTGCTGTGTGTACCAAGATGTATGTCTCTCCTTGCACCGGTGGGTCCTGTGGCAATCCCCAGCAGGGGTGCCACAGAGTCCCCCACCGAAGATCCATGAGAGCTGTCTTGAGGCTCTGTGCACGTAGGCACTGCACAGTAGAAAGGAGAAGAGAGCACAGTGAGGGACCGACAGGGAATGACAGGTACACCACCGAGGGTCCTGAGTGAGTCATCTCGGTTTCCTGGTGACTACCCAGGTCAGAAGGACTCCAGTGACTGTACTATATGTTAATTTGCCTGAAGTAGTGCAAGTAAACCTTATCAGAGTTAAAGACTGGTGTGACGAACTTTATTTCCCTCGCCTGATGAGCCGCACATTGCTGCACTGAAAGGACCAGTGACAAGGCCGTGTGGTAAGCGGCCTCCCTGTGTAAAAACTATTACAACTGCCCCGGGGATCCCACTCCACCTACAGGTAGCGTAACCATCTGGCTGCCCTTGACTCACCGTGGCCGGGGACTCCGGTTTAGACAGGCTGTAGCTCCTTCCTCCTTGTCACGGGTGGGCTGCGCCTGCCGGTAGTGAGGCCCGGTTGAGTGCAGATCAAAAGGGTTGAAGACGTCTTGTAGGAACAGATTAAAGGGGTTAATTTATTCGTGACGCCACCTATGAGTAGTTTCGGTAATCGTTACCGATGCTGCGGAACCTCCGGGGGATGGATAGCAGCAAGATGGAACGCTCCCCACAGGCTGAGCGGTGATCCCCGGAGGCTGGAGCTGCTCAAGATGTTGTGCGGCAGCTGCGGTTACCTTGCGTGCGGACGGATTCAATCATAAGGAAGCACGGACACTGAAAGTCTCTGCAACGGGTCTTTACTGTAACCAGCAAGCAGTACATGGCATACAGTTCTGGGTAGTGGACCGGGTGGACTCAGCAGTGATAGGTGTCCCTCAGAGATCCGTAGTGTTCCTCCATTCTAGCTAAGTGTCTGCCATTGTCGCCCAAGAATACCAGGTCGGGTACGGGGAGGCTGCTTCAATGCCCTATCCAAGATGTACATTATGGATGTTCTGGGGAGCCTTGGATCCCTCCAGGCTCGGACTGCTCTGCCGGGTAACCGGGTAAAACTCATGGGAGGCCCTCAGGTCTAGAGGCCCCACCCACTTAGCCCCGCCTCTCACTACCCCCTGCTGAACAGAGCGGGCCGAGCGGGTCCGATCTGTCACTTAGTCACTCCAATCACAGACTCACTCACTCAGTACTCCTACGTACTCCTGCTGCTCCTGGTGATGATATTGATGATCATACTGTACTGTACACACATACTAACATTACACTACACAGACAGCGCCGCCGCCACCAACCCATAGCGCCGTTCCCTGCCCTGCACCTGACCCTGCTGAGCCTCAGTCTGTGACAGACTGGGCAAGAAAGAGTTAAGAGACAGACAGAGTGAGACACAGAGTGCACTTTGCAGCCGGCGCCTGGCGATACTGTGTCGCCCCAGTCCCAACCCCCAGGCCAGGTGAGGAGGAGGACATTGTGTGATGAGTCACTGTCTGTGCACAGACAGACAGTGACAGTCTATCGCCGCCAGCTAGGGCCATCGAGCATTCAGCAGCAGCTCACGCATGCGTGCTGTGCTGCTGCTTCATGAATAGCCCACCTTCCTACACTCCACAGCGGAGCTTAGAAAGAAGACAGGAGGGGCTGGCTCCTGTCTGGACGCCATTTTTTCCAAGAGGACCCCTTGGCTGCAAGTGACTGGAGTTGGATGGGCAGTGCTGGCATGGGCATCTCTTGAACAAGAACTGCCTCTGCCTGTATGTAAGTAAAGTGAGTGCTGAGGGGGGGGGGCCTAGGGGTCATTTTGGGGTCCATCCAGCAGAGTCCCCTAGTGTCAGTGTCATTATCATGTACCCCAGTGTCAGTGTCATTGTCATGTACCCCAGTGTCAATGTTATTATCATGTAACCCAGTGTCATTATCCTGTACCCCCAGTGTCATTATCCTGTACCCCCCAGTGTCATTATCCTGTACCCCCAGTGTCATTATCCTGTACCCCCCAGTGTCATTATCCTGTACCCCAGTGTCATTATCCTGTACCCCCAGTGTCATTATCCTGTACCCCAGTGTCATTATCCTGTACCCCCAGTGTCATTATCCTGTACCCCAGTGTCATTATCCTGTACCCCCAGTGTCATTATCCTGTACCCCAGTGTCATTATCCTGTACCCCCAGTTTCATTATCCTGTACCCCCAGTTTCATTATCCTGTACCCCCAGTGTCATTATCCTGTACCCCCAGTGTCAGCGTCATTATCCTGTAACCCAGTGTGTCAGCGTCATTATCCAGCCTGCACCCCCAGCGTCAATATCCTGCCTGCACCCCCAGCGTCATTATCCAGCCTGCACCCACAGCGTCATTATCATGCCTGCACCCCCAGCGTCATTATCCTGCCTGCACCCCCAGCGTCATTATCCTGCCTGCACCCCCAGTGTCATTATCCTGGCTGTACCCCAGTGTCAGTGTTGTTATCCTGTAACCCAGTGTGTCAGCGACTCAGCATCAATATCCTGCCTGCACCCCCAGCGTCATTATCCTGCCTGCACCCCCAGCGTCATTATCCTGCCTGCACCCCCAGCGTCATTATCCTGCCTGCACCCCCAGCGTCATTATCCTGCCTGCACCCCCAGTGTCATTATCCTGCATGCACCCCCAGCGTCATTATCCTGCCTGCACCCCCAGCGTCATTATCATGCCTGCACCCCCAGCGTCATTATCCTGCCTGCACCCCCAGTGTCATTATCCTGCCTGCACCCCCAGTGTCATTATCCTGGCTGTACCCCAGTGTCAGTGTTGTTATCCTGTAACCCAGTGTGTCAGCGACTCAGCATCATTATCCTGCCTGCACCCCCAGTGTCATTATCCTGGCTGTACCCCAGTGTCAATGACATTATCCTGTACCCCAGTGTCATTATCCTGTACCCCAGTGTCATTATCCTGTACCCCAAGTGTCAGTGTCATTGTCCTGTACCCTCCAGTATCTGTGTCATTGTCCTGTACCCCCAGTGTCATTATCCTGTACCCCCAGTGTCATTATCCTGTACCCCCAGTGTCATTATCCTGTACCTCCAGTGTCATTATCCTGTACCCCCAGTGTCATTATCCTGTACCCCAGTGTCATTATCCTGTACCCCCAGTGTCATTATCCTGTACCCCCAGTGTCATTATCCTGTACCCCAGTGTCATTATCCTGTACCCCCAGTGTCATTATCCTGTACCCCCAGTGTCATTATCCTGTACTCCAGTGTCATTATCCTGTACCCCCAGTGTCATTATCCTGTACCCCAAGTGTCATTATACCATACCCCCAGTGTCATTATCCTGTACCCCCAGTGTCATTATCCTGTTACCCCAGTGTCATTATCCTGTACCCCCAGTGTCATTATCCTGTACCCCAGTGGCATTATCCTGTACCTCCAGTGTCATTCTTCTATACCGTCAGGAGTGTTGGACTGGCCTGCCGGGGAACCGGTTAAACCCCCGAGAGGCCCCAGGTCTTGATGGCCCCGTCCACCTTGCCCCCCCCCCCATACACCCTGCTGAACAGAGCGGTCGAGCGGGTCCCATCCCCCTAAGTTAGCGCTACTACTGTAATGACAGTCGCGTTCTGAGCTAGGGGACAGGGTGGCAGATGTCCTTAGGCTGGAGCTTGTTTTCCTCCTTTGGTGCGGGGAATTCAGCTCCCTGTACTTGTATGTAGGGCCCTGTGCTGCTGCTGCACAGTAAGGGGTCCCCTCCAGGCCCTGTGTGTCTGTGTGTATCTCACCTCCCCCTCCCATGTGACCTCTCCTTCTTGTTTCCGCTCCTCAGAAGCCTCAGTGATGATGCTGGGAATCATAGTGGCTGCAGCCGCCCACGAAGAGCAGTGAAGACGTGGTGAGCAGACGGCGCTCTCTGCAGGGACACAGACCCCCCACACTCCTGTCTGTGAGTAACCTTGTCTTGTGAATTGATATAGAGATGTCCTGGTGGGGTTGAAGGGCTTGTACAGTGGTGAGGGGCTGCTGTCACTGAAAAGCTTCTTATCAGCTTTTATTACCATAGTACCTGTTAACCCCTTCATTGCCTCCTTAGACTCTGTGCCCATTCTAATGCATTTACTGCACATTTTCACAGTGTATTTGTAAAAATGCACAGCAAACGCACATAGTATATAGGCAGCCAGCAGCGTCAATGTGACTTAGCTTGTGCTGACGTCTGCACTTTTTTGCACAGTGTAATAGCTGTGGATTTTTACAGAACATTGATCTATAAAAATCTGCAACATCTCAATTAATTTACACGTCATGCCTTGTGTACTGCCCAGCACTTATGGGTTTTGGCCACATCACACATCATGTGGGTAGGGGCCATGCATGATGCGATCGAAACCTGGAAGTGCCAAACAGTACACGGTGTACTACAGGGCGGATGCTAAATGATGGATGGACGCAGAATTTTCTGCAAAAAAGCAGCTATATGTACCAAAAGTGCAACACTTTTGCTACGTAGCAGCGAATAAAAGCGAATGCAGAAAATTAAGCATCATGTCTTGGTCCAATTACACACTTGCATTCTGGACGCAGCGTATGCGAACGCAGCCAAACGCATGTGTACCACGTTCCTATGTTTAACATATCCGGGGATTGTGTGTGGAGCAGGTGGTTGAGGTAAGCATCCGGTTGCCATAGGGATACAAAGGCAGGCGGCGGATAGCATTACCTGCTGGTAACGCTATGTGCTAAGTCTGCCAATTTCTAAGTTTTAAACAGATCCAGCAGGCTGAGGGCAGACACAAGTCTGACCCTAACCTTAGTCATAGGTTTGTTTTCTCCCCATTAGACTGGAGCTGATGTACAACTCAACCACTGATCTGCTCATTCCCTCAGTGAATGTGAGCGCTGGGTTTGGCTTTTTCTGGACGCCCCAATGATGATGAATGGAATCGCGGTCACATCATTACAGGCTGCTACATTTTATAATGAGGAGAAAAGCGCCACATTCTTCTGACGGTTCAGTTTCCACTTGTCGGATTCCACCAATAAATAAGTGATCACCTACCAAACCTGCGGATCACTGATAACTTGTTTTCACTAAAGAATCCCTTTAATGCAAACTACAGTAATTGTACATTGCACTTATAGTGAGCTCACAGCAGAAGTGCAGGAGCCGCCAATATAATGGGTATAACGGCTAACAGGTATTTGTATATAGCTGAAGGGTGGGTGGGCCCCTGGAATCAATTTCACTGGTGGGCCCCAGACACCCCAGTCCGACCCTGGATCCCTCGGTGGGTACACCGCTGGTTAGACGACTGGAATTTGGCTGGTGGTGGGGTGCTCCTGTGAAGCTGCTCCTCCACGCTTCTGGTTCGCGCAGCAGAGGTGAACTGCTGCCAGCTTCGGTACCAGTGAACCGGCTGTGAGTTGGGCACGGGAGTCTTTTGGGACCCGTGGTTGGTGATGCCCGATCCCGGTTGTTGAGGCCTCAGGTGCTAACACCCGACCGGTGACGGCCCGGGGGCTGCACAGCGGTGCAGAGCCCCCGCTCCTACTCCGAGTTCAAGTCTGTGTCTTGTCTAGACTCTCTCTTGACTCTACTAACTACTAACTGACTAAGTGTATCATCTTTCCACTACACTACCCTTGCACTCCGCCCACCAGGACCTGGATTGGTCCCCTCTACTAGTGTTGCATGCAGGGTTTGGATCTCTAAGTTAGCCAGATGACTGCTGGGTCAGAGAATATTGCTGCTGCATTTATGGGTGCAATACCCTCCTGTGACGCACTCGTTGCGGGGCGCCACACCCTACCATCACCCCGGAGATTTGACCCGCAGCTCCGGTAACCATACAGGAACCGTAGGTAGCGTCACAAACTACTTTTATTTTTATAATTTTCCACGACTTTTTCGCGACCACCAGGGCCACGGGATCGGGCACAGGCCCCAGTGACATTCCCCCATGAAACAATGCCTGCAACCGAGTACCCCACGGTGCTGGGGAGGGTCACACCAAATAAAGTGAAAAAGGAACATAACTTATATAAGTTGGACTTGTCAGCACCATTCATCAGCCGTCTTTTTCCTGCGCATTCACCTTCCATCAGCCGTTTTAAAGGTACAGATACCGCTGTTTGTTTCCTGGTTTGTTTGTCTGTACAAACTTATCCATAAGTTTTACATTTTTTCTTCATTCTGTAGTGTTACTATGTTATGAATTGACCATGGAGCGATGCTCCTATTATCAGCTTGCGGTTCGGTAATTATTTTTCATAGGAAAACTTCCCCCCATAATCCTTATTAAATAAGCCAAGATTACAGAACACCCTCCCTTCATCGTGCTTCCTTTTGCCGGACGCAGGTAACTCCGCCACATGTATTGTGCTGGCAGATTGAGCTGTGTGTGTTTACTTTGTGTTTGAAGTTGTTGTGGACGGATTTGCTTGTTTCTCAAATCCCCTTATCATCTCTGGCACAGCAGAAAGCTGCACCCGAAGAAATCCATTCAAAGTGAATATGGAATTAGAGAATGGAATAGAGGCTTATTTGAATCTGGCTTCCTCTGCACTAATTCTCACAACTTTTTATCTTGCTTTTCATTGAAATCATGTGATTCAAAGACGCTGAAAGTCAATGAGTGTCTTGCGTCTCACCAGAAATGACTGTGTACTGGGTGTACAGTGGACCGGCGGGGCACACAGTTCATAAAGATAACTGGTATCATGGAAGCAAAATTCACAAAGTCCAGTCTACATCGTTACAGAATTCATACAAATCTAATGTCAAAAATGTGGATTCAGTGCTTGTTGGAAAACCCTAAAATAATTTGATTTATTTAGAATCAATTTACCCCCATTTAATGGAGACAGATTATTTTAAACTTTTAATTTATTGACTTTGCAAAAAAAATAAAAGGTTCAACCAGATATCTATCTTTAGATCTGTTTGGTTGGTTTTCATTTTTCCTATAAACAGGCACAGGTGAAAGTAAGAAACTTTGCAATATATCTTATAAGGTAAATCTATAAAGTAAATCCATCTTGCCTAACCCCTCTGTAGAACTTTATGAGCACCAACTGTCAGGGAAAGGGAAAAGGGTAAAAGGGACATCAAGGTGACAGAGGAAAGGAAAAGGGGTGACCCCTTAACATTTGTCTAAGTCTGAACACTGAGCTCCCTATTGTCCCTAGACCGGTCCTTCCCTCCATAAACGATCATTTGTTTAAGCACTGGCTGACCCTGGGCTTGCCCTCACTAATGCATAGGGCAGCAGTTGCTAGTCTTTCTGCTACAATTAGAGAATATGGGGAGAAACACAAACAACAGGAATAAAACAACAAACAAAGGAACTTCACAGCTTCTCCTAGAAGGGACACCACAACTACAATTGGAACAGAGTGGTCAGCATAGAAGATCTATAACCGGCATAGGAAAGAGTTAGGAGTACAATTATAAAGAGGAAGGGAGTGGTCATAAGGTCAGCAGATAAGACTAAAGCTACAAAAAAACATAACCCCTTTCAGCACTAAAAGGTAATAATTCTGTTTTGCTCATGATAATTACCGAGAAAGCTCTAAAGAGGACCTGCGGTCAGCCAAACATTGTGACCTTCTGATCCCGGATATCTCAGAGGTCTCAGCAGGGTGCAACACTCTGGTGTCAGTCTGTCCCCTTTCAGCTGTTATGGTACCTTTACACGCCGCTACTGGATGGTGGCAACAACCGGGTACTTCACGTGCACAAACGGTTGCAAATGGTAATCGCACCACCTTTACACGCCGCAACAAGGTGGCCTACAGTAGGTTACATCTATCTCTGGATACACCGCCGGGTGTCTCAAGTTACCTCCTGCAGAGCACCTTACCTCATTTACACACCGCTACAACAAGCTAATATGGGAGGACCTGGTGCAGCAGGGACAGCACATAGGCGTGCCACTATTGTGGATTACGAGACGTCGGTACGCTGATAGGACAAAGCAATAACATCATGATTGGGCAGCCAGCGCAGGAGGCTGACTAATACATGACGCTCTAGCAATTGTGTAGTGTGAGTGGTCAGCTCCTTAAATATGCCACCCTATGCAGCGACTACCAATCGTAACGCAGGAGCTTCCACCAATGATCGCTGATGGGGCGCGGTAACCCGGAGGCTGTGTCACGCCCCAGCTACATACCAGGTACATAGCATGGTGTAGAAACAACCCTTCTGTTCCTTCTTTACACGCCGATACAGGTCACTGCCGTCGGCTGGGTAACCACCTGTTTTAGGGCAATGCTCGGAAACAGGTGCCGCTGCTGGCGGGTGGCTACAACCGTCTTCACACGCCGCTACCACGGGTTGAATTAGCGGTGCAAGATACATTTCTCTCATGTACCCGGTTGTTGCCACCATCCAGTAGCGGCGTGTAAAGGTACCATTAGCCGTTTCCCATAAAAAATTCCTCCAAGGTGCCCGCTTCTCTGTTCTGCAAACCCAAACAAAACCCAGTCCAAAAGCTGCCCAAAAGTATTTAATATTTTTGGAAAGGGTTTTATTTAATGACTTAGAGAAAAAAGGCAAAATAAATCTTCAAGTGATAGCACCTTGTGTTGCAGGAGTGTTTCAGCACAATGAATCCCTTAAGACATTTGTAGTTTATAGGTTGATAGGACAAAGCAATAACATCATGATTGGGCAGCCAGCGCAGGAGGCTGACTAATACATGACGCTCTAGCAATTGTGTAGTGTGAGTGGTCAGCTCCTTAAATATGCCTCCCTATGCAGCGACTACCAATCGTAACGCAGGAGCTTCCACCAATGATCGCTGATGGGGCGCGGTAACCCGGAGGCTGTGTCACGCCCCAGCTACATACCAGGTACATAGCATGGTGTAGTGACAACCCTTCTGTTCCTTCTTTACACGCCGATACAGGTCACTGCCGTCGGCTGGGTAACCACCTGTTTTAGGGCAATGCTCGGAAACAGGTGCCGCTGCTGGCGGGTGGCTACAACCGTCTTCACACGCCGCTACCACGGGTTGAATTAGCGGTGCAAGATACATTTCTCTCATGTACCCGGTTGTTGCCACCATCCAGTAGCGGCGTGTAAAGGTACCATTAGCCGTTTCCCATAAAAAATTCCTCCAAGGTGCCCGCTTCTCTGTTCTGCAAACCCAAACAAAACCCAGTCCAAAAGCTGCCCAAAAGTATTTAATATTTTTGGAAAGGGTTTTATTTAATGACTTAGAGAAAAAAGGCAAAATAAATCTTCAAGTGATAGCACCTTGTGTTGCAGGAGTGTTTCAGCACAATGAATCCCTTAAGACATTTGTAGTTTATAGGTTCTCAAAAACATAAAAAACCTGAACCTGGCCTCTTATTATCAGTGGTGTCCTTAAAGTGATTAAAAAGGAGAACTTGAGTGTTAAAAATCCGCAGATTAATATCTAAAACTGCTGATATTAGCTGGGTGAAATGTGCTTTCCGAAATATATCAAGAGCTCAGTGAAGACACTTCTTCAGACGCAGTGAATAATCCTTCTCTACCAATTAATCCTGTACTTACAACCTGATATATTCGGTCCTGATGGTTGCCTGTGCAACTGCCAAATGTAATTATCTTGCATTATCTTGTCGTTTGCTTTCTCGTTCTTTTTTTTTCTGTCTGCAAACTTAACGAAGGAAGGTAAAATGATACTGTGACCCAAGAAGATAACAAAATAACTTTTTTTCCACCATCAAAGACTGTCAACACGGAGGAGGATATCATGAAGGGGTCTCCAGCATTGAGGATACTATTGCTTATCGAACCCGTCAATTTTCACAATAAAATAGACCATGAGTAAGTATTGACTTACAATAAAAATTACCTGCAGGAGATGCTGTCACCAGAGCGCCTTCTCTGCAACTCCTGCCGGTCTTGGTTTTCCCCATCTACAACCCATGACTGCTGCGGCGACACTCACTTCCTGTTGATCAATCATATGTCCGAAAGCGGGGAGAAAGAAGCCGGCAGTGATTGGATGCGGGGCTTGCATGATGTCATAACCTACCGTGAGCCCAAGGAACGTGATCGCTAACACCTCTGGAACGGTGCCGGCAAAGGAGGTAAGTATACGCTTTTTTATCTAAACATGGTCAATAAGAAGGGCTCATCTAAGTAGAGGACAATCCTTTTAAGGCCTCTTGCCATACTTTTGGTTCAAGTGCTATCCTTCAAAAAAATGTATCACACTCAGACTATTGTGTTTCACGGCTTCAAGATGCGAGATAGATGCCTGGACTACCTATGCTGGGTATTCAAATCAATCGTACTCACGTTCATATGACCATTTCACTCAGCCACACAGACATTTTAGTAAAATTCCAGGAGAAGTGGAGATGCCGTTCACTGAAAATCCTGTACGGAGGCACAATGCAGCAGGTAAAAAGAGTGATTCTTCACAGAGCAGTAAAGCATGTGTCCATGCTAAAATGTGTGCTGGAAACAATAAATGGGGAAAAAGGGAGATGTTGCTGACATCACAGGCTAGAGGGAGAGGAGAGGGACAAAATACTAAACAAGGCAAGATTCTGCCTAGGAAAGCAGAAAATGCAATACACAGCAATAAGGCATTGAAAATTTCCAATCACGAGACACGACACAAACCAATGTTATTCAATAGGACAGTGCAGATTACCAATTTTTTTCATTGACAGAATCTTTGTGTGAAAAAAATCACAGCATGCGTTATTTGACTCTGAATTTGGATGAGACGAGTCTATGGGTGCGTGAAACAAAAAGGGATGCCACACTATAGCAGCTTATTTTTACAGACACCTTGCAACTCTGTAAATTGTCCTGTAAATTATATGGCTGCTACTGTAAAAATACATATGGATATGGATGACAAGTGAAAAAAAAATCATCCCATTTTTATCTAAGCTCGAGTGAAGCTAAGTTTATAGGGGTCCCCAACCTGTAGCTAGGGGTCACATGTGGCTTACAAGTCCCTCTCTCAGAGATGGATGTGGCTTGCAACCTTTACTAAGAGTTGAATGTGTCTTACGATCCTCTCTCAGAGCTGAATGTGGCTCCATGACCTATTCTCAGAGCTAAATGTGACTCGTGACCCTCTTTCAGAGCTATATGTAGCTGGCAACCCTCTATAAGAGCTGGATGTGGTTGGCAACCCTGTCTCAGGGCTGAATGTGATCGTAACCCTCTCTTAGGGTACCGTCACACTTGGCAGCGCTCCAGCAATCCTGACAATGATACGACCTGGTAGGGATCGCTTATGCATTGCTACGTGGTCGCTGGTGAGATGTCATACAGTCAGATCTCACCAACGATGCAGCAATGATATGGCAGTCGTTGGGAACCTTTCACTCTCGGTCGTAGTGTTGAGATCGCTGGTCGGTGTCCCTGTCAGACACAGCGACACACGCTGCCAGGGGTGCACCATGCCCCACTGCCGCCTGAGCCGCGGCAGTGATTACCGGGGAGGGTGCTAGTGGAGCCCAGCGCTGCTGCCCGGGGGGGGGGAGGGTGCTAGTGGAGCCCAGCGATGCCGCCCGGGGGGGGTGCTAGTGGAGCCCAGCGCTGCCACCCCTTCTACATTGCTCCGGCGGGTCGCCGCTTACCTGCGGTGAGCGGGGTGAGCGGCAGGCTCCATGACAGGGGGAGGCTGTGTGCATGAGGCGCCGCCCCCTTCTGCACTGCCGCTCCCCCTGCCTCTTGCCGCCTGAATGACAGGGCTCACACTGTCCAATGGACGGTGCGGCCCTGCACGCTGCCCATGGGAGCGCGATGACCAAAAAAATGGTCCAGAATAGTTTGTCACGACAGCGATCTCACAGCAGGGGCCTGGTCGCTGCTACGTGTCAAACGCTAGCAATCTCACTTAGTGTGATGGGGGCTTAACCTCTGTATGCATGTGACTCGTAACTCTGTCTCAGAGCTGGATATGGCTCGTAACTCTGTCTCAGAGCTGGATATGGCTCGTAACTCTGTCTCAGAGCTGGATGTGGCTCGTAACTCTGTCTCAGAGCTGGATATGGCTCGTAACTCTGTCTCAGAGCTGGATGTGGCTCGTAACTCTGTCTCAGAGCTGGATGTGGCTCGTAACTCTGTCTCAGAGCTGGATATGGCTCGTAACTCTGTCTCAGAGCTGGATGTGGCTCACGATCCTCTCCCAGAGCTGGATGTGGCTTGCGACCCTTCCTCAGAGATAAATGTGGCTCACGACCCTCTCTCAGAGCTGAATGTGGCTCATGACCCTCTCTCAGTGCTGAATGTAACTCGCGACCCTCTTTTAGAGCTATATGTGGCTCACAAATCTCTATACTAGCTGGATGTGGTTGGCAACCCTGTCTCAGAGCTGAATGTGATCGTAACCCTCTCTTAATGCTGTATGTGGCTCGTAATTCTGTCTCAGAGCTGGATGTGGCTCACGACTATATCTCAGAGCTGAATGTGGATCTGAAGGTGAAAAGGTTGACTAGGTAGTATAACTTTCATTACACTTTCACCTCCCATCTACAAGTCGATGAAAAACGGATGGCGTCCAAATGCTGTCAGATTTTTTTCACTGACTTGTGTTGAGGATATTGATCCAACATGTCTCAGTGATTTTACATGGGACACTCGGACCGAGGGAAAAATCTGACGTTAACAGCCCAATGCATTGTCATAGGTATGAGTGCTATCTGTGAAAAACGGATAGAGCTCATACATAAAAAACTAATAATAAGGCCTGAGGTTGTAAGATAACACACCGATGTAGTAAGTGCTAGGGAGTAGGGATGAGTGAGCACTCACATACTTGGGTCTCGGTACTCGTAATGATCATTTTGACGGTTGGTCAGGCTAGACTCATTTATCGAGTATAATGGAAGTCAATGGGGCTTTTTTCCAGAATGTTCGAGTTCCCCATTGACTTCCATTATACTCGGTAACCGAGTCACACCCGTCCAAGAGTCAAAATGCTTGTTGTGAGTACCAAGCACCTGAGGATGGTTGTGCTGACTCATCACTACTGGAGAGATTCACCATCTCTGTGTTCTTTCGTGCTGGATCCATCACAATGCCCTGGAGCTAACGCTTTTTTAAATCTTACAATTCCTTTAAATTATCAAAGTATAAAAGTCCACCAGAGAAGACAATTACTAGAAATTAGTTTCCTGTGATACCATGTTGTATACTGAGCACACGCCATTGAGCCGGCAGCATCAAACGATGCTATTTTGAGGCATCTGAAATATAATTAGGCTTCATTATGAATTCAGGGAATTAAATATTTATAGACATTCTCAAAAAGCAACATTAAAAATAACCCATTTAAATCTTTTGCACAATTTATTCAATAAAGTGAAAGTGAAAGTCATGAAAATAATTAAAACATTAAAATATACCATGAAATAAATAAATAATGGGCATATATAACCTTGCTTAAGTACCCTGCCCTTAATTATTACGTCTAGAGTATAGAAAGGTAACTGCGCCATAGATTTCTGGAAGAGGGGGCTTACACAGAAATCATAGCAGAAGTTCTAATTAAAGATCCCCCAAAATAAAAATAAAGAATATTAGGTTGGGTCACATAATGACATACTTTTAATAACAACTTTTTCCTCCTACTAGATTCCCCTTTCATTGCATCCTCCACAGTACCCTCCACACGCGGTATGACGACCTGTCACAAGTATCTCCCACCATTAGGAGAACTCTGGATTTTAAATGTGATTAATTTCTCTTGGACCAGCAAGGATTAATGATATTTTCCATGCCGGTAGGTCCTGTTTAGCTCTTCTCAGCTGCTGCTGTTTTGTGACCACACCCATTCCCTTTAAATGGTCACGTGACCCATCTCCTGTTGCCGGTAATAGAATTTGTTCTGTACTAACAAGAGATGAAGGAGGAAACTTGGCATGGCTGATAGAGATCTGATACTGGGGTCCTGTTTGGATCTGTGTCGTCTCCAGTCTATGGTGTCTGGCTGCAACTATCAAGCATGTGTTGTCTTTCCCCCCACCACTTTCACGTGCCTAGTCTTATGCACTCACTGGCCTATGCACTAGCTAGGGTGAGTGGAGGGAGAGCTCATGGACTAGGCACGTGACAGTGGTGGGGTAAAGACCCACTTAGGGAAATTAGGTGAGCTTAGGGGCCAAACACTGGTTAGTGTCATTGGGTGTCCCATACTCTGCTCTCTATCATCAGGGCCTCCTTCTCCCTTTCCATCCCATTGTACCGGTGTTTCACCCCATGCGACGGAAATCCCCTTGTCTGAATGTGACATGACCCAACTCTACCCCCCTCAACTACACCAGCAAAGTATGACCCTCACACTATTATCCCCAAGTGGGACTCTCAAACAGCCCTCCATGCAACATAATGGGCCTACATACAACATAAGGGCCCCCAGAACACTTCACACTGTGTAATGGCTCGCACTTGCCCTCCAAATAAGATAAGCACCCATGCACAGAATGATGAACCCCATACAAACCTTCACACTATATAATTGCTTGTCTACAGTATAATGGCCCTCAAATGGCCATTCATGAGGTATAAAGGTTCCATTATAGCCCTTCAAATATTATAATGGTCTCCATATAACCCTCCAAAGATTATAATTGCGCTGACATAACCTTCCATATAATATCATGTCCTCCATATAGTATTATGCACCCCCATGGTCTTTCATTTTATATAAGACACTCTCCATAGTCCTTCATATAATATAATATACTCCCTATAGTCCCTATATAATATAATGCACTCCCATAGTTCTCCATATAGTATAATATACCTCAAATGTCCTTTAGGCGGCCGTCACACGCTGAGATATCGTGCAAGATATCGTAGACGATGTTAAATTTGCATATCGTGCGAACGACGCGCAAAATCGCTCATCACGACGCTACACCCACAGACATCGCTCAGACGATTCCCCGATCCACCCATCCAGCGATCGTCTGAGAGATGCAGTTATCAGCAGTGGACATCGTTCAGCTAAAGTCACACAGAAATCTCCTAAACGATGTGGGAGCAAATGTGGGCGTTATCGGAGCCGATAGGCGTGGTACATGGGCTCCAAGCTGCGCCCCTCACTACACCATTGGTGCTCAGTACTGCGTCCTCATTGGGTCAGATGTCCTTTGAAACATGGCGGCCTCATCCCCACAATGTCCTGTGATATTGATCGTTAATGTATATATGTGCTGTAGCACATAACTATAAATTGCAATGGGCAAAACGTACAGAACGCAATTCCCGTGTTGCGTTGTGCAAAAATAGCTCGCTTATGCGTTGTTCAACTTTAAGGTAGTGTACAGATGCGTTTAATTAAACAGCCAAAAGTGAGCTGTGTGTGTTGTCATGAGTGGATATTTTCCAACGCATGTGAAACGCATGTGTGTTTGCTGTGTGCTCTGGCTGATGTTTGATTTAGTGTGTGAGAAAGCGCATGTGTTAATCTAAGGGAATTTGGGGTAAAATGTATGACAACGCAAAGGAGACAAAGCGTCTCAGAACAAATTGTTCCTGGTGGCCTAATGTAGGTGTACCTCTCGACTGTGCCTTGCAACAGTAGTGGCGTAAACACCATATATGTGGGCCAACATATGCGTGTTTGTATGTAATCCGTTGTCGGACACAAACAATGTACCAAATAACAAGTGGGGTGACACAAATCAGGGCCTTTTGGTTAATGCGTTTTCGCATAAAAACGCACGTTAAGCTGCCTCACCAACTTCACGGTAGGCCCTGTTCGAGACAGTCCTAACTCTGTCCCTAGGTGTGTGAAACTAAAAATGTGACCACTGTCACAAGGGCCTTTGGGGAGGTATGTGGGTCCTGGTCCCGCCCGTCTCTCACAGGACCCATAAGCCGGGCCCTTCAACACAAAATTACAAAATAGTGCCAACAGGCACCATGAACCAAAATCCCTGGCTCATGTCACAGACAAGAGGTTTGTCGGTAACACACATCTCCCCTCCAATGGGCAAGGCCTGGCCCTCTACAAAACCTAAACAGAAATATCCCTAAATCTGGGTTATGTTTAAAAAACAAAACAAACAAAACATTATTCCTCTAAAATAAAAAGGAACACATGTCCTGCCTCCAAGCCGGAGCTGCAGGACACAGTCAAACAGTGCAATGGGCAATTCCCCATGGCACCATAATAATTAGGGGAGGTTCTGCTGCCAGTTCACCGCCCCTGTACCATTAAAGTACTGGCAGTACCGGTCCCTCATATCCTGTGCCTCCTGCCGGCTGCTCCCACCACCTAATGGCTGGAGTCCTGCCATCTGTGGGGCATCAGCACGCCAGCCCCCCAACACCACCTCCCCATTGCTGGAGTCTATGCGGTCCTCAAAGTTAGGTGGAGTGTAGGCCTGGCGATCCTGGCGTCTTAGAAAATTGTGGAGGACACAACAGGCCATAACGACAAGGTCAATGGATTCTAGACGCATATTAATGGCCGTGTGAAATATGCGGAAACGGCTCGCCATGATGCCAAAGGCATTCTCCACTACTCGTCGTGCACGTGAAAGCCGATAATTGAAAATGCGTTGTTGCGCATTTAGGTGTCTCTGGGGTACGGCTTCATTAAATTCGGAAGGAGCGGAAACGCCTCATCTGCAACGAAAACAAAGTTCATGTTTCCACAGGTGCGACTGGTTGGTGGTAAATTAAGACGTCCATTCCTCAGTTTTTGGCCAAAATCCGATTGGTCAAAAACACCGCCATCGGAAACCCTACCATTTGTGCCCACGGACACTGAGACAAATTCATAATTGGCGTTAACCACTGCCATCAATACTATACTAAAATATGATTTATAATTGTAAAAAAAAGAACCACTGTGGTGGGGTTGTGTTATCCTCACATGCTTCCCATCAATGGCACCGCCACAGTTGGGAAATTGCCATTTCTGGCTGAATTCATCGGCAGTGGCCAGCCATTCCTGGGGTTTTGTGGCAAGCGCATGTACGTGGGAGCCAGAGCACGCAGTATCGCCTCACAGGTCTCTGGAATGAGTTGGCTGAGGAGGGGACGTGATATTGCAGATGAGTAGACCAAGTCCTGCATACTGCGACCTGTTGCCAGAAACCGCAGTGTGGCGGCCAACCTCTCCTCCGCAGGCACTGCTGGACGCATTACTGTATCCTGCCGTCTGATGAGCGGGCACACTGCTGACAACAAGATCTGAAAGGTCTCATCTGTCATCCGGAGGAAATTTTGGAAGTCCCGTGGAAAGTCGTCCCGAAGTTGGTGCAGAAGGCGAATGTGGGAATGCTGATCGCGCTGCTGCAGCCACTCCCTGGCCCAGATGCGTCGGGGTCTCCTCCTGCGTCTCTCCACCCTCTCATCCTCCACACGTGCTGCCTGCACCAGCAAAGCAGCCCCCAAAACGGCACGTTGATCTTGATTCATGCTGTTTAGAGGCAAACATATGTTTACTATGCTGGCTACGCACAAAGGTGCTTTGACCACAATGTGATCATCAAACCTGAAATGACTAAAAGGAGCATGACATGGCAAAGATATGTACCGCTGCACTCCACATGTCCAAAACAGGTTACAAAAACATACAACACCTACAGTATGAATTAAGGTGTTGAGGAACGCCACATGTGTTGACACCGCTAAATGCCTTTGGCCAAATAATACAATACCCACAAAACCCTACACACAGTCAGATCCCCAACAACATCACTACTCCTACATCAGGGTCAACGTTTTAACTACATGAATTTTCGACACACGGTGGAGCAATATGTTGGTCAAAAACTGCACTAAACACACACAATAATTACTCACATGCAGTGGTCGCTGAGCTTGGTTTAACTCCAATATTAAGTGACCAAAAGAACGAACTATGTCCTGATGACTCCAATGCAGCAAGCCAATGCTTCAGTCCTTGTATTGTGACTAAATAACGGCCAATGTAAACCCCTAAAAACAAAATCGTAAAATAAAACAAAGAGGTGGCCCAAGAACACAAACCCCCTCATATGTACTTTTAAAACGCTAAAGTTTCCCCCTTTCACCAAGTTCCACATGCTGACTCCCCACGTACATACCGGCAGTAAGTCCGCAGCAAACACATTGTGCACGTTCCTGTAACGCTATATATACACAGGCGAGCCAATGACAAGGCGAGACGTCCCCTTACCCAGGTGTGTCTCCTCAACGACAAGCCACACACCCACACGCTGTTACGCCCTCAAAAAACAGGCGTGGCGACCCAGAGCATCACACAACGCCAGTGCTATGTTCAGAGCCAGGCGTGGCAGAAACTGGACGGACACACCCAACGCAGCGGATACGTGGAACCGGTCGTGGTAATTGCGATGTGTATGGCTATCGCACCTGTCATGGCCGACATGTGTCTGATCAATTTATATAAATAGTGCACTGTGAACATGTGTGTTCTACCTGCTGTTTTGTGTGTCTTGGGAGACAAGTGTGAGAAACAGCATCCAGAGACAGCATCCAGGCTGTTTGCCAGCATCTCAATTGGCTAGCAAGAAGTGTGTGATTGTTTACAGACTCTGTTGGATTCCGGAAAGGTATGTTCACATCATATGAGGAGACTGACCCTTCTAAAGTTCTGCCCATTTAGATTGTACTCCATGCACAAAGTTTGGACTGCCCCTGTCAAAACAGCACACATCCCAGTTCCTTCACCAACATTCTTGGCTTATGGAAGTGTGGTGTTGTGTTATTTAGCGGAGGATTTTCAAAATTAGCCTGGCAGTTGAAATTTCCTGCTGTGGCTGCCATTCTACACATGGCTTGGACCATGTGCCACATTGATTTTTAACGATTGCGTTTCCTTGTGTTTTCAACAGATGCCCCGGCCAAATCGCGAATTCATAAGCGCTCTGATTGCGGCCTACAAAGAAAACCCGTGCTTGTGGCAAACTCGGGCTGATGGGTACAGCAACCGTGGGGTACGGAATGCCGCTTATGACAGGCTCCTGGAGGTGGCCCGCCAATATCACCCAGACCAGGACCTTGACCGGGAGGCCATAAAGACCAAAATACAGTACCTCCGTACTGTATTCCTGAAGGAGCACAAAAAGGTGACCCAGTCCCGCCGGTCAGGCATGGCAGCGGGGGCGGTATACAGACCCACGCTCTGGTATTATGACCAGCTCCTTTTTACCATGGAGCAGCAGGAGCCACGTCCCCCACTACACAGCAGCGTCTTTGCCGAGCCACAAGATCACAATGTGGGTGATGCCGTGGAGGGGGATAATGTAAGTCGCTGACCTACACCAATGTTTCACAATTATCACACAATAAACATTCTTTGGCCACATCTCACCCAAGTTTGCAATGTACAGAAGCGAAACATAGACCAGAAGGGCCTCCCATCTTGATTAAGCTGTCTTCAAACACCTCCAATGTTTAGGAACATATCCAGTAGCACACAAGTAGGGAGTGTTTTGTTCCTTGGCAAAGCTCTAAGGACATGAGCATGGAGTTTGCTTGGACATAATGCACAATGTGGGTTATTGACATACATGTTACTTGATCCTTTCTGCCCAAATGACCTCCGAAAACTGTACTTCCATGTGTGCTCATGTGTTGGACCTTTCCTCTTTTTAGGATGCGCTTGAAGGTCCCTCTTCGGGTTTGTTGTCCGAGTCGGTCAACCTGCCAGCATCTCAGCAGCTGGAAGAAGTTGCGGCAGCGCCCAGCCAGCCCCCTCTGCCTTTGACACGTGCCAGGGCCCGCACACGACAAGCTCCAGCAAGCTCAGGGCCTGACCTTGTGTTACTCGCCCAGCAAGTCCTGACCCAGCAGGTGCGGGAGCCACAATGCGGCTTTGCTAATGTGGTAGCGGAGCGTCTCCCCACGTTTCCCCAGGATCAAAGGGAGCAATGTGAGCGGCTCATTCTGCAGGTGATGGACCAGGCCCGATTGGGCAACCTGACCCCCGATATGTCATTCCCACCTCCCCTTCCCCAGCCACCTGCAAACCCCCCTGCCTGGCAGTACATGGGCCCTCAGCCCCATGTGCAGCAACCCCCACCACCTGTGCCAGCCCATGCAAGGCCTCGCATAGTGGGTTTGCAGCAGCAGCAGCCAGCGGCCAACCAGTTGTACCCCGATGTAGAACCTTATTTTGGTCCCCATTTTGCTAATCTTTAGTTTGTTAGTTTATTGGCTCTGTTTCCCCTGTTTTTTTGTATTTCTTTTTGTTTTTTTCCATAGGCACACCTAATTGCCTGTTCCCTACTTGTGATGTTTTTGTTTTGTGTGTGGCGTTCCTGCGACAATAGCAGTTGTTTTTATGTTGCCTTAATTTTAGAATTCTTTGATTTCTGGGAGTGTGTTGAACTGCCCATTTTTTTGTTTAACATTAAAAAAACAAAAATTTCTGCCCACACACGTTACATATGTTGTCCATGATTTGTGCATGTAGTTTGAACGTTGAACCTTCCAAATTTAGCTGCACCGCAGCTACAGTAGCCCACATGCTCCATCCTGCAAGCGGAACATATGTAGAGGGCAATTAACCTTAAACCTTAGGTATGCAGCTTTCGGTGTCCCTACTTATTGTTGGAACAGCAAGGCAGCAGAGGTGTCCTTGCCATCATTGTCGGTGGTCTACAACATGGGATAATATTAATGGTGGCAGCCTTCTACAGCTTGGCGATGGGTAGCTCGAAATCCACATTGATGTTTGTTGTCAGAGCATTGTTTAATTGTTCTGATCACTTACATTCTTCAAGGTTTGGTGGTTGGTCGCCACACCGCATGCTGGCAATCTGCACCTTGTGTGCAAACATGTGTTAGGGAGCCCTTCCTCTACCCCAACCTGTTTTCCACATATTTGCCATTTATGCCCTTAAAGACCACCATCAACCTCCAATAAACATGTACATAATTGTGTCCAGTCAGAAACAAACAGAGTTAACAGATTGGGTTCAAATTTTTACTTGGTTGTGTTAAAGGGCCAATAGCAAGCACAACAAGGCCGCAATAGTGTAGAACAGTGGGAAGTAACCAAACTGTTTTGTGATTTCCGAAAGGATGGACAGTATCATAAAAGAGGCCAACACGGTAGCCCTTACACATAACATATGGTCCAAATGTTGGACAATAGAATAAAATTGGCCAACAGGGGCCAAATCAAAAAAACAACAACATGCCAACATGGCATGACCCAACCAATGTCGGTGTCCAACGTGGACAACACTACGTCATGTCCGCCTGGAGCCTTAGGGGGTCCCATAACATCACCCTTAGGGGAGGCCACCATCTTGTTGCTGGTGTGCACCCAGCAGGTAAAGTAGGCGGCCCAGTTCTCGGAGATGATGCTCAATAGTTGTCTGGAGGTGTTGTAGGAACTGCATCTGGGCCTCCAAATCCTCCACGACAGTAGGGATCCCTGTATGTTGAGGAAAAAAAAAACTACTGTGGGAACATACAGTGTTTTTGGTACAAAGAGAAGATCAATGTATGGTACTTACGGTCTTGCTCCTCATCCTCACCACTATCAGGGGTGGAAGGGGATGGACTGAGACTCCATCCAGCTGAGCCTGCACGTTCACCATCTGCACAAACATTGAGGAGAACAGATCAGTTACACCCTTGTCAACAAAACTCTGTTGCTTAACACAATCATAACTCCACTATGCTGGGTGTAGAATGCATCAATACACACTTACCACCATAGTCGGGTAAGTGTGGGGCCATATCCTCCTCTGCCCTCGCCTCCTCCACAGGTCCAGGTTGGGGCCGAACATCATCCCCGGCTGGCTCTGGGGACATGTCCACCCCTGGGCTCGGAATCGAGCTTGACACGCTTGGGGGAGGTGTGACGGGTGGGCTGGGGCTCTGTGGCCAGATGATGTGGCCTGTTGGCAACAGAGGGCCCGGGCTGGACGGTGGGCCATCATCACTCCCAGCCAATTCCTCGTCCTGCGCACCATCCTGCGTTGAGGGTGTTGATGGGAGCTCGCTCTCGGAGTGCAGCCACTCCTCACATGATGCTACATGTGCCTCCTCCCCATCATCATTGCTGCTGGCCGAGGGTGTCCCTGCTGGCTGCTGTGGGGGTGGGTTCTGTGGGGCAACTCCTGATGGTCCAGGGTGTGGTTCCTCGTCAGAAGACGATTCCTCGGCATCTGTTTGAAAGCAGAAGGTAAAGGTTTAGAAAAGACAGGGTTCCCACATGGTGTATTGAAAGTTGCATTGGGTGCCTGGTGTCTTAAGTCCATTTTAATGAATGACTCCACCTCATGTTGTAGCCATACACTAATGTTGTAAGCATGTAATGTGTGTGGTACACCAAACTATTAGTTACACGAGGGCCAGTACACTGGCCACATATGTGGCCATGGGTTTTACAAAACAACGCATGTGCGATGTATGGTTTGGTTATGCCTAGGGGCCACATTAGCCAATGTGACTTGCTGCATGCCTGCTTTTAACGACCTTTGAATGAATATTGTATTTATGGGTGCTACCGCAGGCTGGGAGTTCAATTACACATGTGTAGGTTGCAACATCTGTGGGACTTTGTGGCTTGTGTGGCCTTTATAAGCTACCTATTTTGTGTCTGATGGTCGTTTAATATGATGAGTTGTGTTAGCATTTTGAAGACACGCTTGTTGAAGGCGGAAATTTGTCCCTCAAAACAGAGCAAATGCCGGCCTTGCCTATAGCAACACATCCATCCCTATTGCAATAGTCCTAACTTGGAGGGCCACTAAATATCAGACAACTGTCCCCACTCAAAATGTCTATCAGTTTAAAATGCAGCCTTGATTCGGAGGATGGTCTTGAATTTACTAATCCCTAAAGCAGCATGTCACATTGCCGGATCCCTAATGGCTGCCATTGATTGAGTGGCTATATGTTTTTCTGGCCTTACTAGAGCATGTGGCCATATTTGGAGACAAGTGTATTTGCTGGGAAGGACACACCATCGGCTTGGCCATAATTTGGATTGGCCAATATGCATGACATGGGGCCCTATTGGCCACCTTTGGAGAAGCCGTTGTGGTTCTCCTTGGACCCGATTTTGATGTCAAAAACATGGTCATTACGTTCCCACTTGAAAAAACTGGAAGGTCAGGGTTAGTACAATTCGGCAAAGGTTCAAAGTACTGTGCCCGAGCACCCCCCATTTGCAGGGCCTCACGGTTTGAGTACAGGTCGGCCACTGCAGTTTCTCTATATATATATATATATAGTTTAGAGTATATAGTAGATATAGTTTATATTGTTTATGTATTTCCAACTGCGCATATGTGACTGGGACATCAACGCAGGTCCTGGCCAGAGGATCCACACCTATGGCAAATACATGATGCCCCAGCAAACGGCAGGTGTTTGTTGAACATGTGAGAGGGCACCATTTTGAATTAGCAAAGTGGGCCAACAGGGACTAGCCTGCCTAGTTATGGGGGGACATTAGGTGCACACACACGGAAGAAGAGGGATTAACACAGGGGACTTGAGGGGATGACACACAGGGTTGAACATGGGTGGCCAAGAGGTGTCAGTAGGGGCCAACAAAGGGGTGTGCAGGGGATGCACAAGGGGAGAACATCTTTTAAAGTCACATTAAATGATCCTGCTGAATGTTGTTTGTGAGGGATGTTTTTTAGCCAACGCCAGTGATCAGTTTTGTAAAATGCTGGCTTTTTGACATTGGGCAGCCTCATTGATTGCGGTATTGAACTGTGAGAGTAGCGTGATCCAATACAATAGTGATTTTGGCCAGAGTCCTGTGTCCAAATTTACGCTTGATGTCTGCACAAACATTGGTGGGGGGAGACGGGGACCACACTATCCTTGGAATATGTTTGGAGACATTGCTGGGTATTTAGAGACATGGACATGTGCAGGTGTGTGTGGGGCCCCAACATTTACTCACCACGCATCCTGGCAATCCGGGCACGGATGTCCACAATTCTGCCCGGGCTCTTAAATTTGAGATCGGCGATCTTGTGTTGTATCGCCTTCACATCCCTCTCCACACACAGCTGGCGCCGCAGGGCCCTCTGAATTTTCAGCACTGTGCTGCGGTTCCGCAGCCTGGGATGCTGGTGGGGGTGGCGGCCCCAATAATCTAATCGATCACAATGATCGATCAAAATCATTAGTTCCGCCATCCCCCACGTGGCAGCGCGGCGTGTTGCGGCCATAACTGATCAGCAATGTGCATGGGAGGAGCTAGCACCTTGCAGGCGGAATGAAACTGAAACCAACTTCATTCCGTCTGGACCGCCCCTTGCGTCACATTACAACACTTAAAGGCGACCTACGCGGCGTTAACAGTCCAATCATCAATTTTGGTGTGACCTAAGAAACAACATCCCATGGCCGTGGCGTAACGCCGCGTTTAGGTGTGCCGCGCCCGCCAACATTGTGTGGGTGTATGACAAGGTGGACTCTATATAGCAGGGTCGGGGACCACGCAGATTCGATTATGAAGTCGACGCGATTGGGTGTACAGTTCGGGGATATTGTGCAGCCGACGCCTATGTGTGGTGCTGAAGACAGCGCTTTCAAAATGGCGCCCTGTGAGGGCAGCCAATGGCAACGCATCGTCTTCCACCAATGCGAGCTAGTGCTGATGCAGCCAATCCGAAACCATTTCGTTCCACGAATCACCACTGAGGGGGTCAGGCAATAGGAAACTCCTGACACGCCTACGTGATGGATTTTGCCATCGCTGAAATCACACGTTTCGTCTGATGTCGGGAATTTACACGTGTCGATTGTGCGTAGTTAATTGGGCGATATCGTCAGATCTGAGAACCGAACCTCAGATCACGATTTAGAGATTTGATCAGATATCGCTCGTCGTATCTGGCCGTCACACGCGCAGACATCGCTTACGCGATGTTTAATCTGCCGCTTTCAAGCGATATCTTGCACGATATCTCAGCGTGTGACGGCCGCCTTATATAGTGTAATGTGCAGAGCATAGTCCTTCATATAGCATAATGTACCCCCATAATCATTCATATAGTATAATGTACCCCCTTGGTCCTTCATATAGTATAATACACCTCATAGTCTTCCATATAGTATAAAGCACAGTCCATAGTTGTCCATATAGTAAAATAGATAACCCATACACCTCCATATAGTATAATGCACAGCCCATAGTCACTCATGTAATATTATGGTTACCATGTACTTATTGATTTAATAAAAATAATAATAAACACTAATTTCTCCTTGGTCCCTTGGCTGCTCTGGTTTGGGCAGGGAACGTTCTGTAGCTTTGTCTTCACTGACCTGTATAGTGAGCGCAATGAAGTGACGTCATTGCGTTCACTGTGCTGACCTGTAACATCTCAGATGCAGCAGGAGAATGATGAAGGAGGGAGGGGACAGCGGAGTGCTCCCTCTTTTATTATTGCTTTTAACTGTATCAGAAACTGCAATGCCGATACAGTTGAAAGTGCATTGCTGGCCGGGGGGGTCCCAGTGCCGGTGCTGACACTGGGCCCCCCAGACTCATGAGCCCCATAGTTGACGTGTGGTCTGCCGCCATTAGTGTCTGGAAAGTATCCTTACTAGGCTTTCAACTCATGCCTTTACTAGGTAGACCCTCTGATATTTTAGAAGAATAAATTTTATAATAAGATGTATGAGGAAATCCTATTTTGGACAATCTGAGCAGAGACAAGCTGCAGATGCTCTCCATTCAGATTGTCTAAAAGTATTAAAGCCATATCATGCAGAATCTTTCACAGTTAGAAAAATGGTACAAATCAACATTTACACACTATATAATATACTTGTATAGTTAAGTTTCACTTTTGGTACATCTGGATACAGGGCAGTAAATAGATCAGATCAGATACTGATCAGGAATAGTGATGAGCGGGTGCGAGACTTAAATAGTAATGAGCGACCACTACCATGCTTGGGTGCTTAGTACGTGAAATGAGCAGTTGGATGCTCGGACGGGCATGTGGAGACACTGGGGTCAGTGGGTGCTCTCGTCCACCGGCCCTGCCGCCTTTCGAAAGAGAACATGAACCAAGGCTCATCCCAACTGAACGCCCAAGCTCCTTAACTGTGGGCAGAACACTACTCAGACAACACAGGGTGACGGAACCAGAATATTAAGGCTTTATTGGATCCTCCAACAGTTAACAGCATATAACACATAAGCAGCAAAATACTTAATGTAACAGGCAGCAGTCTCATCCATCCGCTGGCTCACCAGGGATTATTCGTATCAGAGCTTTCTTATGTAGCCTATGATATCCCAGCCAAATCCTAACATTCGATGCTGAAGTCCATGTGGTGATATAATCCAGATTCTGATCCCCTTGGTTGGCACCGAAGTGTCAAGGCCTGGGATTATGGCCTGCCAATAGGATCCATAGATCCTAGATTAGCAGCATGTATCAAGTCTTATGCACATCTAGTCAGGACCGAAATCCGTAGACTGAGGCCACAAAACAAAATCACTCTGGTTAATGAACAGGTCTGTTTATATCCCGCCTGACCACTCAATTCAAACATTGGGACCTTCACGATTGGTTTACTAAGACTGTGCTCTCATTGGCTAGATTTCAAGCTGCATACATAATATCTCTAGTAGTCTTGTATTGCAGGCAGGGGAGACTCAAAGACATAATTTACATTGAATTTAAAGATACACATAGTAATACCATGGGAGGTTAGCATAATTAAGTTCTCTGAGCCTCTGACAAAGGGATGAGATAATTACATTGCAAATGTTAAACACTACCAGGCATCTACAAGTCTTGTAGGAACAATGAGTGGCTTATCACGAGGTAGTAAACAAAATACAAATATTGTCTGGCTACATAAGAAACCATCCTATCTTATACATTAAAAGAGTCCATGTCATCACAGGGCACGACTGCCTGAGTATAATGAAAGTCAATGGGAACTCAAGCTTTTTTCCAGAAAAATGCTAGAGTTCCCCATTGACTTACTTTATACTCAGCACCTGAGTGAGGCCTATCCGAGCATCCAACGAGTACCAAGCACCCGAGCATGGTAGTGCTCACTCATCACTAATCAGCAATGAACTAATGGAAAGTAGTATCACGAATTACTCTGAGCGCCCCTTCAACTTTCGGGCTTTGCAGCAGCCGCTATGACTGTAGTTATGTGTTCACACATTAAAAATCATTATGCAAAGCTAATAATTTATCAAATGAGTTGAAAATTAAAGTTCAGTGAGATTATATTAGGAAAATGTAACCAAGCCAATACGACGGATGATCACCTGCTCTCGCGCCATCAGGCAGCCGTTCTGCAATAAAATCCTAACGAACGGTAACATTGCAGTTATGTGTCATCATCACCCTAAAGATATCGAATACATAAAGCTAGCCCTGGGAAAGGCGGCTTTTGCAGTGTCTGTGCCCTGTATACGCCATAATGAACGTTTTTCCATCGCTCCAGGCGAGGGTAAGATCACTGCCAGCAACACATCTGTGAGTTCAGCGTTGGAAGCTTTGAACTAATATATTCCGAAATCCTCAGCTTCCAAGAGAACATTTATTCAGATTGATGAATGGATACGTACGAGTAAAAAAAAAAAAATCAGAAAATATATTAAAAATGATTGTACGTTTCAGGCAGGGATTACAGTGATTATTTGTGTTTGCGAAGTAGTGATTATGATGAAGAGTGCCAATCAGACCAGTCAGCTGTAATTACCTGACTGGGAGGCAGCATTAAGATTCATGATAAATTTCCCGGAAAGTCTGTCACATAGGTATAAAATAGACATTAAGTCCAGCACTGACGCTGATGATATGATACATATATTCATATGTAGATTCATTATACGCCTATACAGATATTTACCTGTTTCTTTACCAGAATAAATGCATATATTGTTGCTCAACTATAAAAGAAAAAGTTATAGGGATTCAGTCAACAGGCTACGTAATCTGAGGACAGCATGTTGTAGAAATTAAAATACTAAAGTCAACTATTCCTCTCTTATCAGGCTGTGTGCTGTTTTTTATTTAAACTAAAGGCTTTATCACCAAGTGATTATCATTACTGGACTACTGTCTCGGTAACAACAGTCTGATACACCCTCTCCTCTGATTGGCAACTCACTGTCCATGTAAAATGTCTCTAGAGAGCCTGGTGTGGGTGGTGGCAGCTCTCCCAGCTCTGTTGAATTGGTTACCGTATATACTCGTGTATAAGCCGACCCGTGTATAAGCCGACCCCCGTACTTTTGCCCCCAAAACCTGGGAAAACCTATTGACTCGTGTATAAGCCGAGGGTGGACTCCAGCACAGGTATACAGCCCCCAGCAGTGTGGTATACAGCCCCCAGCATTGTCCTATACAGGCCCCCCCAGTGGTATACAGGTCCCAGCAGTATGGTATACAGCAGCCCCAGTGGTATATACAGCATCCCCCAGTATATAACAGCAGCATCCCCCAGTATATACAGCAGCATCCCCCTATATACAGCATCTCCAGTATATACAGCACCCCCAGTATATACAGCAGCCCTCAGTGGTATATACAGCATCCCCAGTATATACAGCATCTCCAGTATATACAGCACCCCCAGTATATACAGCATCCCCAGTATATACAGCATCTCCAGTATATACAGCACCCCCAGTATATACAGCAGCCCTCAGTGGTATATATAGCACCCCCAGTATATACAGCAGCCCTCAGTGGTATATACAGCATCCCCAGTATATACAGCAGCCCCAGTATATACAGCACCCCCAGTATATACAGCACCCCCAGTATATACAGCACCCCCAGTATATACAGCATCCCCAGTATATACAGCAGCCCCAGTATATACAGCACCCCCAGTATATACAGCAGCCCTCAGTGGTATATACAGCACCCCCAGTATATACAGCAGCCCTCAGTGGTATATACAGCAGCCCCAGTATATACAGCACCCCCAGTATATACAGCATCCCCAGTATATACAGCATCCCCAGTATATACAGCACCCCCAGTATATACAGCACCCCCAGTATTTACAGCACCCCCAGTATATACAGTACCCCCAGTATATACAGCAGCCCTCAGTGGTATATACAGCAGCCCCAGTATATACAGCACCCCCAGTATATACAGCATCCCCAGTATATACAGCAGCCCCAGTATATACAGCAGCCCCAGTATATACAGCACCCCCAGTATATACAGCACCCCCAGTATATACAGCAGCCCCAGTATATACAGCACCCCCAGTATATACAGCACCCCCAGTATATACAGCACCCCCCAGTATATACAGCACCCCCAGTATATACAGCAGCCCTCAGTGGTATATACAGCAGCCCCAGTATATACAGCACCCCCAGTATATACAGCATCCCCAGTATATACAGCAGCCCCAGTATATACAGCACCCCCAGTATATACAGCAGCCCTCAGTGGTATACCGTGGGGACACCGGGTTGCACTTACCCCGGTGACGCCAGGAGGACCAAGGGGACCGCAGCGAGGACTCTGGAGCGGCGTGGCCGGTGCTCTGCTGGATTCTCCCGCCTGGGCTGCGCTGCCGCCGGCACCATGCAGCACACCCCGCCGCTGCAGTAATCAGCCGGGAGCTCCGGGTGACTGCTCCGGCTGGTCTGCCAGCGCCTGTGTGGAGGAGAGCCGGATCTGTGCAGAGGAGAGCCGGATCTGTGCTGTCGGGGAGAGGAGGACGGGAGGGCAGAGACGGTCCACCTGTCTCCTCTCCCGCCGGTGCATACAGCTCTGTGGCTGAACCGGACAGGTGAGGACCCTTGGGAGAGGTCCGGTTCTGGCTGCCTCTTCCTCCCTTGTATACAGTAGCCCTGGTGCCATCTTCCCCACATAGCCCCGCCCACGAAGCCTCAGGAGCGGGACGAGCGCCATTAGCCACAGCTTTTGTTACCGTATTGACCCGTGTATAAGCCGAGGGGGGGACTTTTCAGCCCATTTTTTGGGCTGAAAAACTCGGCTTATACACGAGTATATACGGTAAATGAAAACTTTTGATTGTGTGAGAACAGCTGCAGTCAGTAATCTATGTGATGCATCGCTGGATTCAGGGTCTCTTTGCCTACATCATGCTGCTCTCAGATGAGGTAGCAAAACTCTGCTGACAAATTCCTTTTAATATCTCAAAAAGGTTGTCAACAAAATAGGCAACCAACCCTTTGCATTAGCCATGTATTCAGTACTAGGAAAAAAAGATAGTGCCAGCTCTCTCTTCCCCTCTCACAGCAGGAATTCCCAGCGCCATTTAAAGATGTACTTAATATGGTGCTTGTAAGCGTCCCTGAAACTTAAGGCCCCATCACACGCTTCAATGGTCGAACGATCCGACTTGATCTAGATCACTAGAACGACGTTCATTGATCGCTAGTGAAACGTCACACGTATAGATCTCGTTAACGGCTCAGTAACAATCCCGCGACAAGCAAATGACACTTGCGGTCGTTAGCTCGCCTACGTCCTTCAGTTCTCAATAGGCGAGGTCGTTCACGACATCGTTATCGAGGTCTCACACACACCCATGCCGCAGATTGAATGAACGCTCATCGTTTGGTTCAGGGGCGGACCGTCACCCCCAGGGGCCCTGGTGCAGGAGAGGACAGGGGGGGGCGGGGCTACTGGCTGTCGGTGCGGCCTGGGGGGGGAGGGGTGCCGCTGGCCGTCGGCGCGGCCCGGAAAGGGGGGGGGGGTGGGTGCTGCTGGGAGCTGCTGGGAGCCGCAGGGAGCCGCAGGCGCGGTGCTCTCCTACCTGGGAGCCGCGCCGGATGTATGCTAGGAGCCGGAGGAGCAGAGGAGAGGAGGGGCGGGATCAGGCAGGGGAAGCAGGAAGCTCTCTGCTTCCCTTGCCTGACCCTCCTCTCCTTTGACGGCGGCTTGCTGGGGTCGGCTGAGGGCCCCCCTCCAGGCTTGAAGGGGCCCCCAGCCGGTCGGGGCCCTGGTGCAGCTGCACCAGCTGCACCAGTGTAGTTCCGCCCCTGGTTTGGTTTAAGGTCCGGTTCACCAACCTCCCGTCAACGATCTGCCCGATTATCATTGATCGGATGCACATGTCACACTGAACGACGTTGTTAGAACAACTGAAAACCTGTGACGTACTAATGATATCGTAGTGTGAGATGGGGCCTTTAGAAAGGTTTCTCAGATATGGACATTACTATTCCCATTGAACAGGCTGTCTAGAATATTATTTGGGAAGAGAATGTTTTGATATAATAATTAGTCATGTGCAAGCGCTACCATGCTCAGGTGCTCGGTACTTGAAATGACCAGGTCGAAGGCTCAGACGGGTGTGACTCCAGCACTAAATATAATGGAAGAAAATGGAAAACTAAAGAATGATTCCAGAATGGCAATCTTCGCCTTCTCCATGTTTTGGTACCTCTCTTCTCCAGGTTAATCTCTTCCTACAAAAACAGGTTTCAACCACCACAATGGATGATGATGCTTTCTGTGGCTCCAACTTGTTCTCTAGTGTAGCACAAAAAATGGCAAGTGTTACTCACCTGTCACGATCTCCACATTGCCTGTGTTGTTCTAGGTTTGAGGAGACTGTCAGGGTGGGCTGGCTCTGTGCTTCAATCACCTCAATTCAACTCACTTGAAGGGATCCTGTCACCTCCAGAACGCTTCCTAAGCTACCAAAACATGTCCCTGCAGCATCCTATCACTAATCTCACACTACTTTTGTCTCCTAAAAGCATCCTGTGAAAGTGCATAAAAACGTTTTAATACTTACTCATTAGTGATTATAATTAGCAGGGGCTATATTCTTTAGTCACTTAGGGCGTGTTGTTTTGCAGCCTAAATGATCCACCCTTGATCTGACCTTCTGCTAGTGACCTGATTTCCCGTTCTGTTTTGTACCTATGTACTGTGTTTCTGTCTCTCCTGTTTGCTGAATATGCAAATGGAGTCCGTGGAGCCTTGATTAAGAGTCTCAGACACGGGACTAGCCAGATATCCCTCCAGGGAAGGACCTAGCCCTGGGGTGGAATCCTTGCGGAGACCACCATAACCACCATATTAAGTGGCCCTATTAGTCAATATCCCACTCAGTTACGAGTTAAGGATTAACAGAGCCAGGTATCCATCCACAGACAGCTGTTTCAGGGTATTGCCCCTCATCAGTGTGGAGTAGGATTCTGGCTAGGTGGGAGCAATGCCTGGTAGACCAACATCACAAAGCACTCACTGATCTCAGGGAGACCAGTCAAGGAAAACACTACGGGCAGCCGGCCAAAGCGCTCAAACACTGTGAAATCCATGATGCATTGCCCCCTGGGAATTTGAATATGCAAATGGAGTCCGTGGAGCCTCGATTAAGAGTCTCAAACATGGGACTAGCCAGATATCCCTCCAGGGAAGGACCTAGCCCTGGGGTGGAATCCTTGTGGAGACCACCATGACCACCATATTAAGTGGCCCTTATACTCAATATCCAACTTTTTTACGAGTTTAAAGATATGACAAGGGAATTACCATAGCCAGGTATCCATCCACAGACAGCTGTTTCGGGGTTTTGCCCCTCATCAGTGGGGAGTAGGATTCTGGCTAGGTGGGAGCACTGTGTTTCTGTCTCTCCTGTTTCCTGACATCGGCTTGAATTGGATTTTGCTTCTATTAACCCTTTGCTGTACTGCGCCATTTCCTGGACCTGACTGTGGATTGCTTTGACCTCTCTTTACTACCAGTAAGTAGTATAACTGTTATATTTACTTTCCCTTTATTTCAGTTAGTTTTCTGCTCCTCTGAGACTAGTTATTACTTGTGACCAGCGTCACATCACCCTTTCTTTACCTACTAACTTTCTATACTTTCTATCACTTATTCTTACTTCTGCCTTAAAGGGAACCTGTCACCTGGTTTTTGCCATCCCATCTGAGAGCAGCATAATGTAGAAATAGAGACCCTGATTCCAGTCATGTGTCGCTTACTGAGCTGCTTGCTGTCATTTTGATAAAATTAGTGTTTTCTCTGTTGCAGATTTAGCAGTCTGTGAATATGCCAGACTACCAGAGTAATGATAATCTCCAGATGATTAAACAGTGATTTTATCAAAACTACACTGAGAAGCCCAGTAAGTGACACATCACTTGAATCAGCATCTCTGGTCCTATATTATGCTATTCTCAGGTTAGGTTGCAAACACCTGGTGATAGGCTCCCTTTAAACCTGTCTTACAATCTTTCTACACTTAAGCAAATATCATCAGAAGAGAGCTCAATATTTCTATATATCCAGGGGCCATGACTATGTATGCTAAATACTAACTTCACACTCCTCATGACTCAGCATTTAAAGGGGATTTGTCAGGTCAAAAATTCATATTTCACCTATATGATTTTCTAATTCCTCTGGTGAAGCTCTGTCTATTCATGTATTTATTTTATTTTTACTCACCCCCTATCCACTGTAAACTGCGAATAAAGAGATTCATTCCATCTGTCAGTGAAAGTTAGTGATCACTCACTTCTCTGCTGACCACTCCCCAAGGAATGAATATTCATGTAGTGACATCACTGCACTGCGCTCCTCTGCAAGCATACAGCCAAAGTGAAAATGAATGCTAGTAGTGAGACACAGAGCACAGGGGGGGGGATAGAATAGCAGCCTGAGAAACAGTGAATGATAAATGAACATTTACATACTGCAGACTATTCAGCAGTCAAAGTTATTTACTGGACTAGTGAAGCAGCTGTCTGCTGGGTGTGAAGGGGCTTATAGAAAGAGAACTACAGACAGTACAGTAATAATTCGTACATATTCCGAAAGGGCTGCCCAAGCACTATTCAAGGGTAATGTTAGTATAATACTGAAAAATGAGTTGAGACGGTCCTTTAACAGCAGCTCAGTTTGTTAAATCTTTATGCTCAGCATTCTTCACTTTAGACATTACTTCTGCTACCTTTCTGGGCATGTAAAACCTAGGAGATATCTGCCACAAAATAATGCTGTGCAAATTAATTGGGACAAAGCAAGTCTTTACTTGTTGTTCTTCCATTAGTTTTACTATTTGTGATAAGTGTTTTATCAGTTCTTGGTGTGGTTTTCCTTTTTTCTTCTACTTTTCCCTTTTCGTTTTGGAGAAAACGATCCAGTTTCATTGTGTGCGAATTATTCTTGAAACGGTAGATTTTCCAATACCAACGGTGGGAGCGATTTCTCTTACAGTCAGACTTGTATGTTCATTAAGAGTAATAATTCTAGACCTCTTCCGTGGAGTAACATCCATTTTTACAGGCATGAATCACACTGAGAGAAAAAATACACTAAACCACTCCTCACAGAAACAAGCTCTCACCTGAAGCTGAGGGGGCGGCTAGCTGTTATTGTCTGACTAAAACCAGTCAAACCACATTTTGCTACTCAAGGTTGTACACTCACACCTGTTCAAAGCAGTTAAAACTGGTTTGAATCACTGACTGGTGACCCCAACTTATGATTTTACTTAAAAAATGCTTTGTCCCAATTAATTTGCACAGCACTGTACATTGTTGCACACAACACCATTATCTTCCATTCTTCCATCACATATGCAGAACTTCATTGGATCTGTCACACCGTTGTAACCACATTCATATAAACATATGGCATAGCCTAAACACTACAAGTACATGTAAAAACATACTGTATCAGGACAGAAACTTGGCTTTAGCACAGACCTAGACATTTAAAAAAATAGCAAAAAAGGGTGATTCACATACTGTAGTAACAGTCTGTGATATTTGTATTGGGGTAGTGAAGCCATTTGCAATCTTCTATTAGATGCCGGTTTACCTGTTGTTTGTGAAATAGAAGTCGCTTCAGGAAAACACTGACAGTATTTTTCCTATATTGTCATATTTGGCTTCTTCTGGGTAATTGTTTTAGATTTTTCTTATTGTATATATGGATTAGTACCGTATATACTCTCGTATAAGCCGAGTTTTTCAGCCCAAAATGTGGGCTAAAAAGTCCCCCCTCGGCTTATACGCGAGTATATACGGTAATCCGTATATATACAGCAGCAGCCCCGGAGGTATACAGGCCCCCCCATCAAGCTCCAGGGCTCCCCCCCCCTTGCGCGGTAGCCTGTAAAGGAAAATCATACTTATCGCTGTCCCGCCGCTTGTCGACACACGATCCCGGGCTTCAATCCGCGTCTTCTGTGGTCGCGGGCAATGACGTCATTGCGCGCGACCACAGGAAGCCGGAAGACGCGGATTTAAGCCCGGGATCGTGTGTCGGCAAGCGGCGGGACAGCGCGGGACAGCGATAAGTATGATTTTCCTTTACAGGCTGCCGCGCAAGGGGGGGGGGTCCTGGAGCTTGATGGGGGGGCCTGTATACCTCTGGGGCTGCTGTAGCTGTATACAGCCCTGGGGCTGCTGTAGCTGTATAGTACCCCTGGGGCTGCTGGTGGCTGTATAGTACCCCTGGGGCTGCTGGTGGCTGTATAGTACCCCTGGGGCTGCTGTAGCTGTATAGTACCCCTGGGGCTGCTGGTGGCTGTATAGTACCCCTGGGGCTGCTGGTGGCTGTATAGTACCCCTGGGGCTGCTGGTGGCTGTATAGTACCCCTGGGGCTGCTGGTGGCTGTATAGTACCCCTGGGGCTGCTGGTGGCTGTATAGTACCCCTGGGGCTGCTGGTGGCTGTATAGTACCCCTGGGGCTGCTGGTGGCTGTATAGTACCCCTGGGGCTGCTGGTGGCTGTATAGTACCCCTGGGGCTGCTGGTGGCTGTATACCTGTGCTGGGGTCCACCCTCGGCTTATACACGAGTCAATAGGTTTTCCCAGGTTTTGGGGGCAAAAGTAGGGGGGTCGGCTTATACACGGGTCGGCTTATACACGAGTATATACGGTAAGTGGTTTTCAAATAAAAGTTACCTGAAGAATAGTCGGGTCTTGAGATGAGCAGATCGAGTAAGTTTTGGACTTGCCCGTTTGTGCCTTTTTCTAGGAAATTTGATTTGCAAAAAAGTTATTATACCCAAATGTTATGTCCCTAATTATGCTCTGATGTGCCTCCAGACTCCAGAGCACAATAAACATAATACGTAAAAAATATGAAAAATCCTTATACTCACTGCTTACCCCTCTGGCCCCTCCACTCCTCACCATTACTTGTCTGGTCCTCATTGCATCTTTGGATCAGTGTTAATAATGCTGAAATCCCTAGGACTCGGTCACTAGGCCAACGCTTTTCAGTATTCTGTGCATGTACCGGAAAAAATCATGGTGCTCGCCATGACGTCATACATGATAGTGAATGCAGATTTTTGTAAAATACAATTAGAGTTCCATTCCACTTTAATTAATTCACCCATCTTAATGTCACTTCAGTTATTTTAGCCACGTCACAGCTTTCCAAGCCTGATGGGGTTAGAACAAGCTAAAAAAGATGGTGCAAGAGTGCACAAGATAGTCATTTTGATATTGAGAAGTGTATATGTTCATTCTTTTTGGCATTTTCTAAGCACTTTTTTAGGTGGGTTACTTACAGGTCCCACCTGAAAAACATGCCATATGCAAATACTCTTACATGACAACATCCTTGTCTGAGTTGACTGATGATGATTCCAGTATAGAGATTGTCATGAGATTTATCATTAGCACTTGTAATGGCTGGTTCCTTCCTCTGCCCTGTCTCTCTCCTGCAGCAGGGACACCGGTATGCTCATCATCGCGGCTGGACTGCGCGCCTCCTTCCCACTTCACAGCCATATACGTGTTCATCTTTTGACTCCGCACAGGTTCCTTGGCAGTGCATTTAGAGCAAATGCGTGTGCTCCTTTTATGCTCTTAAAGGGCCAGCTCCATTACGCGGAAATGCCCCTCAGCCTATGGCTGAGAAACACTAAAGAGGCACTAGGTACTTAAGATATCATCTTATTAGGTAAAGGACCTGTGAAACGTGGTTAGACAGTTGTCCGTCTTGTGCTTAGCTATTCGTCAGGTCCTGTTTCCCGATGTCCGTCTCTTGTACCTGCCTTCCATACCTTTCAGTATCTGCCATGCTCTATGTACCAGCCGTCATCTGCCATCCTGTTTGCCACAGCCGTACCGGCTGCACCTGCCTGCACCAGAGATTATACCCGAGTCCGTCCCTGTTTACCCTGCCCTGGGGGTTAGCTGTCACAGTTTTCTTTATGGTCCAGTGGGTGCACTCCTGCTCATCTCCCAGTGAGCATAACACCACCATTCTCCTGTTGCTGGTTTATGTGCAGGCTCAGACTGGCCGGCGGGAAGACAGGGGAATCTTCTGGTGGGCCTCTTTGCAGTAATACTTCACTTACCACCCAAACATGATCAGTAGTTTGCGCAACACACTTGTTTCACTATGTAGCTATAAAGGAAGCATCTCATCAAACTACCTAGTACATTATTATATAGAAGCTTAGATAAATGTGTGAATGCAGATTTGAATGTAGTTAATCACTGGGCCCCCAGAGTCAATGTGACTGGTGGGCCCCTGCTGCCCCAGTCTGACACTGGATAGGTAAGTTTCCGATTAGGGCAATCACATAATGAAAAAAAGTCATAAGCAAGAAAAACAGATAGAAACTGATGAAGATGAACTTATTTATATCTCAGATTCTTTCCCCAGCCTTGGTGCAGTCACAGAATGAATGAATGAATCCCAGAAGAGCAGTAATCCAGTAATATATAGCAAGGAACAATTATGCTGCAGAATTTATAGATGACGACTTTATTGTATAATGAGGGACATTTACAATGTTTGGCTGACAACTCCACCAATGCCAATTTTATATTAGTTTTCAAGTACACTGAGTATATATCCATATATCCATATACTGTATAACGTAGTGTTAGATCGTATACATAGGAGTAAGTGCTAGGATATCAGGCATAGTAGTTGCTATAATCGCCCACTCATACATACGGAACAGGAAGGTACAAAATGTGCTGCTGCCCTATTATTAGATGCTATGGATGATCACCTCATCATACTTTGATTTTAGCATTATTTTTTGCATTATTTGTGTGCTGTGACTTCAGTTATGCATTTTACTTTAAAGTGACATCAATGTATGTTTTTATTTCATGTTGTGAGGTAGGTAGTGTGTGCAAGACAGTATTAATTAATATGTATTAATTAGTATGTAATTAATCCATGACTGGGCCCCTAGATTTTCAGATGTTTTGGGCCCCCTCTGGCATCTCAATTTTTCACTATGATACAGTCTGTCTATATTATGAATGACAGGTAATTATCACAGAGGCGGTTGTCCTCTGCATTGTAAGCCTGAAATGTTTACTCTGGAACGGGTAGTTTCATGAGTTTTGTTAATGCATTCAGGGCCGGGTTTGGGGATAGCTACAGAGTGGGGCGGGTCTGGCTATCCACATACCTCTCCCCATGAGTGTGTCGTAGGTTTCAAAATAGAGTCTGTATTTTTAGCACATGGAACACAGACTTCCAGAGCTGTGCACTGTATAGAGTCAGTATGTGTGTAGCCCGCCATAGCTCCTAGAAGATGCAATGTCAGGAGACAGTGTTTGTGGAGCCTGCCACAACTCCCAGAAGGTGCTCTGTCTGAAGACTGTGTGTGTGGAGCCTTCCATAGCTCCTAGAAGATGCACTGTCAGGAGACCATGTGTGTGGAGCATGCCATAGCTCCTAGAAGATGCACTTGAGACAGTGTGTGTAGAACCTGCCATAGCTCCTAGAAGATGTACTGTCAGGAGACAGTGTGTGTGTAGCCCACCATAGCTCCTAGAAGATGCAATGTCAGGAGACAGTGTGTGTGGAGCCTGCCATAGATCCTGGAAGATGCACTTGAGACAGTGTGTGTAGAGCCTGCCATAGCTCCTAGAAGATGCACTGTTAGGAGACAGTGTGTGTAGAACCTGCCATAGCTCCTAGAAGATGCACTGTCAGGAGACAGTGTGTGTGGAGCCTGCCATAGCTCCTAGAAGATGCACTGTTAGGATACAGTGTGTGTAGAACCTGCCATAGCTCCTAGAAGATGCACTGTCAGGAGACAGTGTGTGTGGAGCCTGCCATAGCTCCTAGAAGATGCACTGTTAGGATACAGTGTGTGTGGAGCCTGCGTTAGCTCCTAAAAGATGCACTGTCAGGAGACAGTGTGTGTGGAGCCTGCCATAGCTCCTAGAAGATGCACTGTTAGGATACAGTGTGTGTAGAACCTGCCATAGCTCCTAGAAGATGCACTGTCAGGAGACAGTGTGTGTGGAGCCTGCCATAGCTCCTAGAAGATGCACTGTTAGGATACAGTGTGTGTGGAGCCTGCGTTAGCTCCTAAAAGATGCACTGTCAGGAGACAGTGTGTGTGGAGCCTGCCATAGCTCCTAGAAGATGCACTGTCAGGAGACAGTGTGTGTGGAGCCTGCCATAGCTCCTAGAAGATGCACAGGAGATGGTGTGTGTGTAGTCTGCCATAGCTCCTGAAAGATGCACTGTCAGGAGACAGTGTGTGTGGAGCCTGCCATAGCTCCTAGAAGATGCACAGGAGATGGTGTGTGTGTAGTCTGCCATAGCTCCTAGAAGATGCACTGTCAGGAGACAGTGTGTGTGGAGCCTGCCATAGCTCCTAGAAGATGCACAGGAGATGGTGTGTGTGTAGTCTGCCATAGCTCCTGAAAGATGCACTGTCAGGAGACAGTGTGTGTGGAGCCTGCCATAGCTCCTAGAAGATGCACAGGAGATGGTGTGTGTGTAGTCTGCCATAGCTCCTGAAAGATGCACTGTCAGGAGACAGTGTGTGTGGAGCCTGCCATAGCTCCTAGAAGATGCACAGGAGATGGTGTGTGTGTAGTCTGCCATAGCTCCTAGAAGATGCACTGTCAGGAGACAGTGTGTGTGGGAGCCTGCCATAGCTCCTAGAAGATGCAATGTCAGGAGATGGTGTGTGTGTAGTCTGCCATAGCTCCTGAAAGATGCACTGTCAGGAGACCATGTGTGTGGAGCCTGAAATAGCTCATGAAAGGTAACTTCAGAGAAATAGGAATTGTACTGACTGAGCTCAGCGAGATGAGGGTGTGATACCATTACTGGGATACTCCAGCGGAGTAATGAACTGTATGTTGTATTGGTTTCTATAAAGCCGAAGGATGGCTTATGTTAGGTAAAGAGCAAAAGTTTTATTTAGCTTTACAGGGATGCTACTAGACAACGTTAGCCATTTCTTTGTGCTTCTTCAAAATAACTTGAAGTTTTTCCCTGGAAGATACCTTGCTGATGCAGTATAACTACCTTGTGTCTTGTTTTTTTTGTGATTTTGTCTGAGGAAGGAGCAAGTTTAAAGAGGACCTGTCACCAAAGCAGGCATGGTGATCTAATTACAGCACTGGATACAGCATGTCTCCAGCATGCAGGCAAGGGGTCCCCCAGCATTTGAGCAGCCCTGTACCCCGAGATAATACAGTTAGAAAACCTACATGCTACAGCCACTAAGGAGGTGGCTAGGGGCTGCAGCCAAGGGCAGATTCACACCCCCTGCCTGTGTAATCTGCCCACCGCTGCCATCATACTAATAAGCATTTGCATCTATCCATTGCCCAATCTTGGCTTATTACATGGTACCTCTATTTTTGATTCTTTTATAAAATTATTTACATTTTTATCTTCATATATTCATGTTTAAGTGATAGTGATATTTTAAGAATTTCTTAATAAAGTGAGGTCGGGGGAACTAGCTTTCTACCTCATGGAGAGGAATTTGTCTGCCAGCTTAAGAAGGCAGATAAGCTGATAAGGAAGCTTATAGCCGCAATGCTCCTCTTCGAAATATGCAAATTGTCACTTCAGTGAGGAAGTGAATGAACTCTAGCGCCACCTTTCGGTAGCTATCCTCAAAGTCTTAATCAACTCTTTAACAAGACTTTTAATATGACTCAGGATTTGGGCCAGATCAGATAAGAAAGTAATTAAGATTTTAAATCTAAAAAGGGAAAAAACATTTTTCTAGAATACATTCCTGCATTGAATACATACTTACAGTTCTGGGCACTACATTTTAATTAAGAGTTCAACAAACTGCAAGTTCAGAGAAGAGAGACCAGAATGGTGACCGGTCTGCAAACCATATCCTATAAGGAGCAATTACAGGATCTGGGAATGTTTATATTGCCAAAAAAGAAGACTGAGAGGAGACTTAATAGCTGTCTGCTAATATCTCAAGGGCTGTTACACTGTAGATGGATTAGCTTTATTCTAGGGCTGTCACACTGTAGAGGGGTCAGCTTTATTCTAGGGCTGTCACATTGTAGAGGAATCAGCTTTATTCTCAAAGACTAGAAGGAATGGGATGAAACTGAATAGGAGGAGACCCAGATCAGATATTAGATAAAACTTTTTGACAGTGAGGGTGATCAACAAGTGGAACAGGCGGCCATGAGAGGGGGTGAGTTCTCCTTCAATGGAAGTCTTCACACAGAGGCTGGACAGACATCTGTCTGGGATGATTTAGTGAATCCTGTTGTTGGACCAGATGACCCAGGAGGTCCCTCCAACTCTACCATTCTATGATTCATTACAGCATTTTTTGTTTCTACACCTGCCAGTACTTTAGTTTTACCTCTTTTAATTGGACGGTCTTCAGAAAAAAGTATGGGGTTGAAGTAAGAATAAAGGTAATATTTAGCATAAATGGAACATCCCACGACAATCTTGTATCCTTTAGTCCTTTGCTTACTGCAGTATTTTTGTTCATATCAGCTGTGTAAACTCTTTGTATCTCTGCACGACAGTCACAGTTTATAGAGCGGAGTATGAATAGGGAATTGAATTCAATTTGTCTCAACCGGTCAAGAGAGAGAACATCCCCTTTGGGAGTTCAGACGCTAGAACATTATATAAGGTAGTCATGAAGTGACGCGGCCCCCAGGCCTGAGTCTGGAGTTAATAGCTTCTGCCAGGATGCTACTTTATCTCCCGTACCTTTGTCTATTCTCTTTCGAGGGATTTTATTTCCAAACCTGAAAAAAAATGAAATTTGCACAATCAGCAGCTTAAAAAAAAGCATAATAAGAAAAACCATTGCGGCAAACGTCGTGTCTCGATGGAAAGCTTGAATCTGACACAGTTGATGTATCATTGTAATATAACCACATTCTTCACAAAGACACGCTCATAATTAATGGTTGCAATTAAATATAAATGATCTACATAGGAACAGACATTTTTTAACTGGTTGGGAATTAATTTTCTAGCATTGCTAAAAAGCTGAAGAAAAGTGTGTGGTTGTTTTCATCCGGCATCTGTGACCTAAAACGTCACGGGCAGTGGCGTAAGTTGAAGCTCATGGGCCCCGATGTGAAAGCTTCAATGGGTCCCCAATTATTGCAAATCTTTAATAGCACTAGTCTTTTACTATAGGCCAAAGGGACTTTTGGGTCCCCCTAGGCTCCAGGGCCCGGGTATAATTGCAACCCCTGCACCTGTTGTAGTTACGCCCCTGTTCATTGGCCATATCCAATGTAATGCTTGGCTCTACTATACTGACCAATGGGGTAACTCCTAATTAGACCACAGGGCACAATACACTTCACCTTTAGGAGGGCCCAAAGTTTTATAATCAAGTAATTAAAATGTTGTGTCCTATGCAGATTAATGAATCTATTAGTAACAGACTACAAGTAAATCCTGTGTAGTCTGATCCGGTCCTTGAGCAAATTAGGCTGAGTTCACATGTTCCGTAATCATCCTTTAGAATGAACCCAGCAGTGATCCATTGGCAAAAATATTGTTGAAACACAACTTTTTGGTCCATTCTGAAAAAATTGATAACTGCTGGGATTCATCTTTTTAACATGAAAGTCTATGGAGAATGGATCCGGTAAGTGATCACTATTTATCTTCTATTTAAAACTGATCCAGTAAAAATAAACGGATCCTTTACAAATGACAGAAAAACAGCAGCAGGAGCTCACCTGCGGAGCCGCAGACTGAATCACTACACAGGCAGATGCGGCCTGATTGTTAGTGAGATTGAACCCCTCTGGCAGCTGTTGAACCTTGTTGGCTGCTGAACGAGCCTGTCTCTGTCCCTACACCTGCCTGGGGAAAAATCCCTGTCCATGGAGGGCTCACCATCCCGGCTGCCTGCCACCACCATCAGCCCCAGAGGCCTGGATGGCAGTGGTGGCGCACACTGGCCACAAACCACGTATGGCATCGCGTACTTATTCTTAAAAACTTTACTCCCTGTTTAATATATCTTTTATCCCCCATTTTTACTGCCGTGCCTGGGACCACGGGGCCAAGTCACGTCACCGTGACAACCCGCAGCCATAGACGACGAGAGGGCCCGGCTCTGGGTACCCCTGTCCCCAGAGTGCGACAACTTGGCGTCACAAACAGGATCATCGATCCGGTAAAACCTGGTCTTGTGCGCCTAGGACTATTTTGGATTGTGTATTTCGGGCCTCAGTAATGGTGACCCAAAAGGACTAAAGCCATGTGCTGGCAGGGGAAGTGCCAGGGCCCTTCATCGTGGGCCAGGCCAGCACAGAGCAGGAAACCATGCCCACACCCCTTCCATTGAAAAGGCACAGAGACTGTGAAACTCCACCCATGGGCGGGATGTCCGATGACGACCAAGAACGGTGACACCCACGAATGGAGGAGGAGGTGGAAAGAGACTAAGCCACAAGAAGCGGAGGGAGCACGAGCCAAGGGTGCACCCATGAAGGCCCGATAATGGCGGGGCGTGAGGTGCGACAAATTGACTCCCCCGGTCCCCCAGAAGCCGATAATTTTCCAGAACCGTGTCCTGACTCCCCGAAAGAGAGTCTGATGCAGGGGATAGACCCTGCCCTGTTACCTCGGGAGGTCGCCAAACTGAGTCAGCAGCTGGAGCACACCCACGTGGATATTGTGGAGCATTGGCGGCAGGCGCTCCTGGAGAAAGTGAGCAAGCAGGGAGTGACGGCACAACCAGATACCTCAAGCTGGGAGAGAGTAGAGCGCGAACCCAGGCCCACGCTAGAGGCCAGTATGACCGATGAGGAGATTGACTACCAGGGGTGCCCTACCTGGTTATATTATTCAACTGTCGGCCGTAGATTAGGACACCCTTTGTGGATCTGTGGAATGGTCTTTGGGATTTGCATAACATTGTGTCTGCATTGACTGAGACCATGCAGTCCATAACGGCTTCTCCCTCAGATGCTTCCAGACTTGGAGATGTCCCACCATCGTGACGTGAAGGAAACCCCCGGAGAAGGGGAAGGGACACGGATAGCTTTGATGCTGCCGATCTGCCGTCGCTCTGATCGAGCAGGGCATATGGCTCGGCACTGCCCTGGACCTGCTCCAATCATATGGTGGAAACTGTAAACCCCGGAAAGGCTATGAACAGTATGTGTGAGTAATAAGCAGTTTTCCTTGTTTTCCCGGTCTTTCCCTGTAAGAGTGTGTTTTCCCCTGTTACTGACTAAACGAACTGTATGATCATGGACTAAGTGTGATCCGGACTCTAATGTACATAGTTTGCGCATCCTGATGTGCACCCTATTGTTTTTTTTTTGCTGCTTTTAAAGTGTAGTATATTATGTGTACTTGATCTGTGCATGAACATTGAGCACTTGAAACCGCACAGCTTAAAAACCCACTGGCTCGGCTGAAGAATCAGTCAGTTTGTTCCCTGTCGCCGCTCCCAGGGCTTGCAACGGGTTTTACTTGTGGTGGGTTCCCGAAGACCAGTGATCGCAGGACACACTGGACTGTGTGAACTGTTTTGAAGAGTGTTTTTCCATCTTCAGCCCGTTGCCCTTGACTGGTAAGTTGTCACTACGCACAAACACCCAACACAACCCCCGATCCCTAGCCCTAGTTACTTCATGTCAGGCAAGGGATAGCAGGAGGGACTAAGTGGAGGGTGGAGAGAAGAACCAAAGGGTGGAGGAACTGGAGTAAAACCCAGGAACACTAAGTTAGGGTATCTCAGTCAGTCAGACAGGAAAGGTTCAGGTTTGAGTTCCTGGTGAGCTGTAGTGGGAGAGGAACAGAACTCCTAAGCCAAGACACCCTGAGAGCAAAGAAACTGTAACACCAGAGAGGAAGAACCACGGAGCCAGGTCACGTCACTGTGACAACCCGCAGCCATAGACGACGAGAGGCCCCAGCTCTGAGTATCCCCACCTCCGGGGCGCAACAGATCCTCTCTGAGCTGGATGTGGCTGATGATCCTCTCTCAGGGCTGGATGTGGCTGCTGATCCTCTCTCAGAGCTGGATGTGGTTGATGATCCTCTCTCAGAGCTGGATGTGGCTGATGATCCTCTCTCAGAGCTGGATGTGTCTTGCAGCCCTCTCTCAGAGCTGGATGTGGCTCGTGACCCTCTCTCAGAGCTGGATGTGGCTGATGACCCTCTCTCAGAGCTGGATGTGGTTGATGATTCTCTCTCAGAGCTGGATGTGGTTGATGACCCTCTCTCAGAGCTGAATGTGTCTCACGATCCTCTCTCAGAGCTGGATGTGGCTGATGATGACCCTCTCTCAGAGCTGGATGTGGCTCGTGACCCTCTCTCAGAGCTGGATGTGGCTGATGACCCTCTCTCAGAGCTGGATGTGGTTGATGATTCTCTCTCAGAGCTGGATGTAGTTGATGATCCTCTCTCAGAGCTGAATGTGTCTCACGATCCTCTCTCAGAGCTGGATGTGGCTGATGACCCTCTCTCAGAGCTGGATGTGGCTCGTGACCCTCTCTCAGAGCTGGATGTGGCTGATGACCCTCTCTCAGAGCTGGATGTGGCTCGTGACCCTCTCTCAGAGCTGGATGTGGCTGATGACCCTCTCTCAGAGCTGGATGTGGTTGATGATTCTCTCTCAGAGCTGGATGTAGTTGATGATCCTCTCTCAGAGCTGAATGTGTCTCACGATCCTCTCTCAGAGCTGGATGTGGCTGATGACCCTCTCTCAGAGCTGGATGTGGCTCGTGACCCTCTCTCAGAGCTGGATGTGGCTGATGACCCTCTCTCAGAGCTGGATGTGGCTCGTGATCCTCTCTCAGAGCTGGATGTGGCTGATGACCCTCTCTCAGAACTGAAGTAGCTGTGCAGTAAAGCTATGGTCAAGATTAAGGCTGAGTTCCCATGTCCAGAAATCACCCATTAGATCGGATCCAATCCTTTGTGCAAACACAACATCTTTGTCTGTTTTGACAAAAATGATTTCTGCAGGATCTGATTTTTATTTTTAACATTGGAGTCTATAAAACTGATAACTTATAACTGATCGCTATTTAGCCTCCATTTTTCTGTCATTTTTAAAAGATCAATTTTTTTTTACTGGATCCGTTTCATATGGAAGATAAATAGTGATCAGATACTGGATCCGTTCTCCATAGTTTCCAATGTTAAAAAAACGGATCCTGCAGAAATCAATTTTTGCAAAACAGACAAAGTTGTGTTTGCACAGTGGATTGTGCTGGATCCGATCTAACGGATGATTACTGGACATGGGAACATAGCCTTCCAGAGTTGGTAGCAGTTTATCAGTGGTAATGTTGGGTGTCGGACCCTCACCAATCATATCTATTCACAGGAAGACCCCAGCATTTGGACACCCAACTTATGGCAAAAGGCAGATGAGGATATAGATGAATTTAAGATCTTAAACATGGGAACCATACCCTACTTAGCTCTCCCAATGTACGATTAGCATGTTCAGATGAACGCCCACTGCCTTGTTTGGTTTGGCTGTTACCCTATTTCCCATTGGGTAATGGAGATGGCGGTGGCTTTGCCTTCACTCCTCTTCATCTCCTACCTTCCTAAGCCACCAAACTATATATATATTGTCAACCTTTGATCACTGGACTCCTCTTTGGTTCTTCACCAATTTGAATGACCTAAAATAGTATTTTTTCCTATTTCTATATTTGTTCCCGAGATGCCGCATCGCTATATAAACACTTTCTGAATAAACATGAAATCTTTGTGGCTCGGAGACGAGTCGACAGCTCCATTCTCCATTGATGACTAAAATTAGATCCATTTGATTTATGAGCCGAGTTCCAAGCTCCGAAACATTAAAAAGCGGAAAATCTCCATCCCGTCACCGATTCCTCCATCACTCCGGCACATATACTGAACCAGAGCAAAGATTAACCCTTAGCGTGGATAATGTAAAAACAGAATATATTTTTGTTTTTTTTCTTTCTTTCCGGAGGAGATAATAATAACTTCAAGACTTGGTTGTGGTTAGTCCTGAGTCAAGGCGCTCAGCCTATCTCACCTGCGTTACCTATACAAATGGATTAATGAATTATTCATTGTGCTAAATTTTTATCATCAACGCATTATGTGGGAAATCATCTTGTAGTTGTTTTTTGGACCAAAATAAAAAAAAAACAGGATGATCCAAAAGATGAAATGAGGATGATATAGTGTGAGCGCCCCCTAGTGGTCAGTTATGATAAAACAGCTTTGCACAGATGACTTTTACAGGAGAACATCAACTTTGCCTCCAGGGAAGTATTTCTTCTTTGAGATCTTGTACAAGAAAGTATTTTACTTTACGATTTATTTTGGTTATAAACTCATCAGTTTGGAGGAATATCCTCATAGCAATTATTCACGTCATTGCTAATACCTACAGTCTACAGTCAGTATCCCTGCATTGCATTAATAACGGGCACCTGTCAGCAGGATACGTTCCCATACTCAACTCCCACCCTTGGGACCATGAGTCACATATATTACTCCATATTATTATGATACTTTATAAGTAGTGATAACCGAGGTCTACCATGCTTGAGCGCTCTGTACTCGAACAGAGCAGGTCGGATGCTCGGATGGGCTTGACTAGAGTACCAAGTATTATAGAAGTCAATGGGAAACTCAAGTATTCTTCCAGAGACCCTTCCAGAAAAATGCTTGAGTTTCTGAATTGTCTTCAATTATACTTCGTACTCTAGTCAAGCCCATCCGAGCACCCGACCTGCTCTGTTCGAGTACAGAGCGCTCAAGCATGGTAGAGCTCGCTCATCACTACTTATAAGAAGTACTTTTGGTTGGCTCTGCTGGCCCTCAAGACATAGCTGGACTATCTAAGAGTCTTAATCTGTTAATTACAAGGTTATTCAGATGAAGTACCTTTATGTCCGCGCTGCTGTCAGACCGGTATACCAATGACACTGGACGTCTAGGTATTGGAGATAGATTTATTTCCTTATTTCCAACGCGTTTGGAGCCATGTGCCGAGCTCCTTCCTCAGGAAGGAGCTCGGCACGTGGCTCCGAAACGCGTTGGAAATAAGGAAACAAATCTATATCTCCAATACCTAGACGTCCAGTGTCATTGGTATACCGGTCTGACAGCAGCGCGGACATAAAGGTACTTCGTCCGAATAACCTTGTGATTTGAGCACCGCATCCTGTGGAAGTACGGTCCCTGCAGCAGCTGTTTTTTCTGAGCGATTACGCTGGTTGTGTGCCACAAAACCATATCAGGTGAGCAATACCAATATTCACATCATACATCTGTCTAAAAAAGATAAGACCCTATTTGCGCATTCTCAACCCTTTAGATTAATCTGTTAATTGACCCGCTTGACACAAAGTCACACCAAGTATGATAGTTTTTCAGCGATGCTGAAAACTGTCACATGTGCACAGCAAAACTGATTACTGTGCCCATATAATGGTAGACAATGGACTCGGGATATGCTTAAAGGGGCCGTCCACTTATGAGGACATTTTTTATTAATGTTTAAATGCAAGTATTTGAAGCTAAAAAATATTTTTGCTGTTGGGTTTCATTAAAAAAATTGCATGGTTTACCTTCTGCAGCCTTTGTGTTGCCCTGACTATTGCTGTAGAATGAGTTATCTGGGAACTAGTGATGAGCGAGCACTACCATGCTCGGATGTTTGGTGCTCATAACAATGACTCGAGTACTGAGTATAATGAAATCAATGGGAAACTCAAGCATTTTTTCAGAGAGAATCCTAGAAAAATGCCCGAGTTCCCCATTGGCTTCCATTATAGTTGCGTCTGCAAACCATGTCCTATAAGGAACGCTTACAGGATTTGGTAATGTTTAGCTTTCAAAAAAGAAGACTGAGAGGACACTTAATAGCCGTCTACAAATATCTCAAGGGCTGTCACACTGTAGAGGGATCAGCTTTATTCTCATTTGAACTAGGAAAGACTAGAAGCAATGGGATGAAACTGAATGGGAGGAGACACTGATTAGATATTAGACAAAACTTTTTGACAGTGAGGGTGATGAACGAGTGGAACAGGCGGCCACGAGAGGTGGTGAGTTCTCCTTCAATGGAAGTCTTCACACAGAGGTTGGACAGGCATCTGTCTGGGATGATTTAGTGAATCTGTGGAGCGCAAAGGGCTGGGGTACCAAGCAGCTGGGCCAGTGGTCAGGATCACGGTGACTGCACCCAGTGTGGTGGCCCTGCCTCACATTGAAGAGTGGAGAGTAAAAATGGAGAAACATAAACAAAAGAAAATAATTAAGTTTGTGATACCAGTTAGGACGTCTAACCTTCGGGTACCCGGCATGGCAGATAATCCCTGGGAGATAGGTGTTATAGCAGTGTAGATGTTAGACCCTTCCCAACCACGGCTTGGCTCTCAGGGGATGAGTATGACGAGGGTAGTAGTGAGAATGATGTCTGCAGGGCTGCAGAGCAATAAACTGTATGAAACAGTCTTTTAGCTTTACTTTTTCCTCAAGATGTTGCAACAAGTCCAGAATTGTACACTTCCACTAGGTATGCAGTCTGGCCAGTCTATTGAGAATTGTAGTCCGCCCGGCTGGGTGAGAGACATTGCATTCCAGCTGACTTCAGTGATTTTAATATGTTTCAAGGTGCACTTGAGGTTTCTTGTATTCCCACTTGCTCCATGAGGGTACCTCCAGCCAGATTTTGCAATGGGAGCTTTCCCAGCAGTGCTTTAGCTCTTGGTATTGCTGGTGCTCAGGAAGTTCCACAGAAGTGACTAGGGAACATGAAATTCACTAGTCTCCAGGTTCTGCCCTCAGGCTTTGTAATCCTGAGTAGCTCATGGACTGGTTCCATGCAAGCAGAGTGTTCTATGGGCTACCTTTCCCCAGACCATCCTCTTCTACTCTCTCTCTCCCTAAATGTAATTAACCCATCCCTTCAGCCAGAGACTGAGCTGACCCAGAAAACAGGTCCTAATGATCAACTTCTTGGTTAGAGATCATGCAGTGTGTGCATGCATTGGACTCCCAGTAGAGGGAGCTCCAATTCCCATCAGACATGGCATTACTAACAATTAGGGGAAATACCAGTTGTGGAAGCCAAACCGCAGGGTTGCCACAAATCTTGCTTTGAGTAGGGGGTTACCGTAGTAGACAAGGATGATATGGACCTGTGTTCACACTGACCCACGCTGCTCAACAGAGGAGGCGGTCAAGTGGTGGTTGGTCACAAGTGGCTTTTTATTGCATCAGCTCGGGTCCGTGTGAACACAGGTCCATATCATCCTTGTCTACTACGGTTATCCGTACATGTGTGGACCCTGCAGCACCCATATTGCGTATAAGCTGGTTGTGTGCTATACAACCTTTCCAGGTGAGCAACCTACTTTTGTACCACAAGGTTTTATTTTTAATAAGACCCTATCTGCGCTTTCTTTCCTTAACAGTTTGTATATATTTGAGCAGAGGGTTGGGACTGATGATCCTAGAGATCCCTTCTAAATCTACCATTCTACTAGGGATGGGCGAATCTACTCGCTAGGACTCGTTACTCGGCGAGTAGTAAGGGACTCGCAGGACTCGGTACTCTGCGAGTTTCCCAGCGTTTACTCGCACGAGTCCAATGCAAATCAATGGCAAACGCTGACAAAACTAGGATTGCCTTTGTCTTGCATTAGACTCGACTACTGTGCCAGTGATAGCAGGGAAACTCGCAAAGTAACTGCTGTTACATTGCGAGCCGAGTCCAGCTGTCTTCTCTGTGCAGGCTGCCGCAGCTCCAGGGTCCTAGAGCCCGCCTGCTCACAGAGATGATGTAGCAGTGCTGAGATTGTTCTGAGTCTGCTCATTCCCTGTGCATAGACATCTATATCTATGCACAGGGGATGTAGCAGAGAGGACATCGCGTTTTGGACTGCGTCGGACGGAAGAGGATTTTTTTAATTAAAGATGGAGTCCCTAATGGCTTTTTTTTTTATTTCTAATAAAAAATTTTCTCTGTGTTGTGTTTTTTTAAAACAATTTAATAGAAATTCATGGCGGTCATGTCTAATATTGACCGCCATAAATTTCGGGCTTAGGGCCAGCTGATAATACAAAGCTGGCCCTAACCTCTTTATTACCCAGCGTGCCACCGCCACCAGGGCCGCTGGAAGAGCGGGGTTCAGCGCCAGAGGATGGCGCTTCAATGAACGGGGGGTGCCCAGAAAGCTTGGGCATCCCTGCGCTGCGGATTCCAGCCCCCAGCTGCTTAGCTGTACCTGGCTAGACATAGAAATTGCGCGGAACCCCACGCATTTTTTTTATTATTATTTCATGAAATTCATGAAATAATAAAAAAAAAGGGCTCCCCTATATTCTTGTGTCCGGCCAGGTACAAATAGGCACCTGGGGGTTGGGGGCAGCCCGTCGCTGCCTGCTGGATCCGGCTGGTTCCAGAAATACGGCGAAGCCCACGTGAAATTTTTTTCTGACAAATCCATAAAACAATGTAAATAAAAGGGACTGCATCTTTATTAACCCCTGGACCATGGGCGAGGGGTTAATAAAGATGCAGTCCCTTTTTTAGGATTGTTTTATTGATTTTTCAGAAAAAAAATTACATGGGCTTCGCCGTATTTCTGGAACCAGCCGGATCCAGCAGGCAGCGACGGGCTGCCCCCAACCCCCAGGTGCCTATTTGTACCTGGCCAGACACAAGAATATAGGGGAGCCCTTTTTTTTTATTATTTCATGAATTTCATGAAATAATTAGAAAAAAATGCGTGGGGCTCCGCGCAATTTCTATGTCTAGCCAGGTACAGCTAAGCAGCTGGGGGCTGGAATCCGCAGCGCAGGGATGCCCAAGCTTTCTGGGCACCCCCCGCTGCAAATTGCAGCCCGCAGCCGCCCCAGAAGATGGCGCATTCATTGAAGCGCCATCCTCTGGCGCTGAACCCCGCTCTTCCAGCGGCCCTGGTGGCGGTGGCACGCTGGGTAATAAAGAGGTTAGGGCCAGCTTTGTATTATCAGCTGGCCCTAAGCCCAAAATTTATGGCGGTCACGCCAATATTAGACATGACCGCCATGAATTTCTATTAAATTGTTTTAAAAAAAACACAACACAGAGAAATTTTTTTATTAGAAATAAAAAAAAAAGCCATTAGCGACTCCATCTTTAATTAAAAAAATCCTCTTCCGTCCGACGCAGCCCAAAACGCGATGTCCTCTCTGCTCATCCCTGTGCATAGATATAGATGTCTATGCACAGGGAATGAGCAGACTGAGAACAATCTCAGCACTGCTACATCAGGCAGAAGGCGGGCTCTAGGACCCTGGAGCTGCGGCAGCCTGCACACAGAGCAGACAGGACTCTTATCTGTGCGAGTTTCCCAGCGATTACTTGCAAAGTAAACGAGTCCAATGCAAATCAATGGCAAAACTAGGATTGCTTCAGGCTGAAGCTTCCGAGACACATCTGCGATTTGTAAATCTCACACTACTCGCTATTACTCGCTTCCCCACTCATTTACATTGGAATCGCTAGACTCGCAACGAGTAGCGAGTCCTGGGCTCGGACTCGCTAGAGTCAAGCGATTCCGAGTAATTTAGGATTCGCCCATCACTACATTCTACGATTCTAGGATTATCCATTTTATCTGAGCTCCTATCACAAACAATGATGAGAACTCATGGTGCTAAATGTTCACCAGAGATTCTCTTTAGAGAAAAGTGATCTATAAAATCTTATCAAAAATGTAAAAAAAGATATTATACTTTATTCTATAGAAGAGGTTAAAGACTTTGGCCAATTACATGTCCGAACACATCCATACAAATATAGAGCCGCACGCAGTGGCAGATTATAATGAGGTCAATATGGGCAGTTGCCCCGGGCCCAATGCTCAGATAGGGCCCGAGTGCTCTGGGTAAACTGACCCCCATTATGATCCGCCACTGTCTTTAGGCACCGGCGCACGCTGCTGTTAAATTCGCTGAGGCCACCACCGCCGCCGCCGCTGTAGCTGCCGCCACGCCCCCCTTCTTCCTCCTGCAGTGCACATCATGACGTGCAGGAGAGGAGGACGTTCAAAAAGCCCGCGATGCTGGAGGAGACACAAGGCCCGCCCACCACTCTGTCAGAGGAGCTGCTCACTCACCCGGCCTGGCCTGCCCTGCTCAGAGCTGCTCTCCTCACCCTGCCTGTCACCGCTGGACAGAAGCTCTGCCTGACTACATCTAACGGTGAGTGCTGAGCAGGGCACCTCCTATGTGAGAACAGGAGCCTGTGACCAGTGCTTCCAAACATCCCCTCCCCCCTGTGTGTGTGCGTGCATCAGTGTGGTCCCTAGAGAGATCACATAGGGCAAAAATACCCAGCAAAGGATCTGTGAGGCTGAGGCTTGTGCAGCTGGGCCTCTGTGAGGCTGAGGCTGCTACAGCTGGGCCTCTGTGAGGCTGAGGCTGCTGCAGCTGGGCCTCTGTGAGGCTGAGGCTGCTGCAGCTGGGCCTCTGTGAGGCTGAGGCTGCTGCAGCTGGGCCTCTGTGAGGCTGAGGCTGCTTCCTGCTGGGCCTCTGTGAGGCTGAGGCTGAGGCTGCCTCCTGCTGGGCCTCTGTGAGGCTGAGGCTGCTGCAGCTGGGCCTCTGTGAGGCTGAGGCTGCCTCCTGCTGGGCCTCTGTGAGGCTGAGGCTGCCTCCTGCTGGGCCTCTGTGAGGCTGAGGCTGCCTCCTGCTGGGCCTCTGTGAGGCTGAGGCTGCCTCCTGCTGGGCCTCTGTGAGGCTGAGGCTGCCTCCTGCTGGGCCTCTGTGAGGCTGAGGCTGCCTCCTGCTGGGCCTCTGTGAGGCTGAGGCTGCCTCCTGCTGGGCCTCTGTGAGGCTGCCTCCTGCTGGGCCTCTGTGAGGCTGAGGCTGCTGCAGCTGGGCCTCTGTGAGGCTGAGGCTGCCTCCTGCTGGGCCTCTGTGAGGCTGAGGCTGCCTCCTGCTGGGCCTCTGTGAGGCTGAGGCTGCCTCCTGCTGGGCCTCTGTGAGGCTGAGGCTGCCTCCTGCTGGGCCTCTGTGAGGCTGAGGCTGCCTCCTGCTGGGCCTCTGTGAGGCTGAGGCTGCCTCCTGCTGGGCCTCTGTGAGGCTGCCTCCTGCTGGGCCTCTGTGAGGCTGCCTCCTGCTGGGCCTCTGTGAGGCTGCCTCCTGCTGGGCCTCTGTGAGGCTGCCTCCTGCTGGGCCTCTGTGAGGCTGAGGCTGCTGCAGCTGGGCCTCCTGCTGGGCCTCTGTGAGGCTGCCTCCTGCTGGGCCTCTGTGAGGCTGCCTCCTGCTGGGCCTCTGTGAGGCTGCCTCCTGCTGGGCCTCTGTGAGGCTGCCTCCTGCTGGGCCTCTGTGAGGCTGCCTCCTGCTGGGCCTCTGTGAAGCTGAGGCTGCCTCCTGCTGGGCCTCGCTGAGGCTGCCTCCTGCTGGGCCTCTGTGAAGCTGAGGCTGCCTCCTGCTGGGCCTCTGTGAAGCTGAGGCTGCCTCCTGCTGGGCCTCTGTGAGGCTGAGGCTGCCTCCTGCTGGGCCTCTGTGAGGCTGAGGCTGCCTCCTGCTGGGCCTCTGTGAGGCTGAGGCTGCCTCCTGCTGGGCCTCTGTGAAGCTGAGGCTGCCTCCTGCTGGGCCTCTGTGAGGCTGCCTCCTGCTGGGCCTCTGTGAGGCTGAGGCTGCCGCAGCTGGGCCTCTGTGAAGCTGAGGCTGCCTCCTGCTGGGCCTCTGTGAGGCTGAGGCTGCCTCCTGCTGGGCCTCTGTGAGGCTGAGGCTGCCTCCTGCTGGGCCTCTGTGAGGCTGAGGCTGCCTCCTGCTGGGCCTCTGTGAGGCTGAGGCTGCCTCCTGCTGGGCCTCTGTGAGGCTGAGGCTGCCTCCTGCTGGGCCTCTGTGAGGCTGAGGCTGCCTCCTGCTGGGCCTCTGTGAGGCTGAGGCTGCCTCCTGCTGGGCCTCTGTGAGGCTGCAGCTGGGCCTCTGTGAGGCTGAGGCTGCCTCCAGCTGGGCCTTGCTGAGGTAATAACTCTGTGTGCTGGGCCAGCCCCATCACTGCCAGCGGACGGCCCCCCTGCTACAGTGGAGCTGAATGGCAGACAAGCCCAGGGGAAAGGTGAGCGATGTGTGGTGCTTTTCTAGCCCCAATTTTTATGTGTGTGTGGCATGGCTGCATGTTGATGGCTGTGTGTGTATGTGTGTGTGTATATATATGTATGTATATATATATATATATATATATATATATGTGTGGTGTGTATGTGTATCTGCATGGCTGTGTGTTCATAGCTACATGTGCATGCTTTTGTGTGTACGCACACGTTCATGGTTACAGCAGCACCGATAGGTGCCAGAGCAGTCAGTGCTCATAGAATTCTATGGAAGATCAGGACCTGTAAATACTGGACTATATAAATGACCAAAAAAAATAATAAATGAGCAGGGGAAGGTCCCCATAGCTGATCTGAGTTCTGGAATCTAGTCCAGTATTTACAGGTCTTCACCTACCATAGAATTCTATGAGCACTAACTGCTCTGGCACCTATCAGTGCTGCTGGCTTATTGTATTGTACTAATACTGTATATTTATGCGAACAGGGCTCTGTTTCTGAAATTGCCTATATAGGTAGTGTGATCAGATGTTTTTATATGTTCCTTTATTATACAAATTAATTTTTTTTTTTTTTAGATACCTACTCTATTTTCTGGTGTGTGCATCTCTTTAAATACTGTCTTTTTTTCTTTCTTGGTTATGTGTGTGTATGTGCATGCCTGTATGTGTGTTTGTCTCTATTTGTCTCTATGTCTTCGTACTGTATGTGTACAGTTCTGTGTAATGTATGCGTGCATATCTGTGTATATATATCTGTGTATATATAACTGTATGTATTTTTTTTATAAAATGTGTGAATGTTAGGGGCGTATCTGGGGGGTGGCATGGGGCACTGACAGCATATGTGGAGATAGTAAGAAGAGTGACCCGACAAATAAGTGAGGAGACAGTATGGGGGTAGAAGAGAGAGGGGGCTGCATGGGGGGACAGTTTGATGGCACAGCAAGGAAAGGACAATTTACTGGGGAGGGAGAGTGTGATGAGGGGGCATTATATAGAGACTGGGCCAGTGGCGTAACTAGAGTCCGAAGGGCCCCGTTGCGAAATTTGGACCTGGGGGGGCCCCCCCTTCCTCTGGGCGCCCACATTGGTCAGATGTACGGGTCCCACGTAATGTTCTAAATCCTATAAAGACTCACAAATTGACCCCTCTCCCCTTCATTATGTATTAATGTCCCTCATTCAGGTATATATGATCCTCCATTATAGTATAATGCCGCCTCACTGCCGCTCCAGATAATATAATGCCGCCTCACTATAATGCTGCCTCATAGCTGCTCCAGATAATATAATTCTGCACCTACAGCCTGCTTACCGCACACAGTCACATGCATTGCACTCACAGTCACATGCATTGCACTCACAGTCACATGCATTGCACTCACAGTCACATGCATTGCACTCACAGTCACATGCATTGCACTCACAGTCACATGCATTGCACTCACAGTCACATGCATTGCACTCACAGTCACATGCATTGCACTCACAGTCACATGCATTGCACTCACAGTCACATGCATTGCACTCACAGTCACATGCATTGCACACACAGTCACATGCATTGCACACACAGTCACATGCATTGCACACACAGTCACATGCATTGCACACACAGTCACATGCATTGCACTCACAGTCACATGCATTGCACTCACAGTCAACACACACACTGCACCTTCTCTCCTGTGTTCTCCATGCTCCCTGAAGGTCTTCATGCCAGGCCCAGGAAGCAGTGACTCCAGTGGTGCTGTGTGAGGAGGAGGAGGAGGAGATCAGGCCAGGCCGGAAGACTCTAAGCAGCTCCTCTCGGCAGAGAGGTAGGCGTGCTGCTGCATGCCTCCTACAGTCCCCAGCCTGCTCCCGCGGTCTGCATGCAGAGAAAGAAGGGGGGCGGGGTGGCTGCAACGTCGGCGGTGAGTGCCAGTAGTCCTCTGGCGGCCGTGATCATCCGCCTGGGGACCGGCCGGGTAGAGCACCACACAGCTGGCGCAGCGGGAGCAGGGGTCGGCGTGCTCCGGGCCCCTGTACCTCCGGGCCCGGTCTCACTTGCGACCCCTGCGACCGCGGATGGTACACCACTGGACTGGGCAGTATAGGGGAGAGCAATGTGAGTGGTCAGTATGAAGACGGGGCTCAGTATGGCAGTGTGGAGAGCATGTCCCATAATAGGGACAGTGTGTAAATCATATTTTGTGTAGGGAACAATGAAGAGGAGCAATTATTCTGGAGCATTATAATCATTCTACTTTCTATAAGGGCATGATGCCGGGATGTGCTGCAGAAGACCGGAGAAGATGGAAATCTGCAGAGACGAACTGTGGATGTGAAAAGCCATCACGGTGTCTGGACAAGATGAAGAAAGAAAAAGATCATGACTCTAAACGGAGAAGATCTCACATATAAGGTACCTGGATGTAAATATTTGTGATCCTGCCTTCTCATCATCAGTGCTGTGGTTCCTCTGTGATCCACAGTCTGATGACCGATGATGACAACAACTCCCAGTATCTTCTTACCATTGTTAAGCACATACTGGCAGTTGGAGCTTCATGCAATACAACTGTATAAGGGGCTGACCTGATGTTATAATTTGGTGATCCTGGAGCTCAAATTCATATAAAAATGGTGACCCTGGTGATTTAGTCATGTACTGATGGTGGTTTTGATGGTTTATTTATGTACTATTGATGGTCCTGTTGAATACATCACCAGGGCCACCATTAGTACATGAATAAATCAACTACTGGTTGCTGTGGTTATGTAGGTGTGTACAGCTGGTGGTTCTTGTGATGTATTTCTGTGTGTTGGGATGGTGTATTTATGTACTGTTGGTGGTTCTGATTATGTACTTCTGTTCTGATGAGGGTAGTGGTACTGATGAGGGTTTTTGTTTTAAATGTTGGTACTGCTGGTAGTTCTGGTGATGTATTCTTGTGAAGTTATCGATTCTGATTCATAACATGTAAGGTTATGTGACATATGGCTATGTGAATAAAGTGTTGGTCCATCTGACAATTTAAGTTACTATATTTTTGTTAGGAGCATTAAAGGAAATGTAAAAGTTTGTGATGAAACTCTGCAGTCACTGCAGACTTCTGAATTCTCACAGCGTGTGCACTGACTAGATAATGGATGTTTTGACAGGTTATAGTTTCACTCAGCTACTGGTTTTCTAGATTAATCTATTTCATGTGTATGATGGCTCCCGTCACATGACTCCCGTCACATGACTCCCGTCACATGACTCCCGTCACATGACTGGGGGGCCCACAGAGTCTGAACTGCCCCGGGCCCTGGCTACCCTTAATCCACCCCTGGCCGCACGGTCTGTTAGTCCTCAGGGTTGAATGATAGACAAATCACTGCTACAGAGAAACTACCAGACAAGATATTTACAAAATTATTCAGAATCGTGACATAGATGTCTTAGATCCCAATAAACATAGACCGGTCACAGCTTTGGGACCCATTGATTGCCAACACCAAAGTGACCATAGAATTAATCAATAAAATTCTCGTTACTTGCAGCTGCCAATAGGGGGAGCTCTCTGCATATTAATTAATTGTATGCGGCTCCCAATGCATACCTCAATATTTAGTAAATTCCTTGGTGCCTGAGGGCAGACAGAATTTTATCATCTACTGAAAAAATAAGAAACTGCGTATGATGCACAATATTATTGGAAGATATGAATTCCTTATCGACAATGGTAGAAATCATACATTATGTGTGATTCAACTGGAGGATGTGAGTGACATCTGCTGGTCAAACATAGATATTACCTGTATATATGAACATTCATCAGTACAGAGTAGAGCAAGTAATATATAGAGTGCTAATTAGTGATGAGTGAGAGCTGCCATGCTCAGGTGTTCAAAACAAGCAGCTGGGCACTCGGACGGGCACAAACTCGTGTAATGGGAAATTCGAGCATTTTTCTGTAAGGTCTTCTGGAAAAATTCTTGAGTTTCTCCATAGACTTGCATTATACTCGGTACACAAGTCAAACTCAACTGAGCATCCACCTGCTCGTTTCAAGTCTTGAGCAACCAAGCATAGTAGTGCTCACTCATCACTAGACCCTATGTAAAACCATAATATGGACAGGCAAGAAATATATATACAGTGGGTATGGACATTATTCAGACCCCTTAAAATTTCACTCTTTGTTTCATTGCAGCCATTCAGTAAATTCTTAAAAGTTCATTTTTTCCTCATTAATGTACACTGTCCCCCATCTAGACTGAAAAAAAACTGAAATGTAGGCATTTTTGCAAAATTATTAAAACATAAAAACTGAAATATCACAAGGTCATAAGTATTTTATTATTATTTTTTTATTATTTATTTATATAGCGCCATTATATTCCATGGCGCTTTACATGTTAAGAGGGCAGACTAGGACAAGTAGCATAGTAACAATACAAGTAACAATAAATGTTGACAATTCGGTTGTACAGAAACAAGAGGGGAGAAATCCTGTCCACAAAGGCTCACAGTCTACGAGGGGTGGGTGGAGATACAGTTGGAGGGGGAAGTTCCAGTCATGAGGCGGTGTGGTGGACCGGGTTTTATTGCAGGTGGTAGGCTTGGCGGAACAGGTGGGTCTTCAGGCTTCTTTGAAGGTTCCCAGGGTAGGAGAATGTCTGATGTGTTGTGGCAGTGAGTTCCAGAGTCTGGGTGAAGCACGGGAGAAATCCTGTATGCGGTTGTGCGAAGAAGAGATGAGGGGGGAGTAGAGGAGAAGCTCTTGGGAGGATCGCAGGTTGCGTGAGGGTAGGTATCGGGAGACCATGTCAGAGATGTATGGAGGGGACAGGTTGTGAATGGCTTTGTATGTCATGGTTAATGTTTTAAACTGGGATCTCTGGGAAGTAGGGAGCCAGTGAAGGGCTTGGCAGAGGGGGGAGACAGGGGAGTAGCGGGGAGACAGATGGATTAGGCGGGCAGCGGAGTTCAAGATAGTTTGGAGAGGTGCAAGGGAGGTATTGGGGAGGCCGGTGAGCAGGAGGTTGCAGTAATCGAGGCGGGAGATGATGAGAGCGTGAATAAGGGTTTTAGCAGTGTCGTGGTCAAGGAAAGCGCGAATCCTATAGATGTTTTTGAGCTGGAGTCGGCAGGAGGTGGCGAGGGCCTGGATGTGGGGCTTGAAGGAGAGGGAAGAGTCAAGGATAACCCCAAGGCACTTGGCATGGGGGACTGGAGAGAGAGAGCAGTCGTTGACGACGATGGATAGGTCAGGTAGTGAGGGGGAGCATCTTGGGGGGAAGACTATGAACTCAGTTTTGTCCATGTTCAGCTTAAGGAAGTGAGCAGAGAAGAAGGATGAGATGGCGGACAGGCAGTGTGAAATTTTGGATAGAAGGGAGGCGATGTCAGGACCAGACAGGTAGATTTGGGTGTCGTCGGCGTAGAGGTGATATTGGAGGCCATGGGACTCAATGAGATGCCCTAGGCCGAGAGTGTAGATTGAGAACAGTAATGGTCCAAGAACCGAGCCCTGGGGGACCCCGACAGATAGGGGGTAGGGCGAGGAGGATGTGTGGGAGTGGGTGACGCTGAAGGTGCGGTCCGTTAAGTATGAGGAGATCCAAGAGAGGGCAAGGTCCGTGATGCCAAGAGATTCCAGGATCTGTAGTAGAAGGGAGTGGTCAACAGTGTCGAAGGCGGCTGACAGGTCGAGGAGGAGGAGAACAGAGTAGTGGCGCTTGCTTTTGGCAGTCAGTAGGTCATTTGTACTTTGGTCAGGGCTGTTTCAGTGGAGTGGAGGGGTCGGAAGCCAGATTGCAGGCGGTCAAAGAGGGAGCAGGAGGAGAGGTGAGAGGACAGCTCAGAGTGGACATGCTGTTCAAGTAGTTTAGAGGTGAAGGGGAGGAGAGATATAGGGCGGTAGTTGGAGACAGTTGTGGGATCGAGGGAGGGTTTTTTGAGGATGGGTGTGATCAAGGCGTGTTTGAAGGCTGAGGGGAAGGTGCCGGTGGTGAGTGATAGATTAAAAAGATGAGTCAGGGCTGGGATGATAACGGAGGTGAGGTTGGGAATGAGGTGGGATGGGAGTGGGTCTTGGGCGCTGGTGGTGAGGTGTGATTTTGACAGGAGGGAGGAGAGCTGGTCTTCAGTTATAGGGGGGAAGCAGTTGATGGAAGTAGAGGGCAGTATAGGTGAGAGGGGAGGCTGTGGGGACAGTGGATCAAAGCTGTCTCTGATTCTGTCAATCTTTTCTTTGAAGAAGGAGGCAAAGTCTTCTGCAGAGATAAGGGGAGAGGGAGGGGGAGCAGGCGGGCGGAGTAAGGAATTGAAGGTTTTGAAAAGTTGCTTGGGATTGTGGGACAGGGAGGTTATTAGGGATAAGAAGAAGGTTTGTTTGGCGGTGGCAAGTGCAGTCTTGAAGGCAATGAGGGACTGTGTGAACAGCGCAAAATGCTCAGTGGAACGTGATTTTTTCCATCGCCTCTCGGCGACCCTGGATGCCCGTCTCAGGTCTTTAGTGAGGGTGGTGTGCCAGGGTTGCCTATTAGTGCGTGGAGCGTGGTGTGTGAGGGGGGCGGCTAGGTCGAGGGCCTTGGTTAATGTGGTGTTGTAGAGGGTGGTGGCAGTGTCTGTGTCACATATAGATGTTATGTTGGCGAGAGGGAGGAGGGATTCTGAGAGTGAGTGTAGATCAATGTGTTTTAGGTTTCTGCGGGGATGATCAAGTTTGCGGAGAGGAGGTGATGTAGTAGGGGAGGTGAGGGGGGAGGGTTGAGTTTGTGAGATTAGTAAGGGAGCAAAGACGGGTAAAGATGAGATCCAGCGTGTGGCCATCTTTGTGGGTGGCAGAGGAGGACCATTGGGAGAGCCCGAAGGAGGAGGTCAGGGAAAGAAGTTGAGAGGCGGTTTGGTGGGCAGTGTCAATGGGGATATTGAAATCGCCCATAATGATGGTGGGGATGTCAGTAGAGAGGAAATGTAGTAGCCAGGTGGTAAAGTGGTCGAGGAAGGTGGGGATGGATCCAGGGGGGCGGTAGATGATGGCTAGCTGGAGGTTACAGGGGGAGAAGATGCAAACAGAATGGGCTTCGAAAGATGGGAGAGTAACAGAGGGGGGTAATGGAATAGGGGCGAAGGAGCAGGTGTCGGATAGGAGTATGCCGACACCTCCGCCATGTTTGTCAGAGGGGCGGGGTGTGTGGGAAAGATTGAATCCGCCATAGGATAGTGCAGCAGGAGAGGCCGTGTCGGAGGGGGTGAGCCAGGTCTCTGTGATGCCAAGGAATGAGAGAAATAAAGAGTTCATGGATGTCTGTGAGCTTATTACAGACTGAGCGGGCATTCCAGAGTGCGCCTGGCAGGGAGATTAGAGGAGCAGGGGCTGGGGGGATGGGTCTAAGGTTGGTCAGGTTGCGATGGTGGGTGATGGTGGGGTTATGAGAGTTGGTGGTGGGACGTGGGGGTGGGGTGTAGGTGACTGTGGGGATGTGGCGGGGGGGGGCCGGGGTTAGAGGAAATGTCGCCAGCGAGGAGGAGGAGCAGGGAGAGGGTTAGCAAGTGGGAGCATGAGAGTTTACGTGGTGGCCGTGCCTGATTGGAGATGGAGGATTGAAAGTGCATGAATAGTTCAGAGGAGTGGGTGAGGTGGTTAGGTAGGATGGAGGGTGAGAGAAGTACTTTGTTGCTGGGTGGGTGGATGAGCGGGGGTAGCAGGAAGTGGAGAAGGATGGGAGTGAGTGCAAAGGAGGGGATACATTGTGGATGGTGAGCAGGGGATGGGAGTAGCGTGGGTCAGATGCAGTGGGAAGGAGAGCTGTAGTGGTGGGTGAGAGGTCAGTAGTGATGAGTAGTCTGGGGTTTACATAGTGAATACATAATTGCAGTACAAGTGAACAAAATGCATATCTGGTTGTTTGTCTTGCATGACTTACCCGTTTCCTGCCCCGTTTAACTGCCCGGTGTAACTGCATAACACTTCTACAGTTGGCACTAATGCAGTTGGCATGATTGCAAGACCCCGCATGATTGCACCCCTTGGCTGGGTCTACATATATAGTGAGTTTCTACTTAGATGTGGGTCTATTACACTTGTTAATCAATCAATCAATCAAAGAAACTCAGCACAGCAGAAGGTAATAAATGCAAGACAAATAAACAAGAGTTTCTGGCCATCCTGGGTCATAAACACTTTTAAACCAAAGATGACCTCTGAACATCCCACATCACATACAGTAAGATGATTTCAGTACATTACATTATTAAAAGACAAGTATATTGTTGATTGAAGTTGCAGATTCATATACCTCTGATATGAGTGATATGAGGAGAGACAGGCAGGAAAGATCAATGAATTGAAGTTGCAGATTCATATACCTGTATGAAGAGAGAAGAGATGACCATTAGATTACTGCCCGGTGTAACTGCATAACACTTCTACAGTTGGCACTTATGCAGTTGGCATGATTGCAGGACCCCGCAGACCCTTTGCTCAGACACTCATATTTAAGTCACATGCTGTCCATTTCCTTGTTATCCTCTTTGAGATGGTTCTACTTCATTGGATTCCAGCTGTGTTTAATTAAACTGACAGGACTTCATGTGGAAAGGCACACACCTGTCTATATAAGACCTCACAGCTCACAGTGCATGTCAGACCAAATGAGAATCATGAGATCAAAGGAACTGCCCAAGGAGCTCAGAAACAGATTTGTGGCAAGGCACAGATCTGGCCAAGGTTACAAAAGAATTTCTGCAGTACTCGAGGTTCCTAAGAGCACAGTGGCCTCCATAATCCTTAACTGGAAGAAGTTTGGGACCACCAGAAGTCTTCCTAGACCTGGCCGTCCAGCCAAACAGAACAATTAGGGGAGAAGAGCCTTGGTGAGAGAGGTAAAGAAGGATCCCAAGATCACTGTGGCTGAGCTCCAAAGATGGAGTAGGGAGATGGGAGAAAGTTCCACAAAGTCAACTATTACTGCAGTCCACCACCAGTCGGGCCTTTATGGCAGAGTGGCCCAACAGAAGCCTCTCCTCAGTGTAAGACATATGACAGCCTGCATAGAGTTTGAAAAAAACACATGAAGGACTCCCAGACTATGAGAAATTAGATTCTCTGGTCTGATGAGACAAAGATAGAACTTGTTGGTGATAATTGTAAGCGTTATGTGTGGAGAAAACCAGGCACCGCTCATCACCTGCCCAATACAATCCCAACAGTGAAGCATGGTGGTGGCAGCATCATGCTATGGGGGTGTATTTCAGCTGCAGGGACAGGGTGACTGGTTGCAAATGAAGGAAACATGAATGTAGTCAAGTACAGAGATATCCTGGATGAAAACCTCTTCCAGAGTGCTCTGGACCTCAGACTTGGCCAAAGGTTAAACTTCCAACAAGACAATGACCCTGAGCACACAGCTAAAATAACAAAGGAGCGGCTTCACAACAACTCAGTGACCATTTATTACTGGCCCAGCCAGAGCCCTGACCTAAACCCAATGGAGCATCTCTGGAGAGACCTGAAAATGGCTCCACCAACATTCCCCATCCAACCTGACGGAACTGGAGAGGATCTGCAAGGAAGAATGGCAGAGGATCCCCAAATCCAGGGGTGAAAAACATGTTTCATCATTCCCAAGAAGACTCATGGCTGTACGAGCTCAAAAGGTGCAAATACTCAATACTGAGCAAAGGGGCTGAATACTTATGACCATGGGATATTTCAGTTTTTCTTTTTTTAATAAATTTGAAAAAATGTCCACATTTCTGTTTTTTTTCCGTCTACATGGGGTGCAGAGTGTACAGTAATGAGAAGAAAATGAACTTTTTTGTATTTATCAAATGGCTGAAAATGAAACAAAGAATGAAAAATACAAAGGGATATATCCACTGTAAAGAAAAAAAAAAGAATTGGCAAAGTGCACACATGTAATACAGAGAAAAATCTCCTAACCCATAGATTTCACTGTGACTACACATGATGGTGGCCGTCAGGATGGAAATTTCAGCTTGATAGGCTTTTCAGCCTTGATTCATCCTTTGCCAGGGGAGAGGGGTTCTTGTCACTTTCCTATTTCTTTTGTTTTGTGGCATCAGTTGCCTTTTTTGTCGCCAAATTAATCAAAATAGTGCACACTACATATGAATATGGCAAAAAGTTAAAAATGATCTTTTTTTCTGTCTTGAAACACTTATGCAACCGTTGGCGCCAAAAGTCACAAATTGTCATCAAAAAGTTGCACAACTTGCACCAAATGTTGGGCATACTCAAAATTACACTAGAAGGGGGGACTAAAGTGAAGACAGATCTGTAGCCAGCAGGTATAATGTTATCCCACTGAAGACAGATCTGTAGACAGAGGGTATAATTTTATCTCACTGAAGACAGATCTGTAGACAGAGGGTAGAATTTTATCCAACTGAAGACAGATCTGTAGACAGCAGGTATAATTTTATCCCACAGAGAACAGATCTGTAGACAGCAAATACAATTTTATCCCACTGAAGACAGATCTGTAGACAGCAGGTATCATTTTATCCAACTGAAGACAGATCTGTAGACAGCAAATACAATTTTATCCCACTGAAGACAGATCTGTAGACAGCAGGTATCATTTTATCCAACTGAAGACAGATCTGTAGACAGCAGGTATCATTTTATCCAACTGAAGACAGATCTGTAGACAGCAAAAAAAAATTGTATCCCACTGAAGACAGATATGTAGACAGCAAAAGTAATTTAATCCCACTGGAGACAGATCTGTAGACAGCAGGGATAATTTTATTCCACTAAGGACAGATCTGTAGACAGCAGGGATAATTTTATTCCACTAAGGACAGATCTGTAGACAGAGGGTATAATTTTATCTCACTGAAGATAGATCTGTAGACAGCAGGCATAATTTTATCCAACAGAGAACAGATCTGTAGACAGCAAATGTAATTTTATCCCACTGAAGACAGATCTGTAGATCTGTAGACAGCAGGTATCATTTTATCCCACTGGAGACAGATCTGTAGACAGCAGGTATAATGTTATCCCACTGAAGACAGATCTGTAGATAGCAGGTATAATTTTATCCCACAGAGAACAGATCTGTAGACAGCAAATACAATTTTATCCCACTGAAGACAGATCTGTAGACAGCAGGTATCATTTTATCCAACTGAAGACAGATCTGTAGACAGCAGGTATCATTTTATCCAACTGAAGACAGATCTGTAGACAGCAAAAAAAAATTGTATCCCACTGAAGACAGATATGTAGACAGCAAAAGTAATTTAATCCCACTGGAGACAGATCTGTAGACAGCAGGGATAATTTTATTCCACTAAGGACAGATCTGTAGACAGCAGGGATAATTTTATTCCACTAAGGACAGATCTGTAGACAGAGGGTATAATTTTATCTCACTGAAGACAGATCTGTAGACAGCAGGCATAATTTTATCCAACAGAGAACAGATCTGTAGACAGCAAATGTAATTTTATCCCACTGAAGACAGATCTGTAGACAGCAGGTATCATTTTATCCCACTGAAGATAGATCTGTAGACAGCAGGTATCATTTTATCCCACTGGAGACAGATCTGTAGACAGCAGGTATCATTTTATCCAACTGAAGACAGATCTGTAGACAGCAGGTATCATTTTATCCAACTGAAGACAGATCTGTAGACAGCAAATACAATTTTATCCCACTGAAGACAGATCTGTAGACAGCAGGTATCATTTTATCCAACTGAAGACAGATATGTAGACAGCAAAAGTAATTTAATCCCACTGGAGACAGATCTGTAGACAGAAGGATTTTTTTTTTTCCACTAAAGACAGATCTGTAGACAGCAGGGATAATTTTATTCCACTAAGGACAGATCTGTAGACAGCAGGGATAATTTTATTCCACTAAGGACAGATCTGTAGACAGCAGGGATAATTTTATTCAACTAAGGACAGATCTGTAGACAGAGGGTATAATTTTATCTCACTGAAGATAGATCTGTAGACAGCAGGCATAATTTTATCCAACAGAGAACAGATCTGTAGACAGCAAATGTAATTTTATCCCACTGAAGACAGATCTGTAGATCTGTAGACAGCAGGTATCATTTTATCCCACTGAAGATAGATCTGTAGACAGCAGGTATCATTTTATCCCACTGGAGACAGATCTGTAGACAGCAGGTATAATTTTATCGCACTGAAGACAGATCTGTAGACAGATTTGAGCATTTTTTTTATAGACTGAATGATCAGTGCAGGAAGACAACAAGTGTTTAATAAATGGTGAAAAAGACATTTTATCTATAATAAGATATATCACCAGATTTCTTATCTTTACTTGTACTATTGATTTATGTAAAATAAAACAGTGTGAAGAATTTTATTAATGATTAGTATTGGCTGATCCAGTGTGTTGTATAATGCTTTGCATTGTTCGAGTGTATTATTAAGTGGAGCTGTAGAAATGATATGACGGGGGCCACACTTATCATGTCAGAACAATAGCTGCAAAGCACAGAGCTAAAGATCTGGAACAGTTACATGAGTCCATGTGACATTATAGTTCTTAATCACCTGATCCGGCGCACATCAATTGCCTTAAGTATGCTTATCTCCAAGGAATAAGAGCAAAGGAATGAATGAAATTAACATAGTAATAGTGCATGGATAAATCCTAGGGAAGATAATGGGGAATAATGGGCAAAGCCATTCAATCGAAGCACATGGTTCAACTAGAAAGGACAACAATCGCTCCCTAATAAATAGTAATTCATTTTATTTATAAAGCGCCAGTATATTCCACTGCACTTTACAATTAAGCGTGGAGCAATGCACAGACAATAACAACAATGCAAAGTGACACATAGTTTCACAGTTACAGAAGGAGTGAGGAATTGCAAACTGCAATCTATAAGGAAACTGGGGGGGGGGGGGGGGGCACAATAGGTAGAACGGGCTTCTCATTTATAGTTATGCTTAAGTGAGGTTGGTAAGTTGAGGTAACTAAAGAGTCTAAAGAGATGGTGTTTTTAAAGCATGCTTAAAAACATTGGAGCTGGATATTAGTTAGATCTTTTGGGGTAGTGCATTCCAGAACACTGGTGCAGCACCAGAAAAGTCTTGGATATGGAGGTGTGAAGTTCAGAATATGGAGGATGTGAGTCTGAGATCAGTTGTGGAAAGGACGAGTAGGGTGGTAGACAGAGATGAGGGACGAGATACAGGGCAATGCAAAACTGTGGAGAGCTTGGTGGGTGAGAGGGGTAATATTATTTTGTACTCTGTAGTGGATGGGTAACCAGTGCAATGACTGGCACATAGTGGGGGCATTGGTGAAGTGGCTGGACAGAAAAATGATCCTGGCTGCCGCATTCAAGACAGATTGGTCTCCCTCTAACCAAACTTTCTCTCCAATCAGTAAAGAGTTGCAGTAATCCTAACGAGAATGAATAAGGACTGCTCCAATTTTTGCATCCAAATCAAAAACCGGATAGAATCGGAAATGACAGATCGGATGGCAATTATGCCAAATCCGATCCGATTCCATTAACATGGGGCCCTATGGAGCAGGGTCCGAGGAAACATCTGATGTCTCCTGGGACCCGATTTTAGTGTACTGAGCATGCTCGGTACACTAAAACTGCTCCAACCCTTCTAATTACACTTCTGCAGTGTATAATATGCATTGCAGAAGTGTAATTAAGTAAAAGAAAGCGTTAAAAATAAAAAAATCAATATGCTCACTTATCCTCTATCCACGGCTGCTTCCCAGCAAGGTCCTTGTGCTTACAGGACCTGTGATGAAGTCAGAGCATCATCGGGTCACATGACTGCAGTTAGCGTGGTAACTGCGGTCATGTGACCCGATGATGCTCTGTGACATCATCACAGGTCCTGTAAGCACAAGGACGTTGCTGGGAGGCAGCGGTGGATAGAGGATAGGTAAGCATATTGATTTTTTTTATTTTTAACTCTTATAATAAGCGCCGGCCTTAGGCTGAATGGTGCCCTGTGCGAATTTACCCTATGGTGCCCCCACGCCATTATTTACTCAGAAAACATGACCATACATGTTTTTACATGATCTGTATATGGTCTTCATGGAGAGCAGGCAGGGGCCGTTGCTATGCTAGGGTCAGAAAAGATCAGGGGCCCAAGCCCCAAGACTTAAAGCGAACCTGTCACCCCCCTGGACATCAAAAGCTATAATAGCCACCTTCTGCAGCACTAAGGCTGCATTCAGGGAAGGTGGCTATAAGCTTTTGATGCCCTTTATACTATTAAATATGAACGTATATACTGAAGACCTCCAGCTGTTACAGGACCTCTGAGACCACCGGGAGAAGATGGGGAAAAGGACCTTGCAGTTCAGCCAATCAGCATGCGGCTAGCGGTCACATGGGTTTGTCATGTGGCCGCAGTGCAGCCGCGTCACAACCCGGTGGTCTCGGAGGTCCTGTAACAGCCGGAGGTCTTCGGTACCGGTCCCGGTACATAAGGTACAGGAGTACAGGAGGTGAGAATTAATGTTTATTGTTTTTAATCCCTTAGATTAACTTTTATGGTACTTTTGTAGTGTATCTGTATATATACACTGCAAAAGTACAGGGACTCGCTACCCCCGAGTAATTCCTAAGGAAACTCGGCGAGTAGCGAGTCCCCTGAGTCCGCTACTATTCGGACGAGTCCCGAATAGTAGCGAGTAATTCGCCCATCCCTAGTTATCAGTCATTGTACAGGAGGAGGAGGTGAACTGTAATATCACCTATTGTAAATGGTGGATCCTGTGTTATATACTGTATATAGAGGTGTTATCAGTCATTGTACAGGAGGAGGTGAGCTGTGACATCTATTGTGAATGGTGGATCCTGTGTTATCTACTGTATATAGAGGTGTTATCAGTCATTGTACAGGAGGAGGAGGTGAGCTGTGATATCACCTATTGTGAATGGTGGTTCCTGTGTTATCTGCTGCATATCTACTCCCCCCTATGTCGTCTCTCTGCCCTCCCCCATTGTCGCTGTGCCCCCTCTGTGATGGATCTGCCCCCCTCCCTGCAATGGTAGCTATCTGCCCTCCACCCCCTGTGCTCACTCTCATGCTGCAGGGATGATGGGGCAGAGCGGGAGAGAGCGGGGGTCAGTGGGCACAGTGGGGGTCAGTGGGCACAGCAGGGGTGAGCAAGGCACAGCGGAGACCAGTGGACACAATGGGGGTGAGCAGGGCACAGCAGGGGTGAGTGGGCACAGCGGGAGTCAGCAGGGCACAGCAGAGGTCTGTGAGCACAGTGGGAGTGAGCAGGCCACGGCATGAGTAATCAGGACATGGCGGGGGGTGAGCAGGTCATGGCAGGGGTAAGCTGTGCACAGCAGGTTTCAGTGGGCACAGGGTGGGTCAGTGGGCACAGCTAGTGTCAGTGAGCACATCAAGGGTCAGTGGGCACAGCGGGGGTCAGCATAGCACAACAAAAGTCATTGAGCACAGCATGGGACAGTGGGCCCTGGGGGTACTCGGACCTCTCAGGCACGGTCTTGGGGAAGTCACGGGTAGTGGTGCCTGAGCCGTGGGCCTGGAGGAATGCAGATGAAAAATGGGTAAAAAAGAAAATAATAAAATTGTCAAGTCGTGATGCCACCTGTAGGTTCCGGTGATGGCACTGGCACTGCTTGGGCCTCCGGGGTGATGGGCGGCAGCAAGATGGAATCGCTCCCTACAGGACGAGCGGGGTCCCCGGGGCTGTAGGTTGTAATGGTGGAATAGGGCAGCACAGTCATTTCTGTGCAAAGGTTGGAGTAGGGGAGCACAGTCAGTGTGATGCAGATGGAAGCAGGGACACGCACACATAAAAGTCTTTTGGTACCTTTACTGATGTTCTGTACGGGTACACTCGTCCGGAATAGAGGGAAACACTTAGGGATCTCCACAGCGAATAGGGTTGCAGGCCTCCTTGTTTCAGATTCTCTGTTTGGAGTCTGGCAGGCTTGGAACCTAACCGGACCGTTACTTCTCTCTCTCTGTCTCTCTCTCCACACCCGGGTTGCTGCACTGAGGGCTCTCTCTTGGGATCCCGCTTTGCTCTCACGGTCCCTAACTCCCAATTGTTGGTGCTGCGGGTGTCCGGGAAGCTAAGCCTCCTCGTGGTGCTGGATTCTCTGCGGGGCCTATCTTCTCTGTCCCTCCAGACTCGGACCCAGTGACCGGAACTCTGATGGGGTGAGTCGGTATGACGCCTCTGACCCCTCTGTAACACGTTTCTCTCCTATGCCTTCGGCCCCTACTCTGTGGGTCTACCACTGTCTCAGGTGTTTACTGGTATCGGCTTAGCATGGCTCCAGTACCAGCTCAGCTCACTAAGCTCTTCACAGTTCTATAGTGACTGCACACTCTGCTGATTTCCGTCCAGAACCTGTATTTATAGGGCAAACTGGCTTAAGGCAACCAGTGGAGCTCCCTCTATAGGCCTGGAGTGGAATGTGTTGTGAGTGAGTGGGTTACTCGCTGTGAGGAATCCTTCAGTGTCCCAAGGAAGTCTGTGGTGACCTGGTACAGGGTGCCACAGTGTCAGTAGGCAGAGCAGGGTCAGTGGGCAGAGCAGGGGGTAGAGGGGTCAGTGGGCAGAGTGGGGGGTCAGTGGGCAGAGTGGGGGGTCAGTGGGCAGAGTGGGGGGTCAGTGGGCAGAGTGGGGGGTCAGTGGGCAGAGTAGGGGACCAGTGGGCAGAGCAGGGTCAGTGAGCAGTGTGAGGGGTCAGTGGGCAGACTGGGGGGTCAGTGGGCAGACTGGGGGGTCAGTGGGCAGAGCGGGGGTCAGTGGGCAGAGCGGAGGTCAGTGGGCAGAGCAGAGGTCAGTGGGCAGAGCGGGGGTCAGTGGGCAGAGCAGGGGTCATTGGGCAGCATAAGGGGTCAGTGGGCACAGTGGGCAGTCAGTGGGTGGAGTGGGGGGGTCAGTGGGCAGAGTGGGGGTCAGTGGGCAGAGTGGGGGTCAGTGGGCAGAGTGGGGGTCAGTGGGCAGAGTGGGGGTCAGTGGGCAGAGCAGGGTCAGTGGGCAGAGTGGGCGGTCAGTGGGAAGAGCAAGGTCAATGGGCAGAGCGGGGGGGTTGTGGCGCCCCACTGTTCGGAGCGCCAATAAGGGGTACTGCACCCAGACCAGCGTGTGTGGTATCCCTGTGGTCAGTGAATGGGGGGGATTAATATGTTGTTTATTCCTCGCATCCACACACCATTATCTCAGGGGACTATGGGGTTAAATCCTCTGCTAGGAGACCCAGTCCCAGTGGGAGGAGTTCAGGGCAAGCAGTGTGATGGCGGGAGGAAGTTAAAGGCAGTGAAAGTCTGGAGAGAGACGAAGGAGGAAAGGGGTCTTCCAGGGAAGAGCAGCAGTTTGGGGACCGAGGAGCCGACAAAGGTTCACCCCAAGCAGCACCCCGGACACCGGAGTCCAAGTCTGCTGGAGAGCTCCAAGCCCAGCAGAGAATCCCGGTTCACCGTGGAGACTTCAGTCTCCCGGGGCATCTGTGCAGGTAACAACAAGGGAGCCAGAAGAGAGATAGCGGCAGGCCACACGAGGGTATCCCACTACCACACACAGGTGACAGAAGTACAGGAGGGCCAGGCCAGGTTTCAAGCCAGCCAGGCTTCACACAAACAAGGACTGGAAGAGAGTAAAGGAGGGACATCTAACAAAGCCACATGGAGATACCTTGTTCATTGGCCACTGCCTAGGCCAGCTAACCAGAACTGTTTGACTGTTAATGTGGCGCCCTGCCCACGCAGGTAACCACATATCTCTCTGCTCCACAGCTGGGTTTCCGCAGCAGGTGGTACTACAAACAACACCTTCCACCCCGGCACAGTAGGGGGAGCTCAACCTGCTGCACTTAGGCAGGATCCCCTATAAATACTGCTGCTGGGGGCGGAGTTAGTTAGAGTGTGGCAGACACTAGAAGAGCTGCAGGAGAGTTCTAGTGCCTTGTGCTACGTGTAGGCCCGGACCAGAGACCCAGAGTAGCCCTTCAGTGTCCCACCAGCCTAAGTGGGACTGAAGGCAGGGAGAGAAAAGAACAGAAGCAAGGTACAGAAGCAGGGAACAGAAGGCTTAGTCGCGAGCTAGTTCCAGAAGAGAAACCGGATATTGGGGATCCGCACCGGTGGGAGAACTCCAAGTCCCACCGAAAACCCCTTGGCACTGAGAAAGCTCCAGCTACCCGGTCTCCTGAGAGAGTCACAGAGAGGGAGCCAGGACTAGCAGGGCACTGCAGTGCCAGAGAAAGGTCGTCCCGGAGACCGCACAGGAGGAAGAGAGAGAGTTACAGACAGGAGAAGATAGTGGAGGCAAGTCAGGATTTAACAGACTGTGCTTCAGCAAATACACCAAGGAGGAAGCCTTATACCCTCTTGCTGTGGGGGACCACTGTGCAGCCCAGCTACCCGTCAGTGCTCTGGACGATTTACCTAAAAGTCATCAGTAAAAGGTAAAGAGACTATTGCTGTGTGCTTGCATCTTTTCTCCTCTCTCACTGTGCCCCTCCATAGACTATTCCTATATTCCTAAACCGTCCCAGCTCTGCTGCATCCTGTCCATCCTCACCATTCTTCCCTGGAAGTCCCAGTCCTGCCTACGGGGACTATACCATCACTGACGCAATCCCATCGACCTCCAGAGGACTGTAGCGGCACTGGTGATCCCCCACCAGACACAGCAGGTGGCGTCACGACAATTTTGTATAAAATACCTGTAAATACCCCCTCTTTTCATTTTCAGGGCCACGGCCTCGGGCAGCCACCCGTGACATCCCAGACCCGAAACTGCCTGAGAGCTGTGTACCCGAGCCCTGGGTGCGCGTCATTAACCCGTGTTGAACTGTGTTATTCAGTGACAAGTAAATGTGTCGCCCCACGATGTAGGTTCCACAAAAGGGGTACTACACCCATTAAAGCGGTGTAGTCACCCCACTGCAAGTGGAATTATGGCCAGTAGGTGGAACCCTAGAACTCACATCCCACACTAGTCAGTAGGTGGGAGGGACCCCGGGAGGGTATATAGTGACCTCTAGGGGGAGTTGAGTAGTGGCTGTTGTTGGAGTGAGCCATGCAGCCGGCCTGGAGGGAGTGATGGATGGTATTTTCTTTTCCCGGCGGGATGTTGAGTCGTTTTTGAGAAAAGGACACCCCCGGCGTGACTTGCACTGTGGAGAGCAGGTAACATACGAGCGATACCCTGCCCCACTGGTATGGTTTGTGATCCGCATAGCTTGCATAGACTGATAATGAGCACTTACACAATAGACTCCCATAGAGAGACAATGTTCCCATGTACATAGCCCCATTGTTTTATACCAGACTCTACATCCAACGTCACCAACCAGTCTTATTTAAAGATCAAGAATATTATATTCTCTCTATGGATCTCTGTAATTATCTTCATTAGATATCTAATATGTACCTTTGTTTATGAAATATTGTCTCCAGATTGCTCTCTGCCTTAAGAGGATATCTTGCTGCACATTGCTGCAGATTCGTTACAATTAGAAACAAATGAGTCCTGCACACAGAGAACAAGTCTGTAAGAACATGTTCACACCGCCAATATATTTGGAGACCAAAAAGCTAAATGCGACCAAAAACAACAGTACACTGCAGTAAAAGTATTAAATGCAAGTGCAGTATAAAAAATAGTATAACAAATACAGGGTACTTAGTCTAGTATTTGTTATACTATTTTTTATACTGCACTTGCATTTAATACTTTTACTGCAGTGTACTGTTGTTTTTGGTCGCATTTAGCTTTTTGGTCTCCAAATATATTGGCGGTGTGAACATGTTCTTACAGACTTGTTCTCTGTGTGCAGGACTCATTTGTTTCTAATTAAGTTGCCTCTTGCTTTGCAAGAGATTGAGTTCCCGCCCCTCTCTGGGCCCTGCACACATAGAGCCCCGTCGCCTTCAGTCCATCTCAGACACAGGTCTTGCTGGCTCCTGCTCACTGGTAAGTATACACACTAGTCAGGTTTTTTAATACAACAGTTAGGACCGCGTCAGAGATGGGTACACTTTGAAGTTAGTGACGTGGCTTGATATAACTTTTTTTGCGCAAAAAAACGGATGGACTAAGTACCCTGTATTTGTTATACTATTTTTTATACTGCACTTGCATTTAATACTTTTACTGCAGTGTACTGTTGTTTTTGGTCGCATTTAGCTTTTTGGTCTCCAGATTCGTTACAATGTGTAATGCCTTTCTGTGCCTGCACTGTGATAGATATGGGCGTAACTCTGTGATGCGGCCGGACACGTGCTCCGGACCAGATCACGTGTTGTTATGTTGTGACGCCAGGTGAGGGCAGAAGTGACGTTCTGCGTCTCCCTCAGTGCGTTCAATGTACTGGCAGACTGCGCAGCATTAGGGGACACTTTTTGAGGTAACGCTCGGGTGGTCGTCACTTCCGGATTAGCCCCCGGAAGTGACGATGGACGCTGTTAAACTCCATGCATGTGTATAAATAGACCGGATTTCCCCCTCATGGTCACCCCCCTCGGAAGAAGCCTTGCGAAACGCGTAAGGGGGCCACAGCCACTGATAGGTAACACTTTGACCCACGAATCAATTTATTTTGTATGCATTTGCGATTTCTTTGCTTGTTATGTACCCAGTTTTGGGGCATTGTACTGGTATTGAATAGGCAGTAAGGTATCGTTATTTTGACTGTACCTTGCATGTTTCATGTGGTCACCTATTTCTGTGTGCTGTGTTGCATCACTTTTATTTGCGGCATTTTGCTGTTATTTTAATAAAGTGCACTTTACTTTTCAACTTTGGCCTGACTCCTGGGTTGTTTCTATATGAATTATATGTTGTTTTGGAGGGCCTTTTACATTTTTTAATAAGGGTTTTTTGAATCCATTGCACTGAAAGACTGTAAAGGTGATTGAAAGTTTTCTAGTAAAGTACCCGGTGAAGTGAGTTATCGCCCCTGCTGCATTCTTTCCTTCATGAACTGTTTCTCCCACAGAATCGCTGCCCCGGCGGTCCAGTCCCTCCTGCGGGGGACTACACCATCATTGCTGCAATACCAACGACCACCGGACAACTGTAGCGGCGCTGGTGAGCATCACCAGACACTGCAGGTGGCGTCACGACGAACTTGTATATACTTTATTTTTATCCCCTTTATTCATTGACCACCAGGGCCACGGCCTCGGGCAGCCACCCGTGACATCCCAGACCGAAACCGCCTGAGAGCTGAGTACCCTGCCCTGGGGTGCGTCATAAACACCCGTACAGTGTCATACAGCCTCCGTGTCTCCATTATCCGAGTCAATGCACTACCTATACATCATATTCAGCACCACCACCACAAGTGCTGACCTGCCCCGGGGACTCAGCTTCACCTGCAGGGAGCTGCACCATCCAAGCTGCTGTACCATCGACCCGAAGGTCTGAAGCGGCGTTGGTGTCCAGTCACCAGAAACCGCAGGTGGCGTCATGTGAACTTTAGAAACTTATAGCCCCATTTCAACTACCCCTTTTTAGTTTACCACCAGGGCCACGGTCTGGGCAGGCCACCAGTGACATCCCTACCGCAGCAGAGGGCCCAGATACCCTGGGCTGGTCAGGGTCAGTGGGCAGAGCAGGGTCAGTGGGCAGAGAGGGGGTCAGTGGGACGTGTGAGGGGTCAGTGGGCATAGTGGGGGGTCAGTAGGCAGAGCAGGGGGTCAGTGGGTAGGGGAGGGTAGATCGGGAGAGGACCTTTGATGACATCACGGTCATGTAATCTGTGACTCCACCCATCATCGTGACATCATCAAAGGTCCTGGAAGCACCAGTAAAAGTGATCCGGTAGTGGCGGAAGGGGCTGTGGTGACAGGCGGGGAGGGTGATCAGGCAGTGGAGGGGACTGTGGTGACAAGGGTGGGGGGGGTGAGTGGGCAGTGGACAAAGTGACAGCTGATTCCCTACGGCACCCCCTGGAGCGTGGCGCCCTGTGCGGCCGCTCCATTCGCACATGCCTAAGGCCGACCCTGATTGCTGATTAACATATTCTTCTGTTCTGACTAAAAATTAAGGATTAACCCATTTGTGTGCTGCCATAGGACGATCAGGAAACTTTATTATCAGGGCCCCACTTTATTCTTTTTCCCCGGATCCCTTTGTATAACCGGCCCTGCTCCATGTATTAGAATGTTATAGAACAGCCACACAGCACAGCAGCTGCTGCAATCCCCTCTTCCGCCTCTGTAGGGCGCTAAAACTCTCACCTTACCGTCTAGGAGGCGGGACCGCAGTGACGTCACGTTACCAGGTGACGGGAGAGACACTGACATTAGTGGCGATGCTGAAGTGATCGTGTGGCGCATGCGCAGTAGGTTGATCTCTGCTCATCTTTTCCCCTCAGATGAGGTAGCACGATCTAAATGATCGCGGAGCTGGAGGCGGCGCTGCTGCTGCTGTTGGGGCCGGAATGGAGGAGGCCGAGGAGGTGCCGGAGTATTACTGGGAGGACGACGAGGGTGAGGGGCCGAGGACGGGGAAGATGGAGGAGGAGGAGGAGGCGGCAAACACTTGTATGAATTCCAGCCTCTGCCGACCCTGCTGGAGGATGAGGTGAGGACACACCGTGCACACAGACACTACACAGCACACACACTGTACACACTACACAGCACACACACTGTACACACTACACAGCACACACACTACACAGCACACACACTACACAGCACACACACTGTACACACTACACTGCACACACACTACACAGCACACACACTGTACACACTACACTGCACACACACTACACAGCACACACACTGTACACACTACACAGCACACACACTGTACACACTACACAGCACACACACTACACAGCACACACATCATACACTGCACACAAACTGTACACACTACACAGCACACACACTACACAGCACACACACTACACAGCACACACACTACACAGCACACACACTACACAGCACACACACTACACAGCACACACACTACACAGCACACACACTACACAGCACACACACTACACAGCACACACATCATACATTGCACACACACTACACAGCACACATTCTACACACACACTGCACACAATGTACACACAGCACACACTGTACACACACACTGCACACAATATACACACACTACAAGCTGCAATACTGAACAATATACAGAAAAAAAGTTCACAGCAGCACACAGTCACTGCCTATCATGTGCGTATACATACATATAGATAGAAGTGAAACACCTATGCATTTGAGAAGAAATATAAAAACATGCGTTTTTTCACAAAACTACATTTTTGGATTTTTTGGGGATATTTTATTTTTGTAAACTAAGGTTCTTAGTACACATATTGGCCAATACCTGTTTGCCCATCAACCGCGGCAAGGTGACCTTAGATCTGATGGGTCCCTATCCTACCTTGTCACTCTTTCGTTGGGCTAGCTAAGCCTCCATTTTTATCATTCCTATGAGAAGTGGGAGGACTCGCGTCAATCAAAGACCTCCTGGGGTCAATGGGGGTGCAGACTAAAGCTGTGGAGCCAGTAACTCCAACAATTATATAGAAATAAAAAAAAGCTAAACAGCACTCAAGGTCTAGTCTGAACTGGTGCAAGCTGCAATACTGAACAATACGCAGAAAAAAGTTCACAACAGCACACAGTCACTGCCTATCATGTGCGTATACATATCTATAGATACATAGAAGTGAAACACCTATGCATTTTTTCAAAAATCTAAATTTTTGGATTTTTTTGGGATATTTTATCTTAGTAAACTAAGGTTCTTAGTACACATATTGGCCAATACCTGTTTGCCCATCAACCGCGGCAAGGTGACCTTAGATCTGATGGGTCCCTATCCTACCTTGTCACTCTTTCCTTGGGCTAGCTAAGCCTCCATTTTTATCATTTCTATGAGAAGTGGGAGGACTCACTTCAATTAAAGACCTCCTGGGGTCGATGGGGGTTCAGAGTAAAGCTGTGGAGCCAGTAACTCCAACAATTACCGTATATAGAAATAAAGAAAAGCTAAACAGCACTCAAGGTCTAGTCTGAACTGGTGCAAGCTGCAATACTGAACAATATACAGAAAAAAG
>JARQOC010000006.1:48500688-48605055 GCA_033576535.1 Allobates femoralis
AACTTTTTTTTTTTTTTTAACCCTTGTGCTCCTAGTTAGGAGCAGTTTTACTGTACTGAGCATGCTCAGTACAGTAAAACGGGGTCCGAGGAGACATAGGTGTTTCCTCGGACCCTTCTCCATAGGGCCCCATGTTATAGGGATCGGGTCGGATCGGATGTGCACTAAATGCCATCCGATCTGGTCCGATCCGAATCTGTCAGATTTTATTTTCGGTGCAAAAATCGGAGCAAGCTCCGATTTTTGCACCGATAATAAAATCGGACAGAATCGGATCGGACCAAATCGGATGGCATTTAGTGCACATCCGATTCGGTCCGATGCCCATAGGGATGCATGGGGGCCAAATTCGGATCCGATGCTGTCCGATTTTGATCGGACAGCATCGGAAATCCGAAAATCGTTATGTGAAAGCAGCCTTAGCTGTAAGAGTTAAAAAACCAACTGCAACTGTGCTTCTCTTATCTATGTGCCTGCTATTTACATACATTAAAGGCTTTATCACCCTGTAATCAGCATTGCTGTACCAGAAACTCACATGCAGAGCAGTCTGACATATCCCTCGCTGTGATCGACATCTCAATGTCAATGAACACAGCCTGGCAAGGACGAGGGGGGCAGCTCCCCCAGCTCTGCTACATGGCTGAATCTAACTGCTTTTATTGTGTGACAGCAGCTGCAGCCAGTAATCTATGTGATACATCATTGGATTCAGAATCTCTTTGCCTTCATTATGATGCTGTCAGATGAGGTAGAAAAAGCCTGCTGACAAGTTCCCTTTAACCCCTTAATGCCTACTATTGTGTGTTCGCATTGTGGCGCCCCGCAACGAGTGCGTCACAAGGGAGTATTGCAGCCGCAATATTCTCTGACAAAGCAGTGCAATAGTTAACTCTGAGATCCAACCCAACATACAACACCTAGAACAGAGGACCAATCCTAGGTCCTGGTGGGTGGAGTGTTAGGGTAGTGAAGTAGAACACAGAATAATCTAGACAGTCTGGAATCTAGAGCAGAACCTAGAACACAGAACTTGGAGAGGAGCGGGGGGTCCGCCCCTCGTGCGGGCCCCTGGGCCGTCACCGGTCGGGTGTCCGCACCTGAGGCCTTAACTACCGGGATTGGGCATTTCTACACGGGTTCCCAAAAGACTCCCGTGCCCACAACTCACAGCCGGTTCACTGGTACCGAAGCTGGCAGCAGTTCACCTCTGCCACGCGAACCAGCCCCGTGGAGGATCAGCTTTACAGGAGCACCCCACCACCAGCCAGTTTCCAGTCGTCTAACCAGCGGTGTACCCACTGAGGGATCCAAGGCTCCCCAAAGCATCCAGAACGTACATCATGGATAGGGCATTGAAGCAGCCTCCCCGTACCCGATCTGGTATTCCTGGGCGACGCTGGCACAAGAAGAGGGAAGCTAAGTAGGTAGAATGGAGGAACACTGCGGATCTCTGAGGAGCACTATCACTGCTGAGTCCACCCGGTCTTCTACTCAACCACTGTAAGCCATGTACTGCCTGCTGGTGACAGTAAAGACCCGTTGCAGAGACTATCTGTGTCCGTGTCTCCTTATGAACTGTCCGTCATTAACTAAAGGTAACCGCAGCTGCCGCACAACATCTTGAGCAGCTCCAGCCCCCGGGGATCACCGCTCAGCCTGTGGGGAGCGTAACATCTTGCTGCTGTCCATCACCCCGGAGGTTCCGCAGCGTCGGTAGCCCTTACCGAACTACTCATAGGTGGCGTCACGAAGAAAACAAATTAAATCCCCTTTAATCTGTTCCCACTAAGACGTCCTTAATTTTGATCTGCACTACACCGGGCCCCACTACCGGCAGGCGCGGTCCACCCGTGACAAGGAAGGAGAAGAATCGCCTGTATCAACCGGAGTCCGCCGGCCGCGGTGAGTCAGAAAATGGTGTCACGAACAGGATACGAGCAGGCCCGTTACCCAACGGGTATATTGTGCTTAAACTGGACTTTATTGTCTGCAATTGGACTTTGTTCGTCCCTAAAAAGAACTTTCCCGCCTTTACACCAGTGGGTCAAGATGGCGCCCAAGATGGCGTTCCCGCCACAAGAAGCCGCCACGTGAAGCCCAGGAGTGAGTCAACCCCCTCCTCATCGTGGGAGGGCTAAAGACAAAAGGCGCCAAACTCTTTGTCCGCCCTGATTGCTCGAATCAACCATGGGGGCGGACCCCAAAGACTTTTCCCACGATTGGACTACAAAAGCCCAAAGGAAATGGGAGTGTCATAGACACACCGACAGAAAGAGAAGACTTCTTCACCAGCTCTACCAGAACGTCTTACCGGTTCTACGGGTGTGGTTCCCCTCCAAGAAGAATGGCCAGCATGAGACTCCAAGACCTGATGCGGGAGGTCGAGGCGGAGGCCAGAGCAGCCGTCAGCCAACCGGGTCCGGATCCTGCCCTTACTATAGATGGCAGCCCCGACTTCTGGCTAGAGGCTCTACAAGACCTCCGGGTGCGGTTACTAGAGACAGTGGAATGGACGATCCGTAGCTGGAGCGCGACCCTAGGCAGACGATTACACCATGCGATGCAGCAGAGCCGACCGGGTACAGCTTCTCCAAGCCCGGACGACGTCACCAGCTTCTCGACCGCCTCATTGTCGCCTGCCACCTGTCCTGCTCCGTCACCTGAGCCAATAGACTGTGTCATTCCGGTGGAGGCCGCAACTCGACCCGTTCCAGCGACCAACATCGTAACCGATTCCGTTCTTGAGCCGGAGCTCATAACACGCTCCATTGAAGAACTCGATCTTTACCAGGTTCCCACCGAGGAACCCGCGACATGTTTCACCATTACAGAGACAGTCGCTTGTTTCGTCCCCATACCGGAGGCTTCCCTTGCCATTGCCGAGGCCTACCTGGTAACCGGGATTGAAACACCTTTACCTGCGGAAACAGATGAAGAGTCAGGCAGCCTGGAAGCCCTGCAGGACGTCCCTACGGAAGGATCCGCAGCACCACCGCCCTGTTGTACAACGGAACAAGCTTCAATATCTCTCATCATCGAGCAGCCTGATGTGGTCATCGAGGAAGAGGTCGGAGAGGATGACGACGAGACCCACAGCACCGCTGAGGATTTCGACACCGGGTTCGCTTGGGGAGACAACAAGGAACTTCCTTCCGGGCACACAGCTCAGGTACACTGGTCGGGTGCAACGCCGACACCTTCCCCTGTGCCGTTCCACCGGGTTCCGATACAGACAGCCCGCCAAGTTCAAGCTTCCCGCCAAACCACCAGCTCCATTACTCATCTCTACACCCCGAGCCGTAACGACGGAGATGTACGCCAGAGACGACGAGAGGAGTGGCAAGCCCGAGAACGCGCCAACATGCAGGCCCGTGCCGAGGCTCGCCGCCAGCCGCCGCTGCCTGATGAACTCCGCCGTGAAGGTAGAATTTCCACCTTTAATTTAAATACCGGGTGGGGGTTCGCTTGGGAGGTGGGTTTGAATGAGGAGGTGTTTGTGGGGCGCCGGGACGTTGAGTCAAACTTGCCAAGAGGACATCCCGAACGCGACCTATACCGGGGCGATATAATCACCTACGAGCGCTATGCTTGTGCAGATGGGTGGTTTGCTATCCGGGTGCGCCATCGTTCTCAGAGCCAGTGACTTTAAAACTTGAACTTCATCAATGACTCTGTTCCCGTTAACCACTGACTGTGTGATCTCGCGGCTACAGCCTGGACTCTAGTTAAAGTACAGCCGACCGCCCGCCGGGTCCGCACAAAGTGATTACCTTTTTCTTTGCTTATATCATCAAAGCATACCTTTACCTGTTTTCTATTTTAATAAAAGTGTGTCATATATGTGTATAAAAAAATGCAAAAACCTCTGTAATGTGAGTAGTTTGACGCTTGGGGACAAGCTGATTTAACCAAGGGGGAGTGTGGCGCCCCGCAACGAGTGCGTCACAAGGGAGTATTGCAGCCGCAATATTCTCTGACAAAGCAGTGCAATAGTTAACTCTGAGATCCAACCCAACATACAACACCTAGAACAGAGGACCAATCCTAGGTCCTGGTGGGTGGAGTGTTAGGGTAGTGAAGTAGAACACAGAATAATCTAGACAGTCTGGAATCTAGAGCAGAACCTAGAACACAGAACTTGGAGAGGAGCGGGGGCTCCGCACCTCGTGCGGGCCCCTGGGCCGTCACCGGTCGGGTGTCCGCACCTGAGGCCTTAACTACCGGGATTGGGCATTTCTACACGGGTTCCCAAAAGACTCCCGTGCCCACAACTCACAGCCGGTTCACTGGTACCGAAGCTGGCAGCAGTTCACCTCTGCCACGCGAACCAGCCCCGTGGAGGATCAGCTTTACAGGAGCACCCCACCACCAGCCAGTTTCCAGTCGTCTAACCAGCGGTGTACCCACTGAGGGATCCAAGGCTCCCCAAAGCATCCAGAACGTACATCATGGATAGGGCATTGAAGCAGCCTCCCCGTACCCGATCTGGTATTCCTGGGCGACGCTGGCACAAGAAGAGGGAAGCTAAGTAGGTAGAATGGAGGAACACTGCGGATCTCTGAGGAGCACTATCACTGCTGAGTCCACCCGGTCTTCTACTCAACCACTGTAAGCCATGTACTGCCTGCTGGTGACAGTAAAGACCCGTTGCAGAGACTATCTGTGTCCGTGTCTCCTTATGAACTGTCCGTCATTAACTAAAGGTAACCGCAGCTGCCGCACAACATCTTGAGCAGCTCCAGCCCCCGGGGATCACCGCTCAGCCTGTGGGGAGCGTAACATCTTGCTGCTGTCCATCACCCCGGAGGTTCCGCAGCGTCGGTAGCCCTTACCGAACTACTCATAGGTGGCGTCACGAAGAAAACAAATTAAATCCCCGTTAATCTGTTCCCACTAAGACGTCCTTAATTTTGATCTGCACTACACCGGGCCCCACTACCGGCAGGCGCGGTCCACCCGTGACAAGGAAGGAGAAGAATCGCCTGTATCAACCGGAGTCCGCCGGCCGCGGTGAGTCAGCATCATACCAGTTCAATTCATCTGTATGCGTGTTAGATTTTAATTCAGGCATTATGGGATAACTGTTGTATCGAGAGGTGACATGACCTGATAATATTACTTTTACACATACCTTGAGGGATACATAATTGATTGCCAGGTATCAGCCACTTGTGTTATTATACAGGCTATGGTTAGAGAGGACATACTGGTAATATCACTGAGTGCAGAACATGGGTCTACACTTTTAATTCTTGCCTAGGGTGACAAGTTATCAAACACTGGCCCTGCTTGTTGGATGCTAACAGACCCAAATCAGCTCAACATGTAGTTTATGGCAAAGGCGGAGGATATATTATCTGTAATCCACCAGGATTTAACCACCTGTAAATCAGCGCAGCAGGTGATTGATATATGCAGCAGTACGCACTATTTGTTTTTGTTATTTTTATTCTTCCCCTGTGGGCATGGCAGTCTGATGTAAGCCGGACCCCTTTTGGATGAGAGGGAGAAGGGAGGAGATTTTGCTTACAGCTGACTGCCATGCCCACAGGGGAGGAATAAAAATTAGTGATGTAATCCTGCTCACATCAATCACCTGCTGCACTAATTTACAGGTGGTTAAATCCTGGTGGTTGGTTCCCTTTAAATAAATATGTAACCAACTAGATGGTGGCCCGATTCTAAAGAATCGGGTAGTCTAGAATCTATATAGAGTTTATTTAGTAATAGGGGAGTGCTGTGAAATTAATTGTGTGTATACAGGCGGCTCAGTGGTTAGCAGAGTATACGGTGGCTCAGTGGTCAGCAGTGAGTGCGGTGGCTCAGTGGTTAGCAGTGAGTGCGGTGGCTCAGTGGTCAGCAGTGAGTGCGGTGGCTCAGTGGTCAGCAGTGAGTGCGGTGGCTCAGTGGTCAGCAGTGAGTGCGGTGGCTCAGTGGTCAGCAGTGAGTGCGGTGGCTCAGTGGTCAGCAGAGAGTGCGGTGGCTCAGTGGTCAGCAGTGAGTGCAGCACAGGCTGGAGGGGGCAGAGGCTGGAGGGGGCAGAGGAGGGAGGAGGCAGAGGACAGAGGAGGCAGAAACTGGAGGGGTTAGAGGAGGGAGGGGTCAGAGGAGGGAGGGGGCGGAGGCTGGGGGGCAGAGGAGAGCGGAGGCTGGGGGGCAGAGGAGAGCGGAGGCTGGGGGGACAGAGGAGAGCGGAGGCTGGGGGGACAGAGGAGAGCGGAGGCTGGGGGACAGAGGAGAGCGGAGGCTGGGGGGACAGAGGAGAGCGGAGGCTGGGGGGCAGAGGAGAGCGGAGGCTGGGGGGCAGAGGAGAGCGGAGGCTGGGGGGGCAGAGGAGAGCGGAGGCTGGGGGGGCAGAGGAGAGCGGAGGCTGGGGGGGCAGAGGAGAACGGAGGATGGAGGGCTGAACACTCACTGGGCTGTCGGCGGTCAGCGGCAGGGCTGGCGGCGGTTCCGGAGGCCGGCCCCGGAGTGCGGGCGGGGCTAGCTCCGTGATGGAGGAGAGTCACCGGGTGTGTGGAGAGAGCGGCAGGACTGGGAGCGGTGCCATGTTGGTGGGCGCACAGCAGGCTGTGTGCGGAGCCAGTGGCGGGATGGCGGTCCCTGATGGAGAGTGGGCGGTGAGCAGCAGGGCTGTGGGCCGGATGTGGGTGGGCGCAGACGGGGCTCTGTGCAGGGCCGGTGGCGGGATAACGGCGAGTGGTGGAGCTTTAGCGCCCACCGCGAGGCGCTGTGCCATTTTGACAGCGGCTCGCGGTGAGCGCTATGCGCTCACCGCTCGTGGGTCTAGTGCTTCCGGTTCCGGTCTTTGACACAGGGCGCAGGCCATCACGGAAGTTGAGCGGATTGGCGGGAAGTGGCCTTCGGGTTTTATATATAAGATATATATATAGCAGTACGATGGTATATGGTGGTAATTAGAGCACATGTATAGCAGCACTATAGTATATGGCGGTAGATTATAGTAAATGTATAGCAGCACTATAGTATATGGCGGTACATTACAGTACATGTATAGCAGCACTATAGTATATGGTGGTACATTATAGCACATGTATAGCAGCACTATGGTATATGGCGGTACATTACAGTACATGTATAGCAGTGCTATGGTATATGGCGGTACATTACAGTACATGTATAGCAGCACTATGGTATATGGCAGTACATTATAGCACATGTATAGCAGCACTCTGGTATATGGCAATACTGCGGTGACCGCGGTCCCCCACTCCTCCTGGCCCCCGGTCGTCCACAGTAAAAATAAAAAAATCCTCAGTGAGGATACACACCTGTCCGGCGGCTCGCTCCACCTCCGCCTTGTAGGTCCTACAGGCCTTTAGGACCTGTAGTTGCCTGGGGAAGCAATCAGCTGAGGAGGGGAGGGGGGGCAGGATTGTGTTGGGGGGGCAGAATGGAGCGAGTGGGGCAGGATGGAGCGAGCGGGGCAGGATGGAGCGGGAGGGGGCAGGATGAAGCCGGGGGAAACAGGATGGAGTCGGGGGAAACATGATGAAGACGGGAGAAACAGGATGAAGGCGGGGGAAACAGGATGAAGGCGGGGGAAACAGGATGAAGGCGGGGGAAACAGGATGAAGCCGGGGGAAACAGGATGAAGCCGGGGGAAAGAGGATGGAGGCGGGGGCAACAGGATGGAGGCGGGGGCAACAGGATGGAGGCGGGGCAACAGGATGGAGGCGGGGGAGGGGTGGGCAGGATGGAGCGAGCGGGCAGGATGGAGGCGGGGGAGCAAGAAGAGCGGGGGGCAGGATGGATTGAGCAGGGCAGGATGGAGGCGGAGGAGCAGGATGAAGCCGAAAGGGCAGGATTGAGCAGGATGGAGCGGGAGGAGCAGGATGGAGGCAGATGAGCAGAATGGAGCAAGCGGGGCAGGATGAGTAAGCGTGAGGGCAGGATGGAGGCGGGGGAGCAAGAACAGCGGGGGTGAGGATGGAGCGAGCAGGGCAGGATGGAGCGAGCGGGGCAGGATGGAGCGAGCGGGGCAGGATGGAGCGAGCGGGGCAGGATGGAGCGAGCGGGGCAGGATGGAGCGAGCGGGGCAGGATGGAGTGAGCGGGGCAGGATGGTGGGTGGCGGAGCAGGATGGGGTGGCGGAGCAGAAAGGAGGGGGCGGGGCAGGATGGAGGGGGCGGGGCAGGATGGAGCCGGAGGGGCAGGATGGAGCCGGAGGGGCAGGATGGAGCCGGAGGGGCAGGATGGAGACGGAGGGGCAGGATGGAGACGGAGGGGCAGGATGGAGACGGAGGGGCAGGATGGAGGTGAGTGGCACAGGATGGACAGAGCGAGGCAGGATGGAGAAGGCGTGGCAGGATGGAGACGGCAGGGCAGGATGGAGATGGCAGTGCAGGATGGTGGTGGGGGAGGGGGGAGGATGTAGGCGGCGGGGCAGGATGTTGGCGGGGGGTGAGGATGGTGGTGGGGGTGCGGGATGGAGTCGGGGGGGCAGGATGGTGTTGGGGGGGCAGGATGGATAGGGGGGGTAGGATGGAGGCGCTCCTCCTGACCCCCTTCGCTCCCCGCGGCACCCGTCCCTCTGGGCCTCCAGTCTCTGCGGCCGCCCTCCCTCTGGGGCTGCACACCCCCCTCCCCTTCATGGTGATAATAAAAATAAAAAAAACCTCAGTGAGGATACTTACCCTGCGGCGGCTCGCTCCACCCGTCTTGTAGGTGGCAGGACAGGAGCTGTCGTTGGCTGGGAAACCGATCTGCTGGGGGTGAGTGGGCAAAGCGGGGGTCAGTGGGCAGAGTGGGGGATGAGTGGGAAGAGCAGGGGTTAGTGGGCAGAGTCATTGGGCAGAGCAGGGGTCAGTCAGTGGGCATAATCAGTAGTCAGAGCAGGGTCAGTAGGCAGAGCTGGGGTCTGTGGGCAGAGCTGGGGTCAGTGGGCATGGTCAGTAGCCAGAGGGGGGGGGGGGGGGGGTAGGTAGGCAGAGCAGGGTCAGTGGGCAGAGCGGGGGTGAGTGGGCAGAGTGGGGGGTGAATGGGCAGAGCAGGGTCAGTGAGCAGGATTGGGGCGTCAGTGGTCAGAGCAGGGTCATAGCGGGGGTCAGTGGTCAGAGCAGGGGTTAATGGGCAGAGTGATTGGGCAGAGCAGGGGTCAGTGGGCACAGTCAGTAGGCACAGCAGGGGTTAGTGGGAAAAATCAGTGGGCAGAGCAGGGGTGAGTGGGCAGAGTCAGTGAGCAGAGCAGGGGTCAGCGGGCAGAGCGGGGTTTAGTGGGCATAGCAAGGGTTATTGGGCACAGTCAGTGGGCAGAACAGGAGTTAGTGGGCAGAGCGGCGGACAGTGGGCACAGTGAGTGGGCAGAGAAGGGTGAGTGGGTAGAGCATGGGTGAGTGGGCACGGTCAGTTGGCAGAGCAGAGGTCAGTGGGCATGGTGAAAGGGCAGAGCGGGGGGTGAGTGAACAGAGGGTGGTCAGTGGGCAGGGCAGGGTGAGTGGTAAAAGCAGGGGCGAGTGGGCAGAGCGGGAGTAAATGAGCAGAGCAGGGTCAGTAGGCAGTGTGAGGGGTCAGTGGGCAGTGTGAGGGGTAAGTGGGCATAGCATGTTCAGTGGGCAGTGTGAGGCATGAGTGGGCAGTGTGAGGGGTGAGTGGGCAGAGCAGGGTCAGTGGGCAGAGCAGGGTCAGTGTGAGGGGTGAGTGGGCAGAGCAGGGTCAGTGGGCAGAGCAGGGTGAGTGGGCATTGAGGGGTCAGTGGGCAGAGGAGGGTCAGTGGGCAGTGTGAGGGGTCAGTGGGCTGAGCAGGGTGAGTGGGCAGAGCAGGGTCAGTGAGGGGTCAGTGGGCAGAGCAGGGTCAGTGTGAGGGGTCAGTGGGCAGTGGGGGGTGAGTGGGCAGAGCAGGATGAGTGGCCAGTGTGAGGGGTCAATGGGGCAAGCAGGGTGAGTGGGCAGAGCATGGTCAGTGGGCATAATGGTGGGTGAGTGGACAGAGAGGGGGTGAGTGAGCAGAGAGGGGGTGAGTGGGCATAATGGTGGGTGAGTGGACAGAGAGGGGGTGAGTGGGCAGAATGTGGGTGAGGGGGCAGAGAGGGGGTGAGTGGGCAGAGTCTGGGGGTGAGTGGTCAGAGTGGGGGTCAGTGGGCAGAGCAGGGTCAGAGTGGGGGTCAGTGTGCAGAGTGGGGGTGAGGGGGCAGAGAGGGGGTCAGGGGAAAGAGTAGGGGGGTGAGTGGGCAGAGTTTGGGGGTGAGTGGGCAGAGTGGGGATCAGTGGTCAGAGTGGGGATGAGTGGGCAGAGCAGGGGCAGAGTGGGGGTCAGTGTGCAGAGTGGGGGTGAGGGGGGCAGAGAGGGGGTGAGGGGGCAGAGTTGGGGGGTGAGTGGGCAGAGTTGGGGGGTGAGTGGTCAGAGTGGGGGTCAGTGGTCAGAGTGGGGGTGAGTGGGCAGGGTCAGGGGCAGAGTGGGGGTCAGTGGTCAGTGTGGGGGTGGGTGGGCAGAGTGGGGGTCAGTGGGCAGAGCAGGGGCAGAGTGGGGGTCAGTGTGCAGAGTGGGGGTGAGGGGGGCAGAGAGGGGGTGAGGGGGCAGAGTTGGGGGGTGAGTGGGCAGAGTTGGGGGGGTGAGTGGTCAGAGTGGGGGTCAGTGGTCAGAGTGGGGGTGAGTGGGCAGGGTCAGAGTGGGGTCAGTGGTCAGTGTGGGGGTGGGTGGGCAGAGTGGGGGTCAGTGGGCAGAGCAGGGGCAGAGTGGGGGTCAGTGTGCAGAGTGGGGGTGAGGGGGCAGAGAGGGGGTGAGGGGAAAGAGTAGGGGGGTGAGTGGGCAGAGTTTGGGGGTGAGTGGGCAGAGTGGGGGCCAGTGGTCAAAGTGGGGGTCAGTGGGCAGAGTGGGGGTGAGGGGGGCAGAGAGGGGGTGAGTGGGCAGAGTTGGGGGGTGAGGGGGGCAGAGTGGGGGTCAGTGGTCAGAGTGGGGGTGAGTGGGCAGGGTCAGAGTGGGGGTCAATGGTCAGTGTGGGGGTGGGTGGGCAGGGTCAGAGTGGGGGTCAGTGGTCAGAGTGGGGGTGAGTGGGCAGGGTCAGAGTGGGGGTCAGTGGTCAGTGTGGGGGTGGGTGGGCAGAGCGGGGGGTGAGGGAGCAGATCGTGGGTCAGTGTGCAGCGCAGGGGGATGAATAGGCAGAGTAGGTGAGATCGGGACAGGACCTTTGATGACGTCACGGTCATGTGATATGTGACTCCACCCATCATCGTGACGTCATCAGAGGTCCTCAAGCCCCATGAATAGAGATAGCGGCTGGCTGGAGGGAGCTGTGGTAAGAGGCGGGGGGGTGACAGGAGAGTGGGGGGGTGACCGGAGAGTGGAGGGCGGCTATGGTGACAGGCAGGGGGGTGATGGGGCAGCGGGGGCTGTGGGCCGGATGTGGGTGGGCGCACACGGGGCTCTGTGCAGGGCCGGTGGTGGGATAACGGCGAGTGGTGGCGCTTTAGTGCCCACCGCGAGGCGCTGTGCCATTTTGACAGCGGCTCGCGGTGAGCGCTCACCGCTTGTGGGTCTGCTACTTCCGGTTCCGGTCTTTGTCACAGGGCGCAGGCCATCACGGAAGTTGAGCGGATTGGCCGGAAGTGGCCTTCGGGTTTTATATATAAGATGGTTGTAAATAGAAAATGTTATTTAGAAACAAAACCTCACAGACAAATTGATTAATTGCAGTTGCAAAGGGAATACTAAAAATGCCGCCTAAATACAAAGAGACAAATTTAAAAAAATACCTTTTCAGATGTAAATAACTTTACATCATTAATAAACACAAAGGCTAGGGTCACACTTGCGCCTTGAAAGCGCTAAAAGCTAGCGTTTTTCACAAGTGCAAATTGTGTAAAACGCTAGTGTTAACACCTCCATAGGCTCCCATGTTAAAAATGCATTGCAAATGTGCAATGCAATTGACATTAGGCATTTTTGCAGAAGAACCCAAAAACACGGTAAGCAGCATTTTTGGTGACGATTGCAAAAACGCATGCTTTTTTTAACATGGGAGTCTATGGGAAACGCATGCGTTAACGCTTGCTCTAAAAATAACAAAAATGCCAATGCAAACAAATGCTTGCTGGACTGCATCCTAATGACGGATGCATGGTCCCAAATGTGACCCTAGACAAAGTGAAACTACAAGACATGCAGAAAGGTTGATAAGGTCAACATATATATGTGAAACCATTTCAATTCAATGCATCAATAGAGAAATACCCTTGTGTTCATCCCTCTATTCCCGTCGAGCAGCTGCTCGGATTGTGTAGAGCTTGTGATTGTTTCCACTTCTCAAAATCTAGCAGGAATAAGCCTGCGCCCATATTGTTAGCATCACACAGGGAGACCAAGTAGTGTTTGCTACACGACAACTTTACAAGCGAAACACGTTTAGAGCTATCGTATTAAAGCAAAATAAAAATAGGGGGGAAAAAAAACGAAAAAGCAGATATATTCACGTCAATTTTCTGAGATTTTCCCCTTATAAATAAAATTGTGTTGCAGTACAGCACTTTCACAAAAATAGTCGAAGCAGCTGGAGAAGGTGGGAAGTCTCTAATGTACACACAGTAAAATGAATCACACAAACTAACATAAAAACTCACACAGAAACAGCTGCCATCAAAGTTGGCTGCCAGCCAAACCATCGCGTAGAGCAAATTCAGTGCCGCTACCCACTGAACTCAGGGGAGAAACACTTCAAAACACTCCACAATATTTCATGGAAAAAGGCAAAGCCGGGTGTTAAATAAAAGTTCTGTAAACCATAAAAAATAAAGAAATAACATTTACTATTGTATGAGTGCACAAATGAAAAAATAAAAAATAAAAAAAATAAAAAAAATGCCCAATAAACCAAACAATGTAACCAAAGCTGTACACCAGGGGTGGGGAACCTTATTATGCCAAGCGCCATTTGGAAATTTCTACTATCTTTTGGGGACCACACAAAATGATCAACTTGAAAAATCCCCTGCTTTATCTGGTGAATTATCAACTTCCCCTACTGTGGTGGCTAAGGCTGCATCTCTATATTAATTATATTGCTTCTCAACTGCTTTTCCAGGTTTGCTAGGGCCATAAACATCATAGGAGAGGCTGGGGGCATATACGTCACTGCGGAGGCTGAGGCTGGGGCATAGAGATCACTGGGGAGCTGGATTTAAAAGGTAGGCAGTTGGCAAATGTGGCTGCCAGCCTGAGCACTGCAGTCCCCAGGAATCAGCCCAGGGGCCGCAGAAAAGGTCTTTGAGGACCGCATGTGGCCCTGGGGCCTGGGTATTTTCACCCCTGCTGTACACAATCATTTATTAACATAACAGCATCCTTGGGATATGGGTAGACCTAATGTGGTGAGCTGAGATACATTTTACTTTCACATAGGCTTCCAAGCATAGAAAATAGCAAACACTCAAATATGTGCCCAGATCTATTCCTCTCCTTCGCTAGTCCTGTCTTTCTTGACAGGTTGCATGGATTAAATCACAACTGTAGTGCACGTGTGCACTGCAGTCAATCATTGGATTAAGTTGCTTGCATCATCTACATTGGCATCACATGATTGACTGCAACAGTCACGTGTGCTGTAGTTATTACTTCACAACTGCAGTCTGTGAACAGAGCAGTGGCTGAGACCAATGACCAGAGTATTGGCAGATAGTGATGGGCGAACTCGCCAATGTTTGATTTCGTCAGACCCTACCAAACCTTTTTTAAAGTTCGTGTTTGGGACCACATGTAAGTTCGAACCCCACACTCGGACTTTAAAATTATGAGATGGTAGCTGGGTTGCTGTAACTCGAGTGACCTCACTGCCGGCATTCTTTAGCTTGGGTTGCCCAATTACAATGGGCTTCACCAAACTGAGAAAACCAGTTCTCAGCTGCCTGGATTTTACCTTGGCTGGCAATCAATTTAAATGATCTATTTAAATAATTAAGAAAAATAATGGGCTTCTGTATATTTTGATTGCCAGCCAAGGTAAAACCAGGCAGCCTAGATGTGGTGGCCCGTAGCTGTCCACTTTATCTACGTTGAGATTCAAAAATACAGAAAAGTTCTACATCATTTTTTAAAATTATTTATTAATTCTTACACTACAATAATGTCAGTCAATGGGTGAGGGGTGCAACAGTCAATCATAGATGCTGTCACAGAAAGTGGGCATCTGATATTGGCTGTTGGAGTAACCTGGAAACATCCCATACATTCTAGCATCTACTCTGCACGGTAGATGGTAAAATGTATGGGCTGTTTTCCGGTCACTGAACTGCCTCCAACAGCTGATCTCAGATGTCCACTCTCTGTGACAGTATGTATGATTGGCTGTTGCGCTCTTCACCAGTGAATAATCTGGAAGTCAATGAGCGGCCCCGAAAAAATAAGTAAAATCTGTAAAAAATTAGGATTGTCAGCAACTACAGTTTTGATTAAAATATTATCTAAAAAATGTATCTTCTATTTTAATAATAATAATACCCAATCAGCAACTAACAACCTTTAATATTTGTGCTCTTTAATACAATAGCTTATCATGTTATCAACTATCTACAAGTCAACAGAACAGGTGATAACTTGCTGATCACTTGGGGTAGCCCCACTAGTACTCCTCCGATCATGAGAATGTGTTTTGATGAGCTTTGTTTGGATGAAATGATGTCCAACTTCTACTCAGATTAAAAGGGGTAATAGTTTTTGGAGTTGAGGGACCCCCAGTTGGTGATACTGTGCATCCAAGGCAATAAAAACAGTAAAATATTTAATATATGATGACTAGTGATGAGCGCGCTCTACCATGATCAGGTGCTCGGTACTCCAACAGAGCAGTTGATGCTCGGATGGGCTCAACTCGAATACAATGGGAAACTGGAGCATTTTTCTAGATGGATTCCAGGAAAAATGCTTGAGTTCTTCTTTGACCTCCACTATACATGGGCAATTGAGTCATCCAAGCATCAACTGCTTGATACAAGTACCTGGAAAAATGTTCAAGTTCCATATTGACATCCATTATACTTGGATACTCGAGTCCTGCCCATCCAAATACCGATCACCAAAGCATGGTAGTGCTAATTCATCACTAATGATGACTTTATAAATTGCTACAGTTAATCAAAAATGACTAGAGATTGTTAGACTATTGCTAGTTGATAAAGCCCCCAAATCAGCACCATGAAGTGGCCATGGAATATCAATCATCACTGTAGTTCATTGTACATGCCACTGTAGCTTCACCTTGGACTCTGGCTCAAACAAAGTTATATATATAACTTGTGCCTGAAGTTTTCAATCCCAAATATTGCCATAAAGAACCAAATAGTACTCCCATACAATGCCACCCACACAATACAGTCCTTAATTGTCCATTACAAAAACCTGGGCGTTGATTCAGGGAACTAGTCTGATTGCTTTATGAGGAGTCAGAAATGAATTATTTCCCATAATGGAGTTTAGTATCTGTCCCATGTGTTTTTTGCCTTCCTCAGGATCTACATCTTAGGCAGTAGGTTGGATTTGATGGACTTAAAGTCTACTTTCAACCTTAGAAACTATAAAGCTATGAATTACAATGCTTATAGTTTCATATCTAAATTCTTTTTATTGCTTTGCAAGAATAATTACGTACCGTTGGTTAAAGAGAAAGAATACACGTAGATGCAATCAAGTTTAAAACTGACATCATCTAAGGTAATGCATCTAGAGAGAAGTCAGTTGCAAACAGTAAGTCATCTTAATTAGGTGTGAAGATTTAGAGGTGGGGGAGTAAGCTTGAAAGTGAAAGGTATGGGGGGGTAAAGTATGTTAGGGGAGAGAGAGGGTTATGCTTGGCAGTTTAGGATGTGTCATCACTAGATTATGGTTGCTTTGAGCGGGAGTGGCCAGATATGCCAGTGGTCTTTGAATGGTATTTGGGCATGGTTCACTTCAGCTACTATTTCCCCATATGATATAGTTGCTCGGTTTTATCCAGGAGTTGTTGTTAAGTAGGTATTTGGGTTGATCTCCAGAGGGTCGGAATAAGTAATTTTGTTGCAGCTAGGATATTGTAGACTATTACTGAAGTCTTATTATGTTTAAGCCAAATAGGAAAGTTTAAGAGCGCCATTTCTGGGGTTAGTACAAACTTTTGTCCCGTTATATCTCGAATCAAGCTCTCTATCTTTTTCCAGAAAGGGCTTAGAGCTGGGCATTGCCACCATAGGTGGAAGTAGCTTCCACTTTCACCTCCACATGTCCAGCAATTAGTCTGTGCGTCAATTTGCCAGATCCGTGTTTGTTGTGGTGTGGTATACCAGCGTGTGACTATCTTAAAGGAGTTTTCCTGGGTATTTACATATTTTGTTGGGCCATGGGAGTGATCATAAATATGGAGGATTTGTGCTGTTCTGAACTGATATCCCAGATCTCTCTCCCAACTAGTAATGTACGCTCTTTTTAAGCACAGGTCACTATCTAGTAGGGTCTGATAAATTGTGGAGAGGATCTTAGTAGGTTTGGATATTTTGGAGCCGAGAGATTTGTATGTTTGGGTTTACTTGTCAGCTCTGAACTAATCTGAATTGTGAGAAGCCTATTCTGTACTGTTCTGTGTTGGAGGAAGTTAAAGTTCTCCAGGTCCGGGACTTTTTGTAATTCTGCTAGTGAGAGGAGAGCTCCGTCAGCGAACACCTGATCTATCGAGATGTTTTCAAGCCAGCGGGTATGGGCTTCTCTTGGGTTTAGTAGTTCTTCTGTTCTTGTCAGGACATCAAACAGTGTTAGGAGTGGGTCGATGGGGGTGTCAAATATTTGTACGATTTCGACCACACATAGAGCATTTTTCAGGTGAGAGGATTGTTTTGGGTTGGGTATAAATTTCCTTTAGTGTGGGTCAGTAATAGCGGTAGGAGAGGTTCAGTTGATAACCTATTTTCTATGTCTATCCATAATTTGTTTTGGGAATTCTGAATGTTGTCAACTGTGTGGGTTAGGACTGCTGAGTAATAATAGGTCTTGATATCCGGTGCGCCCATACCACCTTTCGTTCTTGGAAATGTCAGGGTGCGGAAACTTATGCTGTGTTTTGTGTTTCTCCATATGTACAGTGCCTACAAGTAGTATTCAACCCCCTGCAGATTTATGTGGTTTGATAAGATGCAAATAAGTTAGAGCCTTCAAACTGCAAACGAGAGTAGGATTTATTAACAGAAGCATAAATCTTACAAACCAAAAAGTTATGTTGCTCAGTTGAATTTTTATAAATTTTAAACATAAAAGTGTGCGTCAATTATTATTCAACCCCTCTAACCACCAGCATTCTGTTTGGTCCCCCTAAAGTATTAAGAAGTAGTTCAGGCACAAATAACAATGAGCTTCACATGTGTGGATTAATTATCTCTTTTGCCAGCCTTTTCTGACTATTTAAGACCCTCCCCAAACTTGTGAACAGCACTCATACATGATCAACATGGGAAAGACAAAGGAGCATTCCAAGGCCATCAGAGACAAGATCGTGGAGGGTCACAAGGCTGGCAAGGGGTACAAAACCCTTTCCAAGGAGTTGGGCCTACCTGTCTCCACTGTTGGGAGCATCATCCGGAAGTGGAAGGCTTATGGAACTACTGTTAGCCTTCCACGGCCTGGACAGCCTTTGAAAGTTTCCTCCCGTGTCGAGGCCAGGCTTGTCCGAAGAGTCAAGGCTAACCCAAGGACAACAAGGAAGGAGCTCCGGGAAGATCTCATGGCAGTGGGGACATTGCTTTCAGTCAATACCATAAGTAACGTACTCCACCGCAATGGTCTCCGTTCCAGACGAGCCCGTAAGGTATCTTTACTTTCAAAGCGTCATGTCAAGGCTCGTCTACAGTTTGCTCATGATCACTTGGAGGACTCTGAGACAGACTGGTTTCAAGGTTCTATGGTCTGATGAGACCAAGATCGAGATCTTTGGTGCCAACCACACACGTGACGTTTGGAGACTGGATGGCACTGCATACGACCCCAAGAATACCATCCCTACAGTCAAGCATGGTGGTGGCAGCATCATGCTGTGGGGCTGTTTCTCAGCCAAGGGGCCTGGCCATCTGGTCCGCATCCATGGGAAGATGGATAGCACGGCCTACCTGGAGATTTTGGCCAAGAACCTTGACTCCTCCATAAAGGATCTTAAGATGGGTCGTAATTTCACCTTCCAACAAGACAATGACCCAAAGCACACAGCCAAGAAAACCAAGGCCTGGTTCAAGAGGGAAAAAATCAAGGTGATGGAGTGGCCTAGTCAGTCTCCTGACCTTAACCCAATTGAAAACTTGTGGAAGGAGCTCAAGATTAAAGTCCACATGAGACACCCAAAGAACCTAGATAACTTGGAGAAGATCTGCATGGAGGAGTGGGCCAAGATAACTCCAGAGACCTGTTCCGGCCTGATCAGGTCTTATAAAAGACGATTATTAGCTGTAATTGCAAACAAGGTTTATTCCACAAAATATTAAACCTAGGGGTTGAATAATAATTGACCCACACTTTTATGTTTAAAATTTATTAAAATTCAACTGAGCAACATAACTTTTTGGTTTGTAAGATTTATGCTTCTGTTAATAAATCCTACTCTCGTTTGCAGTTTGAAGGCTCTAACTTATTTGCATCTTATCAAACCACCTAAATCTGCAGGGGGTTGAATACTACTTGTAGGCACTGTAAGTGAAGAATAAATAATTGACCTTTGCAAGGTAGGTATTAGGGACATGGATAGGGAGCATGGAAAATAAGTATGTGAATTTGGGTAAGATCAGGCTTTTAAGTAAGTCCTTTCGTCCTGTCCATGATAAGAAAGGGTTGCGCCAAGTTTTCAGGGTAACGATTACTTTGTCTAATAGAGGGTAGTAATTAAGGAGTAATAGGTCTTTGTGGGATCTCCTCAACTTGATGCCTAGGTAGGTGATATGGCATTTAGACCATGAAAAGGCATATAATGTTTTTAATTTAGATAAGGTTTGTGGTGGTACATTTAGGTCCAGAGCTTCTGACTTTGACATGTTTATCTTAAAATTGGTAAGTACACTATATTCATCAAAAATCTGGATCAAGGCACGGAAACTTCTGAGAGGGTTAGACATTAGTACCAGTAGATCATCATCAGCCGTTTTGTGGTGTGTTTCTACTATTTTGATGCCTACTACTTCTTTGTTGAGCTGTATGTTGGCCAGTAGAGGTTCCATTGCTAACATGAATAATATTGGAGACAATGGGCATCCCAGCCTTGTGCCATTGTGGATGACGAACTCGTCTGTCAATGAACCATTTATTCTGATGCTCGCTTTTGGGTTTTTCTACATTTTTAGAACGGCCTCAACTAATTGAGTTGGGGTGCTAAAGCTAAGGAGGGTTTCTTCGAAATAGATCCAGTCTACCCTGTCGAGGCCTTCTCCGCGTCAGTTCCTAGAAGCACCACAGGAAGCTTCTGTTGGTTCACATAATGTATAAGATGAAGGATTGTATGTGCATTATCTCTTCCCTCTCTTCCACCTACAAAGCCCACTTGATTCAAAGAGATGGTTTCCGGAAGAAAAACAGCTATGCGTCGGGCGATCATACTGGCAAATAGTTCTAAATCTACGTTCAATTGAGATCGGTCGGTAGCTGCTACATAATTCTTCATCTTTGCCTTCTTTATAGATCCAGAAAATGTTTGCCTCTAGAGCCTGATTTGGGAAAAGGTAGCCACTTAACACTGAGTTATACATATTCAGCAGGCGTGGCAGGAGGATCGAGGGGAATGATTTGTGTTATGTACTGGGTAATCCATCTGGGCCAGGTGCTTTACCAGAGGGGCACCTCGACAGGGCAGACCGGCATTCATCTATTCGAAAAGGCTTGATTAGTTGGTGTGTTTGGGGTGTGAAGCTCTGAAGATCTAGTCGGGACAGAAAGGATTTGAATTTTTGTCTCCTAATCGATTTTTGAGTTGTTAATGGAGTGGATACACGTGCAGGCTTGGCGTTGCCTAATTTTGGAGAGCATTAGTTTAGAGGTTTTGTCGCCATGCTCGTTCATTCTTATACACCAAGAGGCGTACCATTTCGTGGTCCTCACATTTAAATTCTCTTTAAGTTGTCTTTTTTGGGTTAACTGGGCTAGTATTTGAGGGACAATCTTCCTCTGATGTTTAGTTTCTAGATCAGATATTTCCTCATAGAGCGAATTAATCTGTTGCTGTTTTTGCTTATGTATATATGCAATGATCGAGATAAACTCTCCCCTGAGCACTGATTTGTGGGCTTCCCACAGAGTCGGCGCCATAACCTCTCCATAATCGTTTTGGACAAAGTACTGATTCAGCACCTTGGTTATGCGAGTACTTGTGGTGGGTAGGCTCAACGTTGACTCACTGAGTTGCCATGATCTGTAGGTAGGGAAGGATTTTTGTAGTGTCATCTGCAAGGCTTCAATGGAGTGGTCTGAATATATGTTGGGTGATATAGTAGCTGATTTCACCTTAGGGAGAGCGCTTTTAGGGATGAATAGGTAGTCGAGTCTGTGGTAGGATTAATGTGCGTGGGAATAGACGGTACAGTCACAGTCGTTGGGGTGTAAATATCTCCATACATCTAGTAGTTGTAGAGCTTGGAATTGTGATTTTATCTTATTAAGGTCTGTCTGGGAAATTGCACTTTTCTATTTCGTGGTGTCGATTAGAGGTTCTAATGCTACGTTAAGGTCCCCTCCTACTATGAGAGTGCCCTCACGGAAATCTCCAATTTTCCTCAAGGTCGACAGTAAACATTTTAAGAATTTTTTGTGGGGGGCGTATAAGCAACAAATTGTGACTAAGTTGCCGGCTAAGAGTCCTTTGAAGATGAATCGTCCATTCATATCTACAATGCTTCTATAACACATCCATACTATGTTCACACACCGATGCCATATAGCATCCCCATGACATATATGTCCTTCGTGAAATAATAATGACCAAGTAAAACTGCTAATCAATGCCAAAATAATTATTTTATACCATAATACATGATACCTATACTCAGGCAACATTTCACACAAGCTATTTCTTAGAACCAAAAGTTTGGGGGTTTATAATCATCATCCGGCACACCACAAAAGGAAAGGAAATCCTCTATTACTTTATATTTCAGACGTTTGTATGCAACTGTAGATGAGCAGAGGAAAGCAAGAGAGGAGCTGCCACTCTGCAACCAAAAAAAAGTAAGCTGGAAAAAGAGACAAGAGTCACCTGACTATTCAACGCAAGAGGCTTATCACCTTTGTGCACTTTAAAAGTATATGATCATCTCAATGTAAAACACTGTCCTGACTTTACATTCCTATTATCACTCTCCGAGATCTTTGAAGTGGTCCAGGAAATAGATGTAGTTAAAGTCCTCATGTATATTTTAGCAGCACTTGCACGTCCTAAAGACTTATCAAAGGAAAATGAAGAACAAGACATTGTCATGTTTAAATCACAGAGCTGATGCCATCTGTTTCATTAAGAAGAATATTTTTCAGAAAACGTCCATATTATTATAATAATAATTATTATTATTATTATTATTATTATTATTATTATTTATAGAGCACCATTGATTCCATGGCGCTGTACATGAGACGGGGTTACATACAAACAAATAAAAAATACAATGAACAAACTAACAGTGACAGACCGATACAGAGGGGAGAGAGAGGACACTGCCCTTGTGAGCTTACATTCTACAGGGAGGTGGGGAGGGAGACAGTAGGTTGGGTCTGCTCTGTTGGTGATGGAGCCCCAGGTCCGATGGTGGTGGAGCGCCAGGTCCGATGGTGATGGAACGCGAGGTCCAGTGGTGGTGGAGCAACGGGTAAAAAGGTGGTGGGGCACCGGGTTCAGTGTGTGTGGAGCGCCGGGTCCAGTGGTGGTGAGGTGGCATTGTGGTCAATGCAGGTTGTAGACTGTTCTGAAGAGATGGGTTTTCAGGTTCCGCTTGAAGGTTGCGAGTGTGAAGGACAGTCAGATGTTTTGGGGTGCAGAATTCCAGAGAATGGGGGATGCTTGGGCGAAGTCTTGCAGGCGGTTAGATGAGGAAAGTGTGGAGGAAACAAGAAGGTCTTGGGAGGATCGAAGATTGTGAGTTAGATGATATCGGGAGTTTAGTTCAGAGATATATGGGGAGGAAAGATTGTGGATGGCTTTGTAAGTCAATGTTAGTAGTTTGAATTGGATATGCTGGGGAGTTGGAAGCCAGTGGAAGGATTTGCAGAGGGGAGACGTGGAGGAATAGCGAGGAGAGAGGTGGATTAGTCGGGCAGCAGAGTTAAGGACAGATTGGAGAGGTGCGTGAGTGTTAGCAGGGAGGTCACAGAGGAGGAGGTTGCAGTAGTCGAGACGGGAGATAATGAGGACATGCACTAGTAGTTTAGCAGATTGAGGGTTGAGGAAGGGATGGATTCTGGAGATATTTTTGAGTTGGAGGCTGCAGGAGGTGGCAAGAGCTTGGATATGCGGTTTGAAGTACAAGGCAGAGACAAGGGTTACTCCGAGGCAGCGGACATCAGGTACAGGGTAAAGTGTGATGTCATTTATTGTGGTAGATATTTATCTTTTCTTTATCATGAGGCAGCATCATATTAACCCATTTTGTTCCAGCTCACTATGTCTCCTTAGTCTGTGGAGTCTGTAGCAGCTTCATCAAAGCCTTTAAAGTGGTCCGCAACCCACCAAGTGTGCGCATCTGATTAATTTTTTTCACTGTCCACTTGGGTAAGGGGCCTTTCACATCAGCGCTTTTGTACACTTGCGGCAAGCCTCGTGCATTCTCTATGGGGCTTGCGGCAGGTGTGGCAAGTGCGGTATTGCCGCGATCTGGGACTTGCGGCAGTTGCAGCTGCGAAAAAAGACTGCAGTCTGCTGTGTTTTATTTTGCCGCCGCACATGCCAGATCAACGCAATACCGAACTTGTCGCACTTGCCGCAAGCCCCATAGACAATGCATGGGGCTTGGCACAAGTGTACCGCAAATGCCGCTGCTAGGCGGCACATGCGGCAGATGTGTTTTTTGTCCGGATCGGCCGGATCCAGACAAAAACGCTTATGTGAATGGAGCTTAAAGGTACAATCACATGCGGCAATTATGCTGGCAATTTCACTGGCAATTTGCTAGTTGCAGTGAAATCATGGACACATTGTTACATTTGTACACGGCAACAAAATAGAACAATGTGTCCATGATTTCACTGCAACCAGCAAATTGCCAGTGAAATTGCCTAGCAAAATTGCCGCGTGTGACGGTACCTTAAGACGATTTCTTCTTATAAAGGCCACGCTACACACACACAGATATCTGTGCAGATATTGTTCAGAGATCTCTGGTTGCAGTGAAATCATGGACACATTGTTACATTTGTACACAAAAAGCTACTAGAAAAAGCAGCATCAAAAAACCTTACCATCTATGCCAAAAACAGAAACCAATTGCACTTACAGGATGCACCTGGGCTTGCTTCACATATGGGCTCTGACTGCATCCTGTAAGTGCAATTGGTTTGTTTTTGGCATAGATGGTAAGGTTTTTTGATGCTGCTTTTTCTAGTAGTTTTTTGTACAGTTTTGTTAGGACTGATGAGCATGAGAATCCGTGACGTGGATCATCAGCTTAAGTGTCTTGGCCAATACATGAACCAATATCCCATTTATAAAAGTTTTTTGTTTATCATATAAAAAACTTTTTGCACTTTTTTATCTATCCAGGGTGCAGTTGGGCCCCTAGGGGCGCCATTCATCTAGTGGTGCAGAAGCATCGTACTGTGCAGCCTAATGCTCAGGCAGCAGAGCGGTTGGGTAGCTTTCAGACACTCTGCATCATATGTATCAGTGTGAATGGTGTCCTATGCAGGCCCATTGTATGCATGGCAGGTCGCCTCCCACACCTTGCTGGTTGAGGTGATTCATTAGCCTGCACCTGGGCTTGCTTCACATATGGGCTCTGACTGCATCCTGTAAGTGCAATTGGTTTCTGTTTTAGGCATAGATGGTTACATTTGTACACAGCCACAAAATGGAGCAATGTGTCCATGATTTCACTGCAACCAGACATCTGTGAACAATGTTTGCACAGATATAAGTGTGTGCAACGTGGCCTTAAGACAGGTTGATTGGAGCAATATCTGAAAACAATTTTAAGGGCGGCTTCACACTGTGGTCAGGTCCGGTCCGGGGCTGTCAGGGATGAACCTGACAGCCCCGGACTGGATCAGCACATAGAACTGGAGGGCTGATTTGGCACGCAACTGCTGCCGCTGATAGGTCAGAACCGCGGCTAGCTTGTGAGCCGCGGTCCTGACCTATTAGTGGCGGCAGCTGCGTGCGGCTGCACACCGGACCGGAGGGCAAATCAGCCCTACAGTTCTATGTGCTGATCAAGTCCGGGGCTGTCAGGTTCATCCCTGACATCCCCAGACCGGACCTGACCACAGTGTGAAGCCGCCCTAAGTTTTAGAAGCATCCCACTCCTCGGTTCTAAATTTCATAATAAGCAAAATGTTTTATTGGGTAATAAATACTTTCTGAAACAAACAGAAAAAAACAATTCAATTATTATTAAAATATGATGTGAGATATGACCATATAGTGTAACGACATCCACCTTTCCGGGACACCAGAAGGAATTATGGTGTTTACTATGAAGTATAATTTTTGTTGACTCATATACTCATTGCATATTTCTTGTAAACCTAAAGTGCCTGATAAGATAAAGCAATGTAATTAGATGTACTGGAAGGAAGAAATTACAGAGCAGTGAATCCCCATGCAGATGTTTCAGCAGTATATTTAAACAGGTTTTATTGAGGATCTGACGAATAGCATTATAGCGGTTTGTAAAGAGGTGCAGACTGCAGAGGAGTCATAAATAAAAGAAGAGAATAGGACATTATTGAGGCGTGGTCAGGAAGAAGTCTTGTATCTTGCAGTTGTATTATGCAGAGTATTACAATGTAATTCTGATTCTCTACAGTGATACAGCAGCTCATATTAATAGCAGGAAAGTGACTATTGTTCGCAACAACAGAGCACTAGGTATACACAGCTGCACCTCAATGAATTAGAATATCATCAAAAAGTTCATTTATTTCAATAATTCAATACATAAAGTGAAACACATACATTATATAGAGTCATTACACACAGAGGGATCTGTTTCAAGTGTTTATTTCTGTAAATGTTGATGATTATGACTTACAACCAATGAAAACCCAAAGGTCGTTATCTGAGAAAATAAAAGTTTGTCGAAACACGTCAGCTTACCCTTCTATTACTTTTTTTCATGGACATTTTTAACCACACTATGGATCTATTTTAATATCTACAATAAAGTAGAATTTTATTAATATATTGATGCTGGATCACGCCTATTTTTCTGCCTGCCTCATGTGACATTCGTGTACACCAGCCATGAACACTGAAGTATATTGACTTTACTTAGTGACGCATTACTCCTTGGATTTGGTGGTGAGCTGAACCATTCCCTGTTTTTTATACCCTTTAAAGAGTCATTTAACGGCCGCACATGCGGTGCACTTGCGGCAAGCCCCATGCATTTTCTATGGGGCTTTCGGCAAGTGCAGTATTGCCATGATACGGCACTTGCAGCAGTTGTGGCCACACTTGCACTTGGACTGCACTTGCTGCGAGCCCCATAGAGAATGCATGGGGCTTGCCGCAAGTGCACCGCAAGTGCGGCCATTAGGCGGCAGATGCGGTTTTCTGTCCTCATTATTGAGTCTTCATGATTTCTCTTTCTATTTTGGTGAAGAAAGAACCAAACCCTGTTATTATTTGCCATTTCTATCCTTTTTTTAAGTCTCTCCCTTTTACCTACATTATCTATGGAATCTATAGCAGTTACAGTTACCATTATATTATGTTTTTCTAATAGCGATGCACCCTATTTCTCTTGGCCTGAATTGGATATCTATAGGGCTTGTTTATCTTTCTGAATATGTGTTTGCTCATTCAAAGTGTTGATTGTACAATCATGTTATAGTCTACTGTTTTTCTCATAAAAATTGTATACAAGGTTCCAGTGACAATAACAACCCAGAGGATAAGAGATCTGCTACCAAGAGTGTGAGACTAGCCTAGAGGCCAGGTTACACGTAGCGATGTTCCAGCGATGCCAACCAACGATCCGACCTGGCCAGGATCGCTGGATCATTGCTGTGTGGTCGCTGGTGAGATGCCACACAGGCAGATATAAAATATAAACTATTCTTTTCCACGATGTCGAGGTCAAGCTACTGTATTCAGCGGGAGAACGCTGGTAACCAGGGTACACATCAGGTTACTAAATGCAGCGCGCTGTGCTTAGTAACCCAATGTTACTTAGTAATCCGATGTGTACCCTGGATACCAGCGCACTGTGCTTAGTAATCTGATGTGTACCCTGGTTACCAGCGCGCTGTGCTTATTAATCCAATGTGTGCCCTGGTTACCAGCGCGCTATGCTTACTACCCTGATGTGTACCCTGGTTACCAGGAAACACATCAGGTTGGAAAGGCGTCACACATGCCAATGTCTGCTGCCCAGCGGCAGACCAATGACCAAAAAATAGTCCTGGCCATTCCGCAGCGATCAGCGTTCTCATCGCTGGTCACTGCGGCATGTCACAATGAAGCGTCATCGCTGCGAGGTAGCTGCAATGTCACAAAAACTGTGACGTTGCAGCAAAATCGTTAGCAATATTGCTTTGTGTAACGGGGACTTTAGAGATTAGGATGTAAAAACCCTTAAGAACACCTATGAGGCCTTATCCAGAATATGAAATTATCAGAAAATCTCTTTAGGTTCTTTACATCTAAATTCCCAGACATGTAAGATCCAAAATACTGATACTCAACAAAAAGTGGGGGATATATCCAACAAAGATTTTCTAGGCAAAATACGATTAATGATTGGAAGACACAAGGATGACTGGTTTTGCTGGATTCAGATGGACTTAAAAAAATCGGGACATGGACTGGACACCAAACCCTGAATTCCATACAAGTCAATAGGGACCAGAGATTCTATGCTCTAAAATGGTTGTGACTGAAAAAGGAAGAAAAAGAGGAGCAATTGCCCTGCAAACATGTGGATATTGAATAAATAAAAAACACGATGGCATGGCTTCCGCCTATTTTTAATAACCAACACAGGTAAAGCAGAGAGCTGTGAACTGAATCACTCATCTTTCTGCTTTACCTTGGCTGGTTATCAAAAATAAAGGGGATCCTCCTGCTGTTTTTTATTTTCATTTTTAAATAAATAATTGAAAAAAATGGGATGGGCTCTGCTCTATATTTATAACTACCCAAGGTAAAGCAGAAAGCTGGGGTTGATATTATGAAGGGGGGGGGGAATAATTATTTGGCCCTTCCCTTTACCAGCCTGCAGCCACCCCAGAAATGGTGCAAAAATTCTACCACTTTACCTGACTCTTCACAATTTCCCTGGTGCATTCGCAATTAGGGTAATAGGTTAATGGGGTTGATGTGAGCTGTGAAATGTCAGCTTGCATCAAGCCTTGATATTAGTAATGGAGAGATATCCATTACTAACCTGGCAAGTTAAGAGTTAAAAAAGACACAGACGTAGGGGGAAACAAAGTTCAAATGAAATCCAAATAGTATTGTCCCACGATGTCTGTAAAATCTTATGAAGATTTGTTCTAAGAAAGTTCTCAGAATGAGACTCCAGAGGTCCCCCTTCCAGTCAGCAGTATGTACAGAATTTCTCACACTCACAGTTCGTATAAAGATTCTAGTCCCAGGTCACGCTGAGTGCCAGGGGCGTAACTACAACAGATGCAGGGGTTGCGATCGCACCCGGCCCTGGAGCCTAGGGGGCCCCAAAAGTCCCTTTGGCCTATAGAGAAAGACTATTGCTGTTAAGGATTTGTAATAATTGGGGGCTCCATTGGAGCTTTCGCATCAGGGCCTTTGAGCTTCAAGTTACGCCACTGCTGAGTGTGGTGTGAGCGGGGACCAGCTGCTGAGTCTCTATAGACTTTGATTTATGTCATTAAGGAACATGTTAATAACAACTAGATTATGTTGGAGCAGTAACTCTACTTTTTAATAAATTGGTGAATTAGGGAGACTCTTGATTTTATTTCTCTTTTTTCATATCTTTCAGGTTTCCATTGTCCTCTACATCAGATTCCATGCACTAATTTGAACCTGCATGGCTTTTTTTTTAATAAATTGGTGAAAAAAGGAAGAAGTCATGGAGTTATTCCTTAAAATTTAAATTTTTTTTAGTGTGATTTTGAATCTGTATTCTTACTGGGTTAGTTATTGGGGTGTCAGATAGACATCTCTCCATTACTAACCCCTGGGTATGATGGCGTCTGACACTACACAGCTGGCATCAACCCCAAGCACCATTTCCTTGATTGCCACCACACTAGGGCAATAAGTAAGAGCTTTGGCGAAGTGTTAGAATTGGCAAATGTTATGTAATGTGCTACTTCTGGGGCAGCTTTGTGCTGGTATTTTTAGCAAGGGAAGGGCCAAATAACCATGGACGTTCCCAGCCTGATAATATTAGCATGCAGCTGCCTGTTTTACTTTTGCTGGTTATCAAAAATGAAGCGGTGGAAGTCTTTTTTTTTCATTTAGCTAATTATTTATTTGGCTATACAGTATGGTATGGAACTACCTGATCAGGTGTCCAGCAGGCATGGAGGCCTGATTAATGCTAAGGAGCTATCTGATCATGTGAGCAGCAGGCATGGAGGCCTGATCAATGGATAAAGAACTACCTGATCGCATAAGCAGCAGACACAGATGTTGGCTCAATGGTAAGGAACTACCTGATCATGTGAGCAGCAGACATGGAGGCCATCAGTAAATGTTTATGCAAATGAGATTGCAAGTGCAAGGGGCTTGGCCCTGCCTGCTCTTACAGATCTCCATGCTCTATTCCTCTTTCTTCTCCAACTGTCAGCCTCGTGCCTATGATTGACAAGTCTCTCTTCTCTGTGGCCTAAATTCCCATATGAGAACTTGCACAGGCGCCATCAGAGCATGTACAGTAAGGTCTTGATGACATTCTAATAGCCAAATTATCCAATACTGGCAACTTCGTTAGATCTCAGATGGACAAGTAGGTCACAGAGAAGAGTGGAGAACAACTTCTGGAGAGAAAAAAATTCCTTGCTTCTTTAAAATCAAACTTTATTTGATCATTAAAATATAATTTCAAATATAATGTGGGGAAACATGAAACATAAAGGCCCGGTGTTTCAAACACAATCTGTTGTTCTTTTTCAAATCCTGATGGAAAAACTTGAAAGAGTGACCTGACAGCCAGAGACAGGAGGCCGGGAGGCAGGAACAGAGAGAAAGAGTAAGCGTAAGAAAGCCGTATGTACAGGCCAAGTCCCCATAACACACAATTGTCAATGGAATTTCACAAAATTGAGGCACAGATTAATAATACCATGGTATGAACATCGTCAACATTTCAGATACTTTACGTAGATGAGGGTAGTTTAGGGTCTAGAGAAACAAAATCCAAGGCGCAGGATGTCTTTCTTACAAAACTTTGTTGATGCAGCTTACACCAAAGGTATGAAAACAACGTTTCGGCACCTATGAGGCCATCCTCAAGCTATTAAAAAAACTCTTGCTTTTATTGATCCAGCATACACAAAATGGATAAAAACAACGTTTAGGCCCCTATGAGGCCATCCAGGGGCTGGCTGGCGACTCTAACTCCGGGTGGACGTTTTGTTCTGCCAAACCCTTAGGTGAGGACCTAGAGTGGTGGCGGGGGGGAGGCTTTGGGGGTAAGGGGTAGGGGTTGGGGGTTTTGGGTGCTGTCAGACTTTTTTGGTGGACGGAAGGGGGGAGGGTGCTATCAGACTTTTTTTGGTTGGGATGCTGCTATCATGGTGCTATTGCCGGTCACTCACTGTGTCACCCGTCGTGTCTGCTGCTGTACCACAGCGCCGGCCGCAAGGCGCCGCGTCTGCTGTACTTTCACAGCGCCAGCCAAAAAGTGCTGCCGGCTGGCCCATTTCTGTGGGGGGCGGCCCTAGATGAGGGCCATCCCACCAGCCATGGGGGCACTTATTGATCCAGCATACACTAAAGAGTTAAAAAACAACTCTTTTTTTTATGGCCTGAGGATGGCCTCATAGGGGTCGAAACGTTATTTTTATCCATTTGGCATATGCTGGATCAATAACTGTAATTTGTAACAAAGAAGTCCTTTGCCTTGGACTTTGTTACTCTGGATTACTTTGCAACTGGATGGAGGTTTGCTCCACGTAGCATGGACGGGGAGCGGTGCATGGAAAACAACCTGCAAATACTACATTAGTTTAGGGTCTAAACACTTTCCATGCATGATTGATAAGCATTTGCCGTTTAGAAACTATGTGTCATGAATGGAATAGTTCTTGAAATACTGTATACGGGGCCCACCAGAAGAGTAAGCGAAGAGAGAGAATCACATTGTATGTCAACATAAAATTAAATTCAAGACACTTTACCAACATATGACAACTACTAGTGCGGAGATTATCAGGAAAGGTGCAGGAAGAGCAAACTAGTCAACCATGAGCCCGAACGAGATTAAATTGGAAGGAGTTGTTTGACATGTATTACTTGAAGAAATGAGTCTGATTTTACTTCCAAATATCTTCTCTGATCCTTCTTATATCACAGAGAATACCGCAGCCCTTATTTAATGCTTTAATATATGAGGCTGCTTAAATTGGAAGAGAGGAAATGTATAAATTTCCACTTACGGTATTTGTTCTGCAATGTTGCAAATGCTGTTGACTAAAGCATCACAAAAATGAGCATTATTTGCAGAAAAGGAGCAGAAGATGAATGTTTTGTAACCAGCATTTTCCGACTGCTGTAGAACATCATGATTCTATGTTTATTAATGAAGCTATTTCCCTTACATACTAATCAGAACAGAGTCGGTACTTTTTTTTTTTTCATAAACAGAGAACTTTTAGTCTAATACTTTATTAATGCAAGAAAAGATGTTGCTTAAGTACAAAAAAAATGTTTTTAAAAAATTGCCCTGACTGCTCTCCATCAAGGGCAGTCTTGTTTTCTCCTAATTGTTTTTTTCCTCCTTATGTTTAAAGAACTATAAAAGTACAAACCCATCAACAGCTATATGGGGACATGCTACCATATAATTCACCAATCACCATTCAACACTGTTAAAAATATGGAGTTCTAAAAAGAGCAAAAGTGAAAATCTACAATTGTCACGATGTCTAGGTGTAAACAGGGAACCGGGGTGCCTGATCTGCCCTTCAAGCTAGGGAGCCCTGAACTATCCCTGTCTAAGGAGTACTCCTGATGGTGGAGAGGCCTGAGTCTCCTCCGTGGTTATGCTCCTAACCAGACCTGAACTGATTCCCACTCCCCTTTCCCCCAGAGCAGGTAAGTAATGAAGCCCACAGACATAGTAAAATAGTAACATAGTAACATAGTATTTAAGGTTAATGGAAGACCTTAATGGCCACTTGACACGTCCCAACATCGTTTCGATATTGTATACAACGGCATGGGAGCGTGCACTTTTTTGGCTGAAATCCAAGATCGTATAGGAGCTGTCACACAGGGAGATATCGGCAGGCAACACAGCTACAATGTCTACGCCCCCTTGTACGTGCGAACCAGGGAACGTCCATTTAACATGGGAGAGAATAGGGGAAGTTGCTCTCCAAGTTGGTGTTGGGCAGTTGGAGAGCCTGCTCATATCTCCCCCGATATTGTTTTGACATCGTTCTTGCATCGAATTGCACATTTATTCCACACAACGCAAGAAAGATATCGCCACCAACGCACGAACCACGTGACTTTTTATCGGAGTTGGACGGCGATATCGGGACGTGTAAAGCGGTCATAACATGTTGATCCAGAGGAAGGCAAACAGGCAAAAACCAAAACTCAAACTCACTAAACTCAGCCACGGGGAAAAAACAATATGCATTCAGGGAGAAAAAAGCACAAGAAGGAGATAAACAAACAACACGGAAGTTTACACCAAACAACAAGAAACTGTTTCAAAATAACAGGAACATCACGCCATAGGACCGGTATCGCTGGAGCTAAGCTGAAGCTATAATTGGCATAGGAGACTGGGTTCCACTATACATAAAGGGTGGAAATTGCCATGATAAAACAGCAGCAACCTGAAACTGTAGAAGCACATTACCAGCCATCAGGAAGTTAACCCCTGCAAAACTGAGGACCAATGAGCACAAAACAGTCAACGCCTAAACCCAGGCTGAAAAAAGGAGCACAAGGTTGCTAATCAGACTCCATAGTGGGAACAGTGTCAGAAGATGCCAGACACCAAGTGGGTGCAGAGCAGAACACCGTCTGACAACAGTAGATACATGGATATCGTATTTTATGGATATGGATATCGTATTTAATTGTGCTTTAAATTATATTCTGTGGGTAACTACAACAATGACAATACCAAATTGATAAAACATTGTATGATTTTTAAAAAGTAAAAAAAACCTTGGCTTGTGTTACCTTTGTTTTGAATCAGTCGGTAAACTTTTTTTACAAAGTAAATTGTAGTTGTAATTATTCTACCCTCTTGAGGTACCGTAAATACTCGTGTATAAGCCGACCCGTGTATAAGCCGACCCCCTACTTTTGCCCCCAAAACCTGGGAAAACCTATTGACTCGTGTATAAGCCGAGGGTGGACCCCAGCACAGGTATACAGCCCCCAGCAGTGTAGTATACAGCAGCCCCAGAGGTATATACAGCAGCCCCAGTGGTAGTATACAGCAGCAGCCCCAGTGGTGTATACAGCAGCAGCCCCAGTGGTATATACAGCAGCAGCCCCAGTAGTTAGTATACAGCAGCCCCATAGGTATATACAGCAGCCCCAGTGGTAGTATACAGCAGCCCCAGAGGTATATACAGCCCCAGTGGTAGTATACAGCAGCCCCAGAGGTATATACAGCCCCAGTGGTAGTATAGAGCAGCTCCAGTGGTATATACAGCCCCAGTGGTAGTATACAGCAACCCCAGTGGTATATACAGCCCCAGTGGTAGTATACAGCAGCCCCAGTGGTATATACAGACCCAGTGGTAGTATACAGCAGCCCCAGAGGTATATACAGCCCCAGTGGTAGTATACAGCAGCCCCAGTGGTATATACAGCCCCACAGGTAGTATACAGCCCCCCCATCAGTATACAGCAGCCCCAGAGGTATATACAGCCCCAGTGGTAGTATACACGCAGCCCCAGTGGTATATACAGCCCCAGTGGTAGTCTACAGCAGCCCCAGAGGTAGTATACAGCCCCCCATCAGTATACAGGCCACCCTGCCTTGTGCACAATCCTGTAAAGGAAGAGATTAGTATACTTATCACTGTCCCGCTGCCGCTGTCCCGCCGCCGCCATCGCGCTCCTCCGTCTTCTTCCGGTTTCCTCCTCGGTCGCGCAGACAATGACGTCATTGCCTGTGCCGACTGGAGGAAGCAGGAAGAAGACGGATGAAGACGGAGGAGCGCGATGACGGCGGCGGGACAGCGGCAGCGGGACAGTGATAAGTATACTAATCTCTTCCTTTACAGGATTGTGCACAAGGCAGGGGGACCTGTAAACTGATGGGGGCGGGCCTGTATACTCTATACACTGTATACAGTGTATACAATATACAGTGACTCGCGTATAAGCCGAGGGGGGGACTTTTCAGCCCAATTTTTGGGATGAAAAACTCGGCTTATACGCGAGTATATACGGTACATCATTTAATGTTTTTAACAGCTTATTTATTGTTGGTTGAATTTATTCAAGTGGAATTTAAGCGGTAATATTTCTGCTTGTGGAGAGTGATATGGCTGGCATTACCATCCATGCCAAAAACAGAAACCAAGTGCACCTACAGGGTGCAGTCAGAGCCCAAATGTGAAGCAAGGCCAGCTGCAGGCTGATAAATCACCTCTACCAGCAAGATGTGGGAGGCGACCTGCCATGCATACACTGGGCTTGCATAGAGCACCATTCACACTGATACATATGATGCAGAGTGTCTGAAAGCCACCCAACCGCTCCGCTGCCTGAGCATTGGGCCGCACAGTACGATGCTTCTGCACCACTAGATGAATGGTGCCCTTATGGGCCCAACTGCACCCTGGATGGATAAAAAAGTGCAAAAGTTTTTTATATTATTTATAAAAAACTTTTGCACTTTTTTATCCATCCAGGGTACAGTTGGGCCCATAGGGGAGCCATTCATCTAGTGGTGCAGAAGCATCGTACTGTGCGGCCCAATGCTCAGGAAGCAGAGGGTTGGGTAGCTTTCAGACATTCTGCATCATATGTATCAGTGTGAATGGTGCTCTATGCAAGCCCAGTGTATGCATGGCAGGTCGCCTCCCACATCTTACTGGTAGAGGTGATGTATCAGCCTGCAGCTGGGCTTGCTTCACATTTGGGCTCTGACTGCATCCTGTAAGTGCACTTGGTTTCTGTTTTTGGCATGGATGGTAAGGTATTTTGATGCTGCTTTTTTTCTAGTAGTTTTTGGTATGGCTGGCATGTCATTGTAAGGAGACTCATTCGCCATGCAATGCACCTCAATGCCACTGGATATCTGAATCATGTAATAATTTCAGATATCCAGTGGCATTGAGGTTTCCATTGATGAACAATGGCTCCACTATCTTCGTACCCTTATATCACACCATACCATCAATGTTTGTGTTCCCGCAGTCTTGGAGGGATCTCTCCACTGTGGGTTAGTGTCAGAATAATAGCGCTGGTTTTGTTTGTTAACTTCACCATTCACAAAAAAGTTTCACTCATCTGTTTGCAATTGTTTATGCTGTAAAGATACGAGATGTGCAGCATCTGAAACAATGGATACTGGAGCCTGTGCTAGCATTTCTTCTGCGGTGTTGCTATCAGTGTGTCAAGAGTGGGAGAAGAGGGTTGCATTGACAATCCAACACAATGGGCAGCACTTAAAACACATTTTATAAGTTGTCATAAAATTGTAACTAACTCATGAAAGAATAAAGTTACATGAAAACCAAACACACCATTGTTTTTCTTATGAAATTCTCAATAGGTTTGATGTGTCACATGACCCTCTTCCCATTGAAAAATATAAAGTTGGATCCACAATGGCCGACTTCAAAATGGCCGCCATGGTCACCACCCATCTGTAAAAGTTTTCCCCTCCCATATACTAATGTGCCACAAACAGGAAGTTGATATCACCAACCATTCCCATTTTATTAAGGTGCATCCATATAAATTGCCCACTCTGTATATGGAGAACTATGATGTGTGCAAAACAATATGTTGAGGGCTTTGCATCACAAAAGTGAAACTTGACCACCATGATAAGTAAAGCCTATACCTATATTTTGGCTTCCAATAAGAGATAATGGAAAGCGTTGGGCTCCACAAACATATGCAGCAATAGATGAGCATCACATCTTACCCAGTGGTTGCATGGGAAGAGGCATCTTCGTCTCACAACCCAGACTTTCTGTGAGTAATTTCAACTGATATAACACAAAGTGAACTGAACAATCTTTTTAGAGATTTGGGTCTGCCCAATAATAAGGCTATGCTCTTATGTTCAGAGTAAGGCTGAGCTCCTAGCTTTGGCGTAAGATTGAGCTCTTAGCTTCAGAGAAAGGTTGAGCTCTTAAGTTCAGAATAAAGCTGAGGTCTAGAGTTCAGAATAAGGCTGAACTCTTAGGTTCAGAGTAAGGCTGAGCTCTTAGGTTCAGAGTATGGCTACGTTCTTAGGTTCAGAGTAAGGCTGAGCTCTTAAGTTCAGAATAAAGCTGAGGTCTAGGGTTCAGAGTAAGACTGAGCTCTTAGGTTCAGAGTAAGGCTGAGTTCTTAGGTTCATAATAAGATTGAACTCTTAGGTTCAGAGTAAGGTTGAGCTCTTAGGTTCAGAGTAAGATTGAGCTCTTAGGTTCAGAGTAAGCCTGAGCTCTTAGGTTCAGAGTAAGGCTGAGCTCTTAGGTTCAGAGTAAAGCTGAGCTCTTAGGTTCAGAGTAAGCTTGAGATCTTAGGTTCAGAGTAAGATTGAGCTCTTAGGTTCAGAGTAAGGCTGAGCTCTTAGGTTCAGAGTAAGGCTGAGCTCTTAGGTTCAGAGTAAAGCCGAGCTCTTAGGTTCAGAGTAAGATTGAGCTCTTAGGTTCAGAGTAAGGCTGAGCTCTTAGCTTCAGAGTAAGGCTGAGCTCTTAGGTTCAGAGTAAAGCCGAGCTCTTAGGTTCAGAGTAAGATTGAGCTCTTAGGTTCACAGTAAGGCTGAGCTCTTAGGTTCAGAGTAAGGTTGAGCTCTTAGGTTCAGAGTAAGGCTGAGCTCTTAGGTTTAGAGTAAGGCTGAGCTCTTAGTTTCAGAGTAAGGCTGAGCTCTTAGGTTTAGAGTAAAGCTGAGCTCAGGTTCAGAGTAAGGCTGAGCTCTTAGGTTTAGGCTATAGCTGTGGAATCACCTAGTTGGCGATGTTGGAATTGTATGTTCTGCAACTGTGATAACTATCTTGTCCAATACTTTTTCAAGATCTTGTGGCACAAAATAACATCAACAGTTTAGTGGAAGCTCTGAAGATAAGTCATAATCCATAGAATTGGGGGCTCTTCATCGATTTATCCAAAACAAACCTAAAAGCTATCTTGAGGCATGATGGCAATGATCTTCATTCAATTCCAGATGAAACAGTTGTTGAGGGACCTGAACTATGAGCAACATTTGTGGCCCCTACATGGTGACGTAAAGGTGGTTGCCCTCTTACTTGACCTCCAGGATAGATACACAAAGTCCTGCTGCTTTCTGTATGAGTGGGTTAGCCGTGAAAGAGAATACCACTAGTGATGGGCGAATCCTAAATTACTCGGAATCGCTTGACTCTAGCGAGTCCGAGCCCAGGACTCGCTACTCGTTGCGAGTCTAGCGAGTCCAATGTTAATGAATGGGAAGCGAGTAATAGCGAGTAGTGTGAGATTTACAAATCGCAGATGTGTCTCGGAAGCTTCAGCCTGAAGCAATCCTAGTTTTGTCATTTATTTGCATTGGACTCGTTTACTTTGCAACTGTAATCGCTGGGAAACTCGCACAAATAAGAGTCCTGTCTCCTCAGTGTGCTGGCTGCCGCAGCTCCAGGGTCCTAGAGCCCGCCTGCTGCCTGATGTACCAGTGCTGAGATTGTTCTCAGTCTGCTCATTCCCTGTGTACAGACATGAATGTCTGTGCACAGAGATGATGTAGCAGAGCTGAGATTGTTCTCAGTCTGCTCATTCCCTGTGTACAGACATGAATGTCTGTGCACAGAGATGATGTAGCAGAGCTGAGATTGTTCTCAGTCTGCTTATTCCCTGTGCATAGACATCTATATTTATGCACAGGGGATGTAGCAGAGAGGACATCGCGTTTTGGACTGCGTCGGACGGAAGAGGATTTTTTTAATTAAAGATGGAGTCCCTAATGGCTTTTTTTTTTATTTCTAATAAAAAATTTTCCTTGCGTTGTGATTTTTTTAAAACAATTTAATAGAAATTCATGGCGGTCATGTCTAATATTGGCGTGACCGCCATAAATTTCGGGCTTAGGGCCAGCTGATAATACAAAGCAGGCCCTAACCTCTTTATTACCCAGCGTGCCATCGCTACCAGGGCCGCTGGAAGAGCGGGGTTCAGCGCCAGAGGATGGCGCTTCAATGAACGCGCCATCTTCTGGGGCGGCTGCGGGCTGCAATTTGCAGCGGGGGGTGCCCAGAAAGCTTGGGCATCCCTGCGCTGCGGATTCCAGCCCCCAGCTGCTTAGCTGTACCTGGCTAGACATAGAAATTGCGCGGAGCCCCACGCATTTTTTTTTAAATTATTTCATGAAATTCTGAGATTCTGACTCTGAGACTCTGACTCTGAGACTCTGACTCTGAAATTCATGAAATAATAAAAAAAAATGCGTGGGGCTCCGCGCAATTTCTATGTCTAGCCAGGTACAGCTAAGCAGCTGGGGGCTGGAATCCGCAGCGCAGGGATGCCCAAGCTTTCTGGGCACCCCCCGCTGCAAATTGCAGCCCGCAGCCACCCCAGAAGATGGCGCGTTCATTGAAGCGCCATCCTCTGGCGCTGAACCCCGCTCTTCCAGCGGCCCTGGTAGCGGTGGCACGCTGGGTAATAAAGAGGTTAGGGCCAGCTTTGTATTATCAGCTGGCCCTAAGCCCGAAATTTATGGCGGTCACGCCAATATTAGACATGACCGCCATGAATTTCTATTAAATTGTTTTAAAAAAAACACAACACAAGGAAAATTTTTTATTAGAAATTTAAAAAAAAGCCATTAGGGACTCCATCTTTAATTAAAAAAATCCTCTTCCGTCCGACGCAGTCCAAAACGCCATGTCCTCTCTGCTACATCCCCTGTGCATAAATATAGATGTCTATGCACAGGGAATAAGCAGACTGAGAACAATCTCAGCTCTGCTACATCATCTCTGTGCACAGACATTCATGTCTGTACACAGGGAATGAGCAGACTGAGAACAATCTCAGCACTGCTACATAATGTCTGTGAGCAGGCGGGCTCTAGGACCCTGGAGCTGCACAGAGAAGACAGCTGGACTCGGCTCGCAAAGAAACAGCAGTTACTTTGCGAGTTTCCCTGCTATCACTGGCACAGTAGCGAGTTTCCCTGCTATCACTGGCACAGTAGCCGAGTCTAATGCAAACAATGGCAATCCTAGTTTTGTCAGCGTTTCTGACAAAACTAGGATTGATATTGATTTGCATTGGACTCGTGCGAGTAATCACTGGGAAACTCGCAGAGTACCGAGTCCTGCGAGTCCCTTACTACTCGCCGAGTAACGAGTCCTAGCGAGTAGATTCGCCCATCCCTAAATACCACTACAATAAGGCTGGGGTTCCACATAAGCCCTCAGTCCGTTTTTGGCTTCAGTTTTCTCTTTTTTTTTTTCTAAGTCCAAAAACTGACAGAAAACGGATTGGATGTAATAAACACCCTGTCCGTTTTTCTCTGGAGCTCCAAACATTGCCCTGTCCGTTTTTGAGTCAAAAACGTTGCATGCAACGTTTTTGGCATCATTTAAAAAACGCATGCGTTTTCATGCGTTTTTTTTTAACATGGGGCCCTATGGGAAACGCATGCGCGAACGCATGCAAACGCGCATTTGCGTTTGCGCATGCGTTCGCGCATGCGTTTTTTTAATGAAAATTCCAAAAACGTTCAGGAGTGCAGGAGGCTCAAAAAGCACCCAGAAAAAAACGGATTGGTGATGAAAATCACTTCCAAAAACGGATTTCTATGTGTGACCACAGCCTAAGAGAGAACGGTCTCTCTGACATGCACTTCAGCCAGGGACTAACAATGTCCTGCAGCCACCATATAAGATTTTGTTACCACCATTGCATATCAAGTTGGGCCTAATGAAGAACTTTGCAATGGCAATGGATAAAAATGAAAAAGCATTCAGACATCTCATTGATAATTTTCCAATGTTGAGTGAAGCAGAGATAAAGGATTGGGTCATTAGTAGACCTTAGATCTGTAAACTTCTTCAAGATGATAAGTTTCTCCATTTGTTGCAGGGCAAGTTAAAGGCTAAATGTGTAGCATTCACATTAGTGGTAACTAAGATTTTTGAAACTCAATAGCAGATAACTAGAAGCAGTTGGTGGAATATCTCCTCAAAACATAAATATTTTGGCTTTATCATGTCCTTAAAGATTCAATTCTTACATTCGCATCTAGACCTTTATCCACCAAACTTCGGAACAGAGAGCAGCGAACACGGTGAGAGGTTTCCCCAAGATATTGTGGCTATATAGAAAAGATATCAAGGAAAATAGAAAATTCATCAACACGTATAGATTACTATTGAACAATTCTAAGGGATGATCCAGGATTACTAGAGACAAGCAAAAATGAGTCATCAGTGAATGAGGATCTCAAGTTCTTGTGCAATTTCTGTTACTAATTGTAATTCACAATAGTAATTAGACATGATTTAGTTATTTGAATTGTTGCAAAGTTTCCTCTAAATAAATATCAGAAATGGCCTAACAAAATATTCTGCATCCTTATATTTGCAAAAATAATAATGTATCCAAGTACTGAAACTTTATGTATTAATTATATGTAGCAGTAAAAGAAAATATCTGATGTCACAGAAGCAAAGAACCAACTAAAAAATGTAATTATCAGATGTGAAGTCAATCGGTCAAAATCATTAAGAAATGGCTCATTCCATAACGGAACTTCGCAACTTTTAAATATATGTAGAACAGTGTAATTCTATACAACTTGAACTGAAGTTTTTACCTGAGCATTAGTATCATTTAGGCTTAAAGGGAACCTGACAACTCGTTTATTCCCCCTCTCCTATCACTATCTGTCCCTGCACTTTGTGAGCTTATCCCTAATCATCCCTCACTGACCTAAAGGGGCTCTATAATGGTTTAGAAAAATGACTTTTAACTTACATACAATCTCCATCTAGGAGACTGGAAAGGCATGCTCCGGGCTCCATTCTCCCCTCCTCATCAGCATTCTGTATGCCCCGCTGGGTGTCCTCGCTTTTGCTCTTGTTCTGCCTTAGTTTTGAAATCCCCTCCTCCCTTGTGATGTAAGACGTCATATCCAGCCCGGTACATTCTGGGCCTAATCATGTGATCGGCCAGATGAATTGTGGGCCTGATCACATGATCATCCTAGTGCATTGTGGGCCTGATGACATGATCGGCTTGGCTTCGGCGCATGCGCAATGCACATATTGAAGCCAGGCCGATCACATGATCTAGCCCACAATGCACTGGGCCGATCATGTGATCAGTCCCACAATGCACTGGGCTGATCACATGATTAGGCCCACAATGCACCGCACTGGATATGCCCGGCGTTTTACATCACAAGGGAGGTGGGAATTTCAAAACTAAGGCGGAACAAGACAAGAAGTAAAGATGCCCAGCGGGGCATGCAGAATGCTGATGAGGAGGGGAGAATGGAACCCAGAGCCCACCAAGTTAAAAGTCATTTTTCTAAACCATTATCGGGCCCCTTTAGGTCAGTGAGGGATGGTTAGGGATGAGCTCACAAGATGCAGGGACAGGTAGTGATAGGAGAAGGGGGAAAACGAGGTGACAGGTTCCCTTTAACCATGTATCGTCTGAATAGAGCAGCAAAGGAATGGACAGCATTTACCTGAATTGAATTACCGTATATACTCGTGTATAAGCCGACCCGTGTATAAGCCGACCCCCCTACTTTTGCCCCCAAAATCTTGGAAAAACTATTGACTCGTGTATAAGCCGAGGGTGGACCCCAGCACAGGTATACAGCCCCCAGCAGTGTGGTATACAGGCCCCCCCGATGGTATACAGGCCTCCCCAGTGGTAGTATACAGCCCCCAACAGTGTGGTATACAGCAGCCTCCCCAGTAGTATATACAGGCCCCAGCAGTGTTACAGCAGCCTTCCCAGGGTTATATACAGCAGCAGCAGCACCAGGGGTATATACAGCAGCAGCAGCCCCAGGGTATATACAGCAGCAGCCCCAGGGTATATACAGCAGCAGCCCCATGGTATATACAGCAACAGCCCCATGGTATATACAGCAGCAGCCCCATGGTATATACAGCAACAGCCCCATGGTATATACAGCAACAGCCCCATGGTATATACAGCAACAGCCCCATGGTATATACAGCAACAGCCCCATGGTATATACAGCAGCAGCCCCATGGTATATACAGCAGCAGCCCCATGGTATATACAGCAGCAGCCCGAGGTATACAGGCCCCCCCAGGCTATATACAGCAGCAGCCCGAGGTATACAGGCCCCCCCCAGGCTATATACAGCAGCAGCCCGAGGTATACAGGCCCCCCAGGCTATATACAGCAGCAGCCCGAGGTATACAGGCCCCCCCAGGGTATATACAGCAGCAGCCCGAGGTATACAGGCCCCCCCAGGGTATATACAGCAGCAGCCCGAGGTATACAGGCCCCCCCAGGGTATATACAGCAGCAGCCCGAGGTATACAGGCCCCCCCAGGGTATATACAGCAGCAGCCCGAGGTATACAGGCCCCCCCCAGGCTCGGGAAACCTGTAAAGGAAGATGATTATACTTATCACTGTCCGGCTGCCGTCCCCGCTCTGCATCGCGCTCCTCCATCTGCATCGCGCTCCTCCATCTTCCGGCTTCCGACTTCCTGTGTTCTGCGCCGACAATGACGTCATTCTCGGCGCCGACAGGAACCCGGAAGATGGAGGAGCGCGATGCAGATGGAGGAGCGCGATGCAGAGCGGGGACGGCAGCCGGACAGCGATAAGTATAATCATCTTCCTTTACAGGTTTCCTGAGCCTGGGGGGGGGCCTGTATACTGATGGGGGGGCCTGTATACCTCTGGGGGGGGGGGCGCCCGTATAGTGACTCGCGTATAAGCCGAGGGGGTAACTTTTCAGCCCAATTTGTGGGCTGAAAAACTCGGCTTATACGCGAGTATATACGGTAGGTTTTGTTCACATCACATGTTTAATGCGTAAAAATGAATATGATGTCTACATGTGTAATATAGGGCAAGAGTGGGACATAATGATATATATGTTTCTGAGAATAACTTATACGTTATTCATGTAAATCCCTAGTCTTTCACATTGTAAGCATCCCTTGGGAGGTCCACCTTAGTGATTGACAGCTAACTTAAAGATTCAAAGAAGCTTTATTGTCAGGACTAAATACACATCTGTTTTGCCAAAGCAAGTGTATAAAAGGGAATGCGGATAGGGACTGTGGGGATGTTGGGCAAGGACTGTAAGGAAGGTGGATCCAGGGTGGGGGATATAGAAGTCCATGTAATAGGGAAGGTGAATGGAGGCAGATCCAGGGTGGGGGTTATAGAAGTCCATGGCATATCATAGTTCTCTTTCTCGCAGTCTATGACATTCGCTCACATACCGGGCTGCTAACTCTATGTACTGTGTTGAAAAGAGAGTGATCCACATGACAGAAACTCTTAATACAAATTTTGATTAATGCATTGTGAAAGCTGTGCTTGAAAGTTTGTGAATCCCTCAGAATTGCATAAATTAGATGAAACCCTACGTCAGATTTTAACACAAGTACTAACAGTAGAAAAAAAGAAGTAAATCAAAGTAATGACTAGGGATGGGCGAATCTACTCGCTAGGACTCGTTACTCGGCGAGTAGTAAGGGACTCGCAGGACTCGGTACTCTGCGAGTTTCCCAGTGATTACTCGCGAGTCTAATGCAAATCAATATCAATCCTAGTTTTGTCAGAAACGCTGACAAAACTACGATTGCCATAATTTGCATTAGACTCGCGAGTAATCACTGGCTACTGTGCCAGTGATAGCAGGGAAACTCGCAGATAACTGCTGTTTCTTTGCGAGCCAGTCCAGCTGTCTTCTCTGTGCAGCTCCAGGGTCCTAGAGCCCGCCTGCTCACAGACATGATGTAGCAGTGCTGAGATTGTTCTCAGTCTGCTCATTCCCTGTGTACAGACATGAATGTCTGTGCACAGAGATGATGTAGCAGAGCTGAGATTGTTCTCAGTCTGCTCATTCCCTGTGTACAGACATGAATGTCTGTGCACAGAGATGATGTAGCAGAGCTGAGATTGTTCTCAGTCTGCTTATTCCCTGTGCATAGACATCTATATTTATGCACAGGGGATGTAGCAGAGAGGACATCGCGTTTTGGACTGCGTCGGACGGAAGAGGATTTTTTTAATTAAAGATGGAGTCCCTAATGGCTTTTTTTTTTATTTCTAATAAAAAATTTTCCTTGTGTTGTGTTTTTTTTAAAACAATTTAATAGAAATTCATGGTGGTCATGTCTAATATTGGCGTGACCGCCATAAATTTCGGGCTTAGGGCCAGCTGATAATACAAAGCTGGCCCTAACCTCTTTATTACCCAGCGTGCCACCGCTACCAGGGCCGCTGGAAGAGCGGGGTTCAGCGCCAGAGGATGGCGCTTCAATGAACGCGCCATCTTCTGGGGCGGCTGCGGGCTGCAATTTGCAGCGGGGGGTGCCCAGAAAGCTTGGGCATCCCTGCGCTACGGATTCCAGCCCCCAGCTGCTTAGCTGTACCTGGCTAGACATAGAAATTGCGCGGAGCCCCACGCATTTTTTTTTAATTATTTCATGAATTTCAGAGTCAGAGTCTCAGAGTCAGAATCTCAGAATTTCATGAAATAATTAAAAAAAAATGCGTGGGGCTCCGCGCAATTTCTATGTCTAGCCAGGTACAGCTAAGCAGCTGGGGGCTGGAATTCGCAGCGCAGGGATGCCCAAGCTTTCTGGGCACCCCCCGCTGCAAATTGCAGCCCGCAGCCGCCCCAGAAGATGGCGCGTTCATTGAAGCGCCATCCTCTGGCGCTGAACCCTGCTCTTCCAGCGGCCCTGGTAGCGGTGGCACGCTGGGTAATAAAGAGGTTAGGGCCAGCTTTGTATTATCAGCTGGCCCTAAGCCCGAAATTTATGGCGGTCACGCCAATATTAGACATGACCGCCATGAATTTCTATTAAATTGTTTTAAAAAAAACACAACACAAGGAAAATTTTTTATTAGAAATAAAAAAAAAAGCCATTAGGGACTCCATCTTTAATTAAAAAAATCCTCTTCCGTCCGACGCAGTCCAAAACGCGATGTCCTCTCTGCTACATCCCTTGTGCATAAATATAGATGTCTATGCACAGGGAATAAGCAGACTGAGAACAATCTCAGCTCTGCTACATCATCTCTGTGCACAGACATTCATGTCTGTACACAGGGAATGAGCAGACTGAGAACAATCTCAGCTCTGCTACATCATCTCTGTGCACAGACATTCATGTCTGTACACAGGGAATGAGCAGACTGAGAACAATCTCAGCTCTGCTACATCAGGCAGCAGGCGGGCTCTAGGACCCTGGAGCTGGGGCAGCCAGAACACAGAGAAGACAGGATCTTATCTGTGCGAGTCAGCGATTACTTACAAAGTAAACGAGCAATGCAAATAAATGACAAAACTAGGATTGCTTCAGGCTGAAGCTTCCGAGACACATCTGCGATTTGTAAATCTCACACTACTCGCTATTACTCGCTTCCCCATTCATTAACATTGGACTCGCTAGACTCGCAACGAGTAGCGAGTCCTGGGCTCGGACTCGCTAGAGTCAAGCGATTCCGAGTAATTTAGGATTCGCCCATCACTAGTAATGACCCAAAAATAATAGATTTTGTATTTTTTTGATTAAGAAAAATTATTCAATATCACATGTTTTTGAATGGTTAAGGTATGTGAACCTTTATGATTACCAGATAATTTAGATTTTGTGGTTTTTAATCAATATGATATTTTATCTAAAGAATAGAGATTTATTCATGGGAATCTATCAGTTAAAAATCCTTATGTAACTAACATAATTTTCTAATTCCTCTAGTGAATCTTTTTCCATTCATGTATTTCTTTTATTTATACTCCCCCAATCATCTATAAGAGATTCATTACATCTGTCAATCACAGTGAGTGATCACTTACTTCTTTGTTGCACACTCCCCAAAGAATGAATATTCATGTAGTGACAACACTGCACTGCATGCAAGGAAACTTTAGTAGAAATCACTCACAGGGGAGGGGGCTTTATCCTCCTGTCTGCTCTCCTTGTATTTAGCAAAATGAGTGTTCAAATAAACACATAGAATCTCGCACAGCATGGCTTGTGCTCAGAGCAACAAATGGAGGAGATTGCCTTTCCTAGTTGAGCTTTCAGATATCAGAAATGTGCCTGCCATCTCTAACACACTCTCCCTCCACCCCATCAGATGCAGTTTGCAGGACAGGAAAATAAAATTAGAAGGCACAGAGCACAGGGGGAGAGAATGCCAGCCAATAATAAATGAACAAGTAAATACTGCGGACTAGTCAGGAGTGAAAGTACTGGATCAGACTAGTAAAGCTAAAGACCTGCAGGGTGTGAAGGTGCTTATAGCAAGAGAACTACAAAGGGTACAGTGATGATTTTTATATATTCTGAAAGGGCTGCCCAGGTACTATTAGTATTACACTGAAAAACTACTTGACGAAGTCCCTTTAAGGGCTGATCTTCAGAATATATTTGCGAAAATGTATCAGATGATGGGAGGAGATTTCTGTTCCTGCTCATCAGGTTACAAAATATCTCTAAAGAGTTTGGACAACCAACAAAAATCATTCCAAGAGCAAGCTATATAACAGTCTGACAAATCAAAAAGGAACCCAAGGTAAACTCTAAGTAACAAAAGGCCATTCTTACATTAGCTAATGTAACTAATATTTAACGAGTCCACCATTATAATAATGTACTGTATAATAATGAAGAACACCAAAATATTATGGGATTAATTCATTTTTCCAGAATCCTCTCCTTCTGTCTGCCGAGTGCCAATCCAATTGTTAAATATGTAGTTCAATCATGTATGTCAATTTTTTCTAAAGGGAAATCAAGCACTGGCAATCAGCTGTTATTGATGGGTTGATACATTTCTGCCAAGACATTTCTGATCCAGCTGCAGGGTAAACATAGCATTGCATGGCAGCTAGTCAAATAATTGGCTGTTCATGTTAGGCATGGAAGAGTAGGTCTGACAAAGTAATAGGGTAGCTCTCTAGTCGGGCTCATAGAGGGTAAAAATGTATAGCTATTTCTTTTTTCTGGTCAATGTATCAATATTGGCATGGTTTTCATTGCAGTCTTGGTGTTTACATCGGAATGATGCTCGTAAAGAATGGAAGTCATTGGAGAAAGTCATTGAACTTTCGAATATACAATCTGTCTCATCTCCAATGGATTGGGTAAACGCCTACAGGACTTGGCCATACGTTATCAAACAGGTCCTCTAAGTATGTGTCTCCTTTTCTAATCAATACTCTACCAGCCCAGGGTTACTGCATTTCTTTAGTAATTGGACTTTACACAAAGACAAAGAGGTTTAGAAAAACGTATTCCTGAAGTGAAATTTACAATACTGCAAACTAGCTTAAAATTCACAAATATTGTAAAATATGGATGAAAATCATTAAGAAAAAATCATTATGAAACATGTTAATGAAAGAGGAAATGATAATAGTGCAATTACCTGAGCTAAGTATCATTAGCAATTAACCAATTAGCTTCTGAAGAAAGCAGCATAAAAAGTTTAGACGTCCTTCTCTAAATTGAATTATACTTTACTCCATATACAATGATAGAATAGTTAAAGGAATTGTTCTCTTTCAATAAAAGGTAATCCCCAACTTCAGGCTATGATAAAGAAACAAATTACCTATATACTCACTTGCGCCGAGTCTTGCCACTGCTCCCTGGGTCTGGCTTTGCCTTGCATCACTGATGTCTTGGCAGCCAATCAGTGTGCTCAGCAGCCTTTTTCTCTACCTGGGAACGCCCTGTTAAGAGACAGTGAGCTCCCTGATTGGCTGCCCATCTGTCGATGTGATGTCAGCACCACAGTCAAAGCTAGACAATGGGAGCAATGGAGCAACTCACTAGTGCACCTGAGGATCTTTACCAACGGCAAGAGTCTCCAGTGACCACAGAATAGTTTGGTATGTATAAATCCCCTGCTTTTTATTTTCTTCAGTTAAAAAGACATGATGCAGGGAGCGTTTCGACTACAAAGTTGAATCATGGATTAAGACTTTGTAATTGAAACGCATGGGATTTCCTTTCCTTCACCACTAGGGTACCCACTACCTGCATCATGTCTTTTTAAAAAGCAGTGGTTTTATACATACCTATCCTTCCTCTGTTCACGGTTGTTATTGGACTTCTATCCGCCGGGACTAGGGTGACTCCGGGCAGAGGTGTGGTGATCGTATACTGGGGTGATCTAGGGGTGAGCTGAACCTTTCTTTCTATCTTCAGGATCTTTGGTGCTTCTTGAGAAAATGAAGAATCATGACGTCCTGCTGGGCATCGCCAGAACATTAGATTGGGGCAGCAAGATGGGACACGTAAGAAGTGGTACAAGATGAGGTTATTTTTTGTTTGTGTGCGTTTTGAGAAGAATTAGAGAAGAATAATAAACAGGAGGGGTACTCATAAGGGTATTATCTGGTGGTCTAGTGGAAGGGGGATAGGATTTTGCACTAGCCTGTCCTAGTTGTACTGAAGAATGTGGTGTTTTTCCACACACCGAGTGGTCCCCAGCACTTCCGGGTAGCAGCGGATCATGTAATGATGACATCACCACAGGTCCTGTGCACCAAGGTCCTCAAGGTTAGTTCTCCCAGTGGTCTTCTCTCCCGCAGCACCATCCCTAATCCCTCAAGTGGGACAACAGCAGCTGAACATTAGGAAACTAGTGTGTCCTGGCACCAGAAAAGAAACCAGAGAGGATGCTGAGTCTTAGGGTCATTTAATCAATCACAACGCGTTTCGGCGGTAATGACTGCCTTCTTCAGGTGACGGTCGGCATTCCCGCCGAAATGCGTTGTGATTGTTTAAATGACCCTAAGAACCACCATCCTCCCTGATTTCTTCTCTGGTGCCAGGACACACTAATATCTTAATTTTCAGCACCACAAAATCTGACATTGATTGGAACTCGTTATTATTTTTCTCCATCCTCAAAACCATCGCTAATTTTAAGAATCCAAAAACAAAAACCAAACAGATCGCAACTTGTTTCCTATCAACAAACTTCACTAATGAGATAAACTGACAGAACATAAAAGGCCATTGAACAGAATTGTTTTTGTAACATGAAGTACTTGCTTGGCTGTTGTATGGTCGATGGATATAAGACGCGGCACATCCCAGCTGTTCAACAACACAATTGCAAAATTACATAGAAAACAGTAAACCACTAAATCACTCCGAGAGCCAATGAACAGGTGGTGGCAAATAGTTTACTTAGCAGATGGCAAGACTTTAATTCTTTAAATATTGCCATGTACTTTCATAAAGAATTCATATTTTTAGCGGAAAACTATTACTTATCTCAATTTTAATGCTATAGCCAAGTAAAAATGGAGGACAAAAAGTTTGAAGGTTAATGAAGACGTCTCTTCGTTGCTGCGTTGGTTTTTATGTTATTTGATTTTTATTTTACTTGACTCAGAAAATGGAAAGATAAAAATGCGTAGGATTTTCTCAGGGCATTCCTAGCACATCTGTCAGTTCTCTACGCTCTTGTTCAATATGCTGTCCAGAGCGCGAGATGATAGTTCATCTTAATTTCGTCTGATGGGTTGAACTGAACTCTTGTCCTGCTGCAGAGAGGCTGCGTTAATTGCGATGGAATAAGAAACGTATAGCTCTCGCCTTTCTATTCTGTAGTAGAATACAGAAAAGGCAAAACAGAATAGAATTCTTTTGTAGAATGCAGAAAGGTTTATGTCAGACTAATGAACGCACACAGGAGAATTAGAAATACTGGATCACTCTCAAGAATCCCCCAAAAGTATGACTTTGGTATCAGCAGAATAGAGTATAACAAACACTGAGCCATGTAGAGATGTATCAATAATCAACATGGTGTTCATCACGCTACACTAATACTGCACCACAACTCTATATTGTTTGCGTTGTGCATACTGGTGGCTGCTACGAAAAAGGAGCGAACCCTTTGAAGTTTAGGTTTGGGCGGTGGAGCCAAACCTTTTGGCGCACTATTCATGGCCCAAACCTCGATGGTAGCCACTGATTGGCAGTTCAGCTCTCCGCCCACATTCAACCATCCATAATTTAAACACTTCTGGGGGTTGGAGGGTGGGGACACATGCTACACCCAAAAACTGTGCTCTTAAGCCCAGATCGAGCCGATCAAACAATGCAAGCGGCTCAGACTGCGCCAACCACCAACTGTACCCGATCACAGTCAAGCTCATTCCACTGCTTTGCAAACATAAAACACCCAAACTTTGAACAGGTTTGCTCAACACTGAGAAGTTTGGCTAAGTGAACGGCACCTTCAAAGATTTGATCATCTCTAGCTGCTACATCTGTATGTCATAACTACTGTATTTGAAACAAAAAATGGAGGACGTGACGAAGAAGACAAAACTTTTAAATTGTGCTACAATATTCCATGTTTGCATGCTGTTCACAGTATCTATGAGATCGCTAGAATTCTCATTAATCTCCAAAACAGATCTTTAAAATGCCCTGCTTGAATTAGTCTTTGTTCACGTGTTTTCAGATCTCTGTTCTTAAGATCAGTGGGATTTCAATATTTGGACAACCAGTGATTACCACATTATTCACTGCCCTGTGGCCAGGAGACTATTAGAGTTTGGAATATCCCTTTAATCTAAAACAAAAGTTTTGTTTACAAATAACATATGGTTTTGTGTGTACAGCTCTTGTGCAAGCCTATATGTCTCCATGGTAACAGACTACAATAAAGCTTTTGTAGTCTGATGTTGCAGTCATGTGTTACTTCTTTAAACCATTATCAATATCTTGCCTACCTGCTGAACACAGTATGCTGCAGACTGCTGCTCACTATTATTAGTAATAATAATAAATCTTTATTTATATAGCGCCAACATATTCCGCAGCGCTTTACTATGTAGGGGTTAGAGTACAGAAAATATAATACAGTAAGTAATTACAGTAGAGAACAAATACAGTACAATAATTGGATACAAAACAATAGGCATAGATTCAATGTAAAAAAGAAAATACAATAAATATAGCAAGAAATGAAGGTGACCCTGCTCAAAAGAGCTTACAATCTACAACGAGATAGGGGTTGCACAAGGTACAGGGGCTTATTGCACTGATGGTCCAGGCATCTTGAGGAAATGGGGCATAGAAATAAGCTTACATGAATGGTCATCAGACAGTCTGTGTAGACATTTTTGGTTTGGTAGAGTTTGTAGAAGAGTAATGTCCAGAGGATAGCCCATTCACTGTCTACAGTACAAAAGACTTCTATTAGGAAGTATGATAGGCTGCCTTAAAAAGATGTGTTTTTAGGGATCGTCTGAAGCCATGCAAGTTGTGGATAGTCCTGATTTCTTGGGTAAAGCATTCAGAACACTGTTCTGTCCTAATGTCTTCTTCTCGCTGCTTTTTTAGAGTTTGACAACCTGGGATAGCAGTGCATGCAGCGCTAACATATAAGTGTTTAATCTATGCAATATCTATGCAGTTCTGCAGGTGCCAGTGCCTGGGTGCACCAGAGAATCATCCGGTCCTCCAATGGGTCAGTCCAACCTTGCAAATAGTTGTAACCCATAAGGGTTAAGCACCAGAAAGACTGACTATTGCTGCATTTTGCTAAACTATAAATGCTATGATAGATTCATCAGGGAGTCTCAAGTTGGTCTGAATAAGTTGTCAAACTGCCAAGTGTAATAGAAGGGTTAATATTTTTCTGTATCCATTCTCTGTATATTCTTTCTTGTGTATAATATGGTTACACTTGTTAGCATCTTAGAACTTTTTTTTCATACTTAGCCTAGTCTTCTAGTCTGTAGTCAAGGTTTATACATTTTGTCATTTCATCCACAATGTTCCAATGTTCCAATGTTTAGAACGTTCTGAGATCTAGACAAATCTGTATTAACTATGACTCAAGCAAGCAACGCATGTATGCAAATAAAATTGTGAAGCCTATTGCCCCATCCAAGGTACAACTGTCATTACATTGCAGTCTGGTGTCTGTATTTATCATCTGTGTCATCCCTAATGAGGTTGACTACACGTCCTAGTGTTGTCCTGTCATCCCTGATTCGCCATCTCATCCAGGCTAGATACAGAGTTGGTGAGTTCCTGGGGACATTCCTACTTCATATCTACTGCCCTACCCTAATGCGAAAGCCTCAAGACAAAATGATCCAAAACTGATGACAGGTTTTAGGTTTTCTTCCACCCATCATAAATCTATGTCCCAGATTAGCAGAAAATGATTCTGAGTTTACCCAGCTTATTAAATGTAAAATCTGTACATGATAGAAGGAAAATGCAGTATTGATTTCTTATAAATTGTTCTTCCGTGAAAAGAGGTGAGCAATACAACTTTCATCAGCCAACAATAGCTTCAGAAGAATCATGAAGAAGCGATCTTTTGGAGTAAATCAGGACTATCACTTCAGAGAAATATATAACACTAGTGATGAGTGAGTACCAAAATATTCGTAATTGCTATACTTGTAACGAGTACTTTGTAATACTGGTGTATTCATTTCGAAAAACAAGTACAATGTAAGTCAATGGGGATTGTGAGTAATTTTCTGTTGGACCCTACAAAGAGGTCTAGGAGGACTGTAAAAAGGCAAAAATGGCTGAAACAGTACTCAAACTGCATGGGAACAGTAGGCACACATGATGCACACTGTCTGCATACTGTTCTGCCATACAGCTATGACAGAACCTAGTGAAGATAGATAGATAGATAGATAGATAGATAGATAGATAGATAGATAGATAGATAGATAGATAGATAGAATAACAGGTAGATTGGGCTCAGCAGACTTCTGTTGCTGCTCCCGGGGCCTCAGTCTCTCGCGCTCCTGCTGAATTACTTCCAGGTCAGCTCAGACTCCCGCTGAATCACTTCCGGGGCCGCCTATTAAGCTACTTGCATATTCACTGCACTGTCAGACAAACAGCTAATAACAGATGCTCACACTCTGTGAGAGTCTCTGTGATTGGCTGTTGTAATCAGAGTGCATTTCCACCATCTGCACAGTGATTGTGCTTGGTTGCCAGTGTATGGCAAACAACCTGCCATTATAGGGTGTTAAATAATTAATAAAAAAAACGCATGAGTGGGGCTTCACAGTATTTTTAAGTCTAGCCCGATGATAGCTGACACCTGTGAGCTGCCACCCTCAGCTGCCTAATTTTACCTTGGCTGGCAAAAAAATGTCTGGGCTCTGCCCTATTTTTATTTGCCAGCCAAGATAAAACTAGGCAGCTGAGGCCTGGTATTCTCAGGGGGATGAGGGACCATTGTTTTAGGGCCCCCTATGCTAAAGAATAGAAGCCCCCAGCTGCCCCTGAAAATGGCACATTAATAATAATCGCCAATTCCAGGCTCCTAACCAGGCTCTTCCAGTGGCCCTGGTGACAGGTGGCACGCTGAGTAATAAGGTGTTAATACCAGTTTTGTTTTACCAGCTGGTACTGTGAAGCCCCACATTTTTTTTTTAATAATTTATTTATTTAATACCCTATAATGGCAGGTCGGTTGCTGTACACTAATGTGTATGGCAACCAAGCACAATCACCATCCAGATTGTGGAAATGCAGTCTGACTACAACAGCCAATCACAAAGGCTCTCATGGAGTGTAAGCTTCTGTGATTGGCTGTTTGTTTGACATTGCAGTGAATATTCAAATAGCTTATGGAAGGAATTCAGTGAGTGACTTGGTGGGGAATATGGGGAGATACGGAGAGGTAGGGTTTGAAATTGTTGGAAATTAGATAGACAGTGGGTGGCAGGGACTTTTGATGGGGATGTGAGGGAGACATTGGGTGGCAGGGAATATTGATAGGGATTAAAGGGAAACACTGTGAGGCAGGCAATCTTGGTAATAATTAGAGTGAGAAACTATCTGGTAGGGGCTGGTGGTGAAGTTTGAGGGACACACTGAGTAGCATGGGATCTTGAAGGGGATTATGGGGACTAACTCTGGATGGCAGGGATATTAGTGGTGATTAGGTTAAAACAGTGAGCGGGAGGGGCCACTGAAAAACTGATTTCCTTGAAGAAGCTACCTGTGCGAAACACAACGAGGCAGAGTCTTATGAGCTCTAGGACCTTCCTGTAGGAATACTAAGGAAGTAAATCAATTGACGTGTGTATTTAGCTCAGCCCCGCAGAGGAGTCCATTTAATATAAGAGCTGGACAATATGGAAAAAAAGGAAGATAGGCAGCGTGGACTAACACTACTAGTCCTAGCCTCATAGCATTGCCGCCACCAGTTTGTAAGCTTGAAATGCCTGATCTAAAATAAATAAAATAAGAGTGAGTCACAATATGGGAGATCAAATCAAAATATAATGGACAATATTTACAGTTGTGGCCAAAAGTATTGACACCCCTGCAATTCTGTCAGATAATACTCAGTTTCTTCCTGAAAATGATTGCAATCACAAATTCTTTGGTATTATTATCGTCATTTAATTTGTCTTCAATGAAAAAACACAAAAGAGAATGAAGCAAAAAGCAAAACATTGATCATTTCACACAAAACTCCAAAAATGGCCCAGACAAAAGTATTGGCACCCTCAGCCTAATATTTGGTTGGACAACCTTTAGCCAAAATAACTGTGATCAACCGCTTCCGGTAACCATCAATGAGTTTCTTACAATGCTCTGCTGGAATTTTAGAGCATTCTTCTTTGGCAAACTGCTCCAGGTCCCTGATATTTGAAGGGTGCCTTCTCCAAACTGCCATTTTTAGATCTCTCCACAGGTGTTCTATGGGATTCAGGTCAGGACTCATTGCTGGCCACCTTAGAAGTCTCCAGTGCTTTCTCTCATACCATTTTCTACTGCTTTTTGAAGTGTGTTTTGGGTCATTGTCCTGCTGGAAGACCCATGACCTCTGAGGGAGACCCAGCTTTCTCACACTGGGCCCTACATTATGCTGCAAAATTTGTTGGTAGTCTTCAGACTTCATAATGCCATGCACACGGTCAAGCAGTCCAGTGCCAGAGGCAGCAAAGCAACCCCAAAACATCAGGGAACCTCCGCCATGATTGACTGTAGGGACCGTGTTCTTTTCTTTGAATGCCTCTTTTTTTCTCCTGTAAACTCTATGTTGATGCCTTTGCCCAAAAACAGACAACATTCTTCCAAAACATTTTAGGCTTTCTCAGGTAGGTTTTGGCAAACTCTAGCCTGGCTTTTTTATGTCTGGGGTAAGAAGTGGGGTCTTCCTGGGTCTCCTACTATACAGTGTCTTTTCATTCAGACACCGACGGATAGTACGGGTTGACACTGTTGTACCCTCGGACTGCAGGGCAGCTTGAACTTGTTTGGATGTTAGTCGAGGTTCTTTATCCACCATCCGCACAATCTTGCGTTGAAATCTCATGTCAATTTTCTTTTCCGTCCACATCTAGGGAGGTTAGCCACAGTGCCATGGGCTTTAAACTTCTTGATGACACTGCGCACGGTAGACACAGGAACATTCAGGTCTTTGGAGATGGACTTGTAGCCTTGAGATTGCTCATGCTTCCTCACAATTTGGTTTCTCAAGTTCTCAGACAGTTCTTTGGTTTTCTTTCTTTTCTCCATGCTCAATGTGGTACACACAAGGACACAGGACAGAGGTTGAGTCAACTTTAATCCATGTCAACTGGCTGCAAGTGTGATTTAGTTATTGCCAACACCTGTTAGGTGCCACAGGTAAGTCACAGGTGCTGTTAATTACACAAATTAGAGAAGCATCAAATGATTTTCTAAGGGTGCCAATACTTTTGTCCACCCCCTTTTTTATGTTTAGTGTGGAATTATATCCAATTTGGCTTTAGGACAAATCTTTTTGTGTTTTTTTTCATTGAAGACAAATTAAATGAAGATAATAATACCAAAGAATTTGTGATTGCAATCATTTTCAGGAAGAAACTGAGTATTATCTGACAGAATTGCAGGGGTGTCAATACTTTTGGCCATGACTGTATGTACAATTTGGACCATTATTAAAGGTATCTGTTAGGTCAAAAATCCATATGTAACTGATATCATGTTCTAATTCCTCTAGTGAAGCTCGTTCTATTAATGTATTTCTTTTTTTAATACTCCCCCTCCATCCTAAGTAAACTGCAAATAAATAGATTCATTCCATCTGTCAAACACAGTGAGTGATCACGTAATTCTCTGCTGCATACTCCCCAAGGAATGAACATTCATGTAGAGACATCACTGTACTGCCCTAAACTACAAGCATACAACCAAAGTGAAAATGAAAGCAGATGTGAGACACAACGCAGGGGGTAGAGAGGGAATAGCTGCCTGGGATAGAGTGATTAATTAATAAACATGTACATACTGCAAAATATTCAGCAGTAAAAGTAATGGACCAGACTAGAGAATCATCTGCCTGCAAGGTATGAAGATGTTTATAGCAAGAGAACTACAAAGGGTACAGTAACTATTTATACAAACTCTGAAAGGTGTGCCCTGGCACTATTCAAGAGCACTTTTAATATCATACTGAAAAATGACCTGACAGTGTTCCTTTAATTTCTAGACTGATTCCAGTGATAATATGTTTTATCCATATGAAATACAATTACATTATTAAACAGGTTGTCTTAGTTTGGGTAAAAAGTGTCTGCCGTCTATGTGACAGTGAACTACCAAAACATGATGCACACACTATCAGGATTCTTCAGTATCCCTGGTGCAAGCACACAGCAGCATGAATGCTATTTGCATACTTGTGCCCCAACTTGACTTGTTTGTCTTCTCTCGATAGAGTTGAATGGTGAAAAGCCAGATGAGACCACAAGAATGCATATTTGTCACGAGACCAGACGTTCGTATCAGGAATACTGGGAAATAGTCACAGCGTTTCCACAGCACACTGTCATGATTCTGCAGTGACTTCAGACTTTTGTCCCAAGCTTGGAAAATCTCTTTAACAGAGAATTCTAATTTTATCATATAATGTTATTCATTACATAATGAGACACTATACCAGGTCTACACAGGCCATAGATCTCCATAGGCCGCATGCGGCTCTCCAAAGTTTTTGCTATGGTCATTGCAATTCATTGCTGCACTAAAGGGTACTTCACACACTGCAACATCACTAGCGATATTGCTGAAACATCACAGGTTTTGTGACATAACAGCGACCTCTCCAGCAATGTTGCAGTGTGTGACACGTAGCAGTGACCAGGCCCCTGCTGTGAGGTTGCTGATCGCTACAAATTGTTCAGGACCATTTTTTGGTCCTTGTTCTCCCGCTGGTCAGCACGCATCGCTGTGTGTGACAGAAAGTGACCAATGATCAGCGATCTCCCAGCCAATGCCCAGCGCCACACATTAGATGCTGGGCACTGGCAACCAGGGTAAACACCGGGTAACTAAGCATCGCGCTCTGCTTAGTTACCCAGTGTTTACCCTGGTTACCAGCGTCCTCCCGCTTAGACCAGCCTGTAAGCGGGAGGACGCTGGTAACCAGGGTAAACACCAGGTAACTAAGCAAAGCGCGCTGCTTAGCTACCCCATATTTACCCTGGTTACCAGCGATGTCGCTGCTGACTGGTCGCTGGTGAGTCTGCCTGTTTGACAGCTCACCAGCGACTGTATAGACAGAGACTTTCCAGCGATCATGGCCAGGTCGGATCGCTGGTGGGATTGCTGGAAAGTCTCAGCATGTAAAGGGGCCTTAAGCATTGTGATTTATTCATCTACATACAGTGGTTCTGGCACTACGTTTATGTGAATAGAAGATTTTTCCTGGAGCCAAACTCAAGTTTTTCAGATCCTTGTTTATTCGGTGTAAATTTTATAAAAACATCACACAATCCCATATGGGGGAGCAGGAAACACTAGACGCGTTTTGGGGGGACCCCCTTAATCGATTAATGGGGTTCCCCAGAAATGCATCTGGTGTTTCCTGCTCCCCCATGTGGGATTGTGTATTGTTTTTATAAAACTTACACCGAATAAAGAAGGATCTGAATAACTTGAGTCTGGCTCCAGGAAAAATCTTCTATTCATGCTGACCAGTGGCAGCCAATCCACTTTACCTGGAAGCCGAGGAGCCGTAATTGTGGTTGAGCAGCTGTTCCCTCACCCTGACCCTACTATATACTACTTTTATGTACTGATGGTTGTTCTGATGCTGCGTTCATGTACTGGCATTGGATTCACCTTCTATGGCACTTGTGTGGTGAAGGTGGATTTGGTGCTGAATTTGAGTATTAATGGTGGTTCTGGCACTACATACATTCATGTACTGAAGTTGGTTCTGGCAATGCATTCATGCACTGATGATGGTTCTGATGTTGCATTCATGTTCTGACAATAGTTGAGATTCCTCATATATGTACTAACTGGTGTTCTAATGCTTAATTTATGCAAGAAGGTAGTTCTGGTGCTGTATTTATGTGCTGATAGTGGTTCTGATCTAATACATATGTAGCAATCCAAAACATACTTCATGGCTATGTTAAAACATAAAAATCCTGAAAATTTAGAGTTTTGAGATTAAGAGGAAAATTTGGTGAGATTCTGTTGACAAACTTAGTGTAAGTGAGCGTAAGTTCACACTTTTTTCCCCATTCTTTTGAAGCAAAAACTGAGCATAATATCTCCAAATCTTCCTCAAATACTCAAAACTTGCTTCTGATAATATATTCATCTACTGATGGTGGTTCCGGTGATGAATTCATATAAGTATACATTTACATTTTTTGCAGCCAATGGGATTGATTCATTATGGCAATGTGATCCTTGGACTAAAGATATTGTGTGTACACCCCTTATCTATACATTTTTCTAATATACCTTTAGTATCAATTTCTCATGATTCTGCTTACAGTTATTCAGTAAAAACCATCAATCTTTCTTTTCAGTGGATAGAAATACTTCCATCACTTCACCATTGGCTTGATGTACATTAGATGATTCAGGCAAAATAACCAACGTTTATACTTTGTCTGGAGAGGTTTATGCTATATATGATGTGAATTGTAGCTCGTGTCAATTCACAATATTGAATTCAATTTTTATAATGGGAAACTGGAGTCTGTCTATTCATACAAAGTAAAGGTGGATACATTTGTGTATGCAGGTTGTTATTCTTGTCTCCTACACTCATTATATAAATTAGCTTCACAGATTAATAACCATGATGAGATGAGAGAGTGTGATGAAATTTGATTCACCAGATTAGCTTGAATTTGCTTGGGGTAGTTTGACACAAATCACATTTATTAGGTAAATATAACACCTGTGTGGCCATCACATATGTGCTCATTAGAAGTCACATCACTAATGACAGTACTGTATCTAATAAACTAAGCTATTGTGTGTCTATCACATGATCAGGACTGGTTTGTATCCACTAAATATAAGAAAAAAATATTTCTTAATGGACTATGGCAAGAAAAGATATTGCAAATCATGAGAAATTGATATAGAAAATGTCTTAACTTTGATTATTAATGGGGTTTTCTGGTTTCAGTAAACCCCTGTCCGTGCATCTATGGTGCATGTTGGAAGTGCGTGTATGGTGTGGACTCAGGGGGTAAGCTCATCCCATACTCAGCTGGTAGTGATCATGTTTGTTAACCTAATAAATACCGTTGTCAAACTTTGGCAGCGGGAGTTAACACGCTAAGGCATAGGGGAATGCCCTGTTCAGCTCCCATTGGCACATATATGTCATGATCACGAATTACCAATGGTTTGCTATGACTGCTGAGGGTCTGCTGAAGACCCCAGTGCTTGTCATAGCAGCGTTGCTCTGAAACCTGTCTGTGGCTTCAAAGGAAACTGTGACTTCAATATACAGCAATGCTATAGAGCTGTGGATGAGTCCTAAAGCAAGTAGAAATCTATACCTATCACTTTCGAGCATACACTAAAGAATTGGGTGTCCAGTAAACAGACGGTTTTAGACAGAAAAGAGGTCAAAGATTTTAAATTCAGTGTAAAAATAGCATATGAAGCAATTTTAGCATTAAGTAAACAACTTTTTTACCAAAATTTCAGGCCTTAATTAGCCTGTTAGAGTTTTGGCTATTTCACTGTCATCATTAGGAAGGGTCAGGTGATGCAAATTTCACAGCTTTTTAAAAACCCAGCCTCCTCTAACCTTGTGCCAAAAATGCAGCAGCCATGGGTTCTATGGGTTCTTCTAAGCAGCTGTCTTGGCACTCTGAAAATGAAATTGGTGGAGGTCTAAAAAGCAAGAGAAGGCTATAAGGAGATAGCAAAGCGTTTTCAAGTTGCCCTTTCCTCAGTTCAAAATGTAATTAAGAAATGGCAGTTAACAGGAATAGTGGAGGTCAAGATAAGGTCTGGAAGACAAAGAAAAATCTAAGAGCTGCTGGTAGGACTGCTAGAGAGGCAAATCAGAACCACCGCTTGACTACAAAAGACCTACAGGAAGATTTAGCAGACTCTGGAGTTGTTGTACATTTCTCTACTGTTCAGAGACACCTGCACATGTACAAAAATGGTCTTCATGAAAGACTTATCAGAAGAAATCTTCTCCTATATCATCCCCACAAAATTCAGCGTCAGAAGTATGCTAAAAGAAATGTAAACAAGCCTGGTGCATGTTGGAAACCAGTCCCGTGGACCAATGAGGTTAAAATAGAACTCTTTGGCCACAAACATCAAAGGTATATGTAAAGAAAAAGGGCACAAAATTTCAGGAAAAGCATCTCATCAACCAGTAAATGGAGGTGGATCAATCATACTTTGGGGTTATGTTGCAGCCAATGGCACGAGGAATAATTTTGGGGTAGAGGGAAGAATGGATTCAATGAAATTTCAACAAGTTATTGATGCAAACATAACGTCATCTGTAAAAAAGAGGATGGCCTAAAAAGGCACAAGCTGAAGGCTTTACAATAGTCCTCCCAGTCCCCTAATCTGAACATCACTGAAAATCTGTGGCTAGACATCAAATGAGCAGAGCATGCAAGACCAGCCAGAAATCTCACAGAACTGGAAGATGAGCCAGGATCTCAGAGAACTGGAAGACGAGCCAGGAATCTCACAGAACTGGAAGACGAGCCAGGAATCTCACAGAACTGGAAGACGAGCCAGGAATCTCACAGAACTGGAAGATGAGCCAGGAATCTCACAGAACTGGAAGATGAGCCAGGAATCTCACAGAACTGGAAGACGAGCCAGGAATCTCACAGAACTGGAAGATGAGCCAGGAATCTCACTGAACTGGAAGACGAGCCAGGAATCTCACAGAACCAGAAGACAGGAAGACAAGCCAGGAATCTCACAGAACTGGAAAATGAGCCAGAAATCTCACAGAACTGCAAGATGACCCAGGATCTCACAGAACTGGAAGACAGGAAGACGAGCCAGGAATCTCACAGAACTGGAAGACGGGATGGGAATCTCACAGAACTGGAAGACGAGCCAGGAATCTCACAGAACTGGAAGATGACCCAGGAATTGCACAGAACTGGAAGATGAGCAAAGGAATCGCACAGAACTGGAAAATGAGACAGAAATCGTACAGAACTGGAAGACAAGCCAGGAATCTCACAAAATTGGAACACAAGCCAGGAATCTCACAGAACTGGAAGACGAGATAGGAATCTCACAGAACTGGAAGATGAGCCAGGAATCACACAGAACTGGAAGATGACCCAGGAATCTCACAGAACTGGAAGACGAGCCAGGAATCTCACAGAACCAGAAGACAGGAAGACAAGCCAGGAATCTCACAGAACTGGAAAATGAGCCAGAAATCTCACAGAACTGCAAGATGACCCAGGATCTCACAGAACTGGAAGACAGGAAGACGAGCCAGGAATCTCACAGAACTGGAAGACGGGATGGGAATCTCACAGAACTGGAAGACGAGCCAGGAATCTCACAGAACTGGAAGATGACCCAGGAATTGCACAGAACTGGAAGATGAGCAAAGGAATCGCACAGAACTGGAAGATGAGACAGAAATCGTACAGAACTGGAAGACAAGCCAGGAATCTCACAAAATTGGAACACAAGCCAGGAATCTCACAGAACTGGAAGACGAGATAGGAATCTCACAGAACTGGAAGATGAGCCAGGAATCACACAGAACTGGAAGATGACCCAGGAATCTCACAGAACTGGAAGACGAGCCAGGAATCTCACAGGACTTGAAGACGACCCAGGAATCTCACGAAACTAGAAGACGAGTCGGGGATCTCATAGTGATGGAAGACTTTTTCCAAGAAAGGATGAATGAAAATCCTTCAAACAAAAATGAAAAGACTCTTCGCTGGCTACAAAAAGCATTTACAAGCTGTGATACTTGCCAAAGGGGTGCTACTAGCTACTATGCATGGCCAAACTTTTGCATCAGCCCATATTCCTTTTTTGGTCATTTTTAAAATGTAAAAAAGAAAAGATTTTTTTTTTTGCCTACAATACAAAGGAAATGTGTTATCTTTAACTTTATGCCTTTTAGAGATAATTTAATCTTTATCTTACTTAGGCCCTTTTCACATCAGCGTTTTTCGCTGATGTGCGGGCAATCTGGCAGGTGGCGCATAACGGCCGACTTGCGGCCCAGATCCGGCAAGCCCCATGCATTGTCTATGGGGCTTGCGGTCCGATGCGGCAAGTGCGGTTCTGCTGGATGCGGCAGATCCGGCACTTGTGCCCGGGAAAAAAAAACTGTGCTTGCAGCTTTTGTTTTCGTGGCTGCAAGTGCCGGATCCGGCCAATCTGGCGTAACTGCACTTGCTGCACCGGACCGTAAGCCCCATATACAATGCATGGGGCTTGCCAGATCTTGGCCTCAAGTCGGCCGTTAGGCGGTTGATCCGGCAGATGCGGCGCCACTTGCCGGATTGGCCGCACATCATTGAAAAACGCTGATGTGAAAGGGGCCTTAACTTTTCACAATACCAGGAATTTTAACCAGGGGTGCCAAAACCTTTACATGTCACTGTAAATCTGCTTAGCACAGAAAGGCTAGGGTCCCACTTGTGTTTTTTTTTTTTTAAATCCTGGTCCGGTTTTGAGCTTTCAAAAAGCTCAAAATCAGAGCAGAAAACGCTCCTCATAGGAGCCCATTATGGTAACCGGATTGCTTTACAAGTAATCCGGTTACCGACTCCGGATCTGCAGCCTGAAAAATCATGCAGGCTGCAGTTTTTGGAGCGGTTCTAGCATCTGCAATGCGGTAATCGCATTGCTCAGGATGTGTAATCCTGAGCAATGAGGTTACCGTACAGTTTGCTCATCCCTGCTATCTCAGGAATGAGCAAACTGTTAACACTGTCCTCAGGGCCGCAGCATCCATGAGGCGACATGAAGTGTCAGTCTCAGGCGGCGGGCCCTGCTGGTAGACATGGGGCGGCATCTTCAGGAGCGCCTGGTGGTAGTGCGGCCCCCTGCAGATGCCGCTCCTACAGTCCTGGCCGCCGACGCTGCGACCAGGCTTGGCGTATCTGGGGCTGCTGGCGGGGCATCTGCCCCAGGCTCAGTAGACTCCTGCTGCAGCGGCCGCGGTCTCCAAACCCCCCCCCCGTGCGGCTGTGTGAGCCGGCTGTGTGAGCCGGCTGTGTGAGCCGGCTTCATGCTTCACTGTGCCTCGCGCTGACAGGACCTGTGATGATGTCAAAGGAGGGGAGGAGTCAGGCGGGTCACATGATCAGCTCCTCAGTATGCAGCCAGGACTCCACCATGGTGCTGGATGAGGTGAAGTTTATGTGTGGGGCTGAGGATTTACAGTGTAAATTAATGTAGCAGAGCTGTGTATGTATGAGGTATATGGAGTGGAGCTGAGTGTTCAAGGTGTACAGAGTGGAGGTGCGTGTGTATGAGGTGTATGGAGTGAAGCTGTGTATGTACGAGGTGTGCGGAGCGGAATCGTGTGTGTATGAGGTGTGCGGAGTGGAGCCGTGTGTGTACGAGGTGTACAGAGTGGAGCCGTGTGTGTACGAGGTGTACAGAGGGGAGCCGTGTGTGTACGAGGTGTACAGAGTGGAGCCGTGTGTGTACGAGGTGTACAGAGTGGAGCCGTGTGTGTACGAGGTGTACAGAGCGGAGCCGAGTGTGTACGAGGTGTACAGAGCGGAGCCGTGTGTGTACGAGGTGTACAGAGCGGAGGTGCGTGTGTATGAGGTGTATGGAGTGAAGCTGTGTATGTACGAGGTGTGCGGAGCGGAATCGTGTGTGTATGATGTGTACGGAGCAGAGCCGTGTGTGTACGAGGTGTACAGAGCGGAGCCGTGTGTGTACGAGGTGTACAGAGCGGAGCCGTGTGTGTACGAGGTGTACAGAGTGGAGCCGTGTGTGTACGAGGTGTACAGAGTGGAGCCGTGTGTGTACGAGGTGTACAGAGCGGAGCCGTGTGTGTACGAGGTGTACAGAGCGGAGCCGAGTGTGTACGAGGTGTACAGAGTGGAGCCGTGTGTGTACGAGGTGTACAGAGCGGAGCCGTGTGTGTACGAGGTGTACAGAGCGGAGCCGTGTGTGTACGAGGTGTACAGAGCGGAGCCGTGTGTGTACGAGGTGTACAGAGCAGAGGCGTGTGTGTACGAGGTGTATAGAGTGAAGCCACGTGTGTACATTGTGGAGCTGAGAGTGTACAAGGTGTACGGAGCGGAGCTGCATGTGTACGAGACGTACGGAGCGAAGCCGAGTGTGTACAAGGTGTATGGAGCAGAGCCGAGAGTGTACAAGGTGTACGGAGCGGAGCCGCGTGTGTACGAGGCGTACGGAGCAGAGCCGTGTGTGCGAGGCTTTCGCAGCGAAGCCCAGTGTGTACGAGGTGTACGAAGCGGCGCCACGTGTGTACGAAACGGAGCCATGTGTGTACGGTGTGTACAGAGCGAAGTCATATGTGTACGAGGTGTACAGAGCAGAGCCACATGTGTACAACGTGTACGGAGCAGAGCCGCTTGTGTACGAGGTGTATGGAGCAGAGCCGCTTGTGTACGAGGTGTACGGAGCAGAGCCGTGTGTGTACGAGTTGTATGGAGCAGAGCCGCTTGTGTATGAGGCGTACGTGGTGTACGGAGCGGAGTGTGTACTAGGTGTACGGAGCGGAGCCATGTGTGTACCAGTGGTGGCCCCCCCGAGCATGCCGCTCCTATAGTCCCGGACGCCTCTGCCGGCAGCATTCTTCTCCCAAGTCCTTGCCGCCTCTGTCCACCCCTCTGCAGCTCAGCACGGCGGGAACAATGATGTCATCACTTAGCGCCGCTGTGCTGAGACGTGCAGAGCGGCAGAGGAGATGCTGAGGAGAAGAGGTATTTACTTTTTATTTTTTTAATAGTTTTTTTAGTGAGTACACTGATGGGAAACTATGTAATGTACAATATAATATAGGACAATGGGGGTGCAATATACTATATGGAGAACTATTGTGGCCCATTATATTATATGGAAGACTATGGGGGTGCATTATACTATAAGGAAGGCTATAGGGGATGCATTATACTATATGGAGGACTATGAGGGTACATTATACTATATGGAGGACTATGGGGTCCAATATGCTGTATGGAGAGCTATGGGGGTGCAGTATGCAATTTGGGGGTGCATTATGCTATATGGAGGACTGTGGGGGTTCATTATGTTATATGGAGGACTGTGGGGTGCATTATACTATTTGGAGGACTGTGGAGGTGCATTAATCTATATGGAGGACTGTGGGGGTGATTATTCTATATGGAGGACTGTGGGGCTGCATTATTCTATATGGAGGACTGTGGGGTGCATTATACTACATGGAGGAGTGTGGGGGTGCATTATTTTATATCAAGTACTGTGGGGGTGAATTGTTCTCTATGGAGTTCTGTGGGGGTGCAATATGCTATTTGGAGGACTACGGGGTGCAATATACTATATGGAGGACTGTGGGGGTGCGTTTTTCTATATCGAGTACTGTGGGGGTGCATTCTATTTTATAGAAGACTATGGGGGTGCATAATATATGGAGGAATGCGGTATACTATGTGGAATACTATGGGGGTGTATTATATTTAATGGAGCAAATTATACTATATGGAAGCCATTATAATATTTGGAGGGCTCTGTGGGAGGCATGATAATACTTGGAGGCTACAAGGGAGCCTTTATACTTTATGAAGGGCTATTTGAGGGCTGTGTTGGGGGCCATTATACTGTACATAGGTCCATTTTACTACATGGAGGCCTGGGCAGGGGTCATAGTTGGGGATCGTGCTGTACTGGGGTAGTTGCAGGAGGTGCAGTAGGGTCATCATACTGTGCGTGTGGAGGAATGCACTGTGGGGGATCATACAGTGTTTGTGGGCACTTTTGTTGGCATCACACTTTAGAGGGGCAATGAAAGGGGAATCTAGGGGCTTCAGTAGGAGGAAAATTACTTTGTAAAGGCTGACATATTGTGAGAGATGTACCTATGTGACCCAGCCAAATATTGCTTTTGTTGGGGGGTGCCCAATTAGAACTTCTGCTATGGGGCCCTATGATCTCTATGATGCAGGATGCATTGTCCCTCTGCTGCAGGACTGATTGGCCATAACTTAGGCTGGTTTCAGAGTTGCATTTGTGTCTGCATGCGCAGGGCATGCAAACGCAGGGCAAACGCTGCCATACTGATGTGAACGCAGTGGAGATTCTCATCAGTATGGTGCTCGGCCAGTCAATCAGTGATCTCGACGGCGGCCGGGAGGCGGAGATCTGTGGCGGAGATCCTCCACCTCCCAGCCGCCGACGACGAAATTTCAATGTGATCCGCAGCGTTCTCCTGCGCCGCCATGCGGAGGACAGTGCGGATCCATTGAGATCCATGCATTGTTTGTGCACTCGCGGGCACTTGCTGATAAAACAAGCACCTGTGAACGCACAAAAAATGCAACATGTTGCATTTGGAGGGCGGAGGAGGGTGTATAAATTATGTGCAAACATAGGAACGCAGCGTTTGGCTGCGTTCTGTTACGCTTGCGTTCCGAATGCAAATGTGAAATCACCCTTACACACCAGGTCCAGTGCTGCCCCTCGGTACATTCAGGCATCCAGCCATCTTTCTCCTGAGCAGCGGTTGGTCGGTGGTGCTCTTCCCCCTTCCTGCTCCCATATCCTTTGCTCAACCCAATAGGAAGGACCCTGTTATTAATTACATAAAGACAGCCCTGTGTGTGGTGCTTGTGATTGGCTAAGCAATTCGGGAGTAAGTGTGGTCTGTTGGATGGAGAAGAAGCGCCATTTTACCAACTTAGTGCAGTGGCGGCTTGTTGATGCTCAGACTGTAGGTCTTTACCTGTGTTGTGTGGAAGGTGCGGCATGGCGACTTGTCTGAATATCCAGTGCCAGGCAGCTGTCCAGAGTTTTGCAGGCGTGTGCCAGAGGTTGGCAATCAGCTCTGCCTGCAGGACCACGGCTCTGCCAGTTGTCATTATGTGTCTAAATGCTTGTGCCAAGCTGCCATTGCCATTAATGATCCTTGTTCTGGATTCTTCTGTGTGGTTCTTGTATGTGCGTGTGATGGCGCAGACATCTTTGTGTGGACATCTTTTTTTTCTGTTTCTGTAAACTAAAATGTCCACTATTTTGCTCATTTTTACAGGATAAATATAAATCTGTAGGAACCAGATTTATTTTTATCAATTAAAAATTTTTTCTAGGGGGGGGGGGGCGCCGTTTTGCAGTTCGCCTCAGGCAGCAGAGAGGCTTGGTTCACCCCTGACTGTCCTAAAAGATTAAATATTAATAATAATTGTGGGCAACATGTATCTAGGGGGTGCCCACCCCCCTAGAGACATGCTGCCCACTCAGGACGGCATGTCATGGGTTAATAACCCCTGTACAGTAAGCCGGCTACTGTCGGCTCTGTACAATTTTCTCAATGAAGCCGCAGTTCCACTGTCAACTGCGCACATACTATACGTAATGTACGTATAGTATGTGCCACTGTCCAGGGTCCTGTAGGCATTTACAGTAGGTCTATGGCAGTGCGCTGCCCATAGATCTACTGTAAATGCCTACAGAACCTCATTGCTCAGGATTACACATCCGAAGCAATCCAGATACCGGATTGCTGTTGCCTGCAGACATTTTCCATTGAAAATGCGTGTGAAGGCAATTGCGTTCAACACATCCGGATCTGGATGCGGTGAACGCAATTGCCCTAACAAATGTGACCCTAGCCAAAATCTATAAGGGTTTGTCTTTTTAAGGCTATGTTCACATGTTCAGTTTTTAGACAGTTTTTCACATCAATTTTAGCCAAAGCCAGGATTGGGTGATAAATACACAAGTGGTGATGTCTTTCTATTAGGTCACGTGCACATGTAGACTATGTGGTCAGTATTTTACATCAGTATTCACAGGCCAAACCCAGGAGTGGAACAATCAGAAGAAAATATAATAGACACACATCACCACTTCTGTGTTTATCATCCACTCTTAGGCTAGGGTCACACTTGCATGCGTTCTTTAAGGTGCTTTTTGCAGCATGCGTTTTTGGGCTGCGTTTTTGCTGGTAGGTCAGGAGCAGACTTAAAAAACGCATACAAAAATGCATGGTACCATTTAGTGCCATGCGAAAACGCATGCATTTCCCATAGGGTCCATATTAATAAAACGCATGCGTTTTTGAAAAAGCACCAAAAAATGCAGCATGATGCTTTTTTTGGTGATGAGCCAAAAACGCATCCCAAAAATGCATGCCACTTTCACCATTTTTTTTGCATAGGGGCCTATGGATGCGTTTTTGCATGCGTTTTTCACACAATCCAAGTGTGAAAAGCGCATGGAAACCTGCATCCACCCTGCAAGTGTGACCCTAGCCTTAGATTTGGCTACAAACACTGATATGAAAAACTGATCAAAAACTGAATATGTGAACGTGGCCTAAAACAGACATTTATACTCTACAATTAGGGATGGGCGAATCTACTCGCTAGGACTCGTTACTCGGCGAGTAGTAAGGGACTCGCAGGACTCGGTACTCTGCGAGTTTCCCAGTGATTACTCGCACGAGTCCAATGCAAATCAATATCAATCCTAGTTTTGTCAGAAACGCTGACAAAACTAGGATTGCCATTGTTTGCATTAGACTCGTGCGAGTAATCACTGGCTACTGTGCCAGTGATAGCACGGAAACTCGCAAAGTAACTGCTGTTACATTGCGAGCCGAGTCCAGCTGTCTGCTCTGTGCAGCTCCAGGGTCCTAGAGCCCGCCTGCTGCCTGATGTAGCAGTGCTGAGATTGTTCTCAGTCTGCTCATCCCTGTGCATAGACATCTATATTTATACACAGGGGATGTAGCAGAGAGGACATCGCGTTTTGGACTGCGTCGGACAGAAGAGGATTTTTTTAATTAAAGATGGAGTCCCTAATGGCTTTTTTTTTTATTTCAAATAAAAATTTTTCTCTTGTGTTGTGTTTTTTTAACCCTTTATTGGAGATTCTTAGTGGCTGGGTCAAACGTGGCCTGACATTAAGAATCTCGGGCTTAATACCAGCTTGTATAACAAAGCTGGTATTAACCCCTTTATTACCCAGCGTGCTACCGCCACCAGGGCCGCTGGAAGAGCGGGGTTCAGCGCCAGAGGATGGCGCTTCAATGAATGCGCCATCTTCTGGGGCGGCTGCGGGCTGCAATTTGCAGTGGGGGGTGCCCAGAAAGCTTGGGCATCCCTGCGCTGCGGATTCCAGCCCCCAGCTGCTTAGCTGTACCTGGCTAGACATAGAAATTGCGCGGAGCCCCACGCATTTTTTTTTTATTATTTAATGAATTTCAGAGTCAGAGGCTCAGAGTCAGAGTCTCGGAGTCGGAGTCTCCTCAGAGTCGGAGTCTCAGAGTCGGAGTCGCCTCAGAGTCGGAGTCGCCTCAGAGTCGGAGTCGCCTCAGAGTCGGAGTCGTCTCGGAGTCGGAGTCGCCTCGGAGTCGGAGTCGTCTCGGAGTCGAGTCGGAGTCGGAGTCGTCTCGGAGTCGGAGTCGTCTCGGAGTCGGAGTCGTCTCGGAGTCGAGTCGGAGTCGGAGTCGTCTCGGAGTCGAGTCGGAGTCGTCGTCGTCTCGGAGTCGTCTCGGAGTCTGAGTCGTCTTGGAGTCGGAGTCGTCTCGGAGTCGAGTCGGAGTCGTCTCGGAGTCGGAGTCGTCTCGGAGTCGGAGTCGTCTCGGAGTCGAGTCGGAGTCGTCTCGGAGTCGGAGTCGTCTCGGAGTCGGAGTTGTCTCGGAGTCGTCCGAGTCGGAGTCGTCTCGGAGTCGTCTCGGAGTCGGAGTCGTCTCGGAGTCGGAGTCGTCTCGGAGTCGGAGTCGTCTCGGAGTCGTCTCGGAGTCGGAGTCGTCTCGGAGTCGGAGTCGTCTCGGAGTCGGAGTCGGAGTCGTCTCGGAGTCGGAGTCGTCTCGGAGTCGGAGTCGGAGTCGTCTCGGAGTCGGAGTCATCTCGGAGTCGGAGTCGTCTCGGAGTTGGAGTCGTCTCGGAGTCGGAGTCGTCTCGGAGTCGGAGTCAAAAAAATGCGTGGGGCTCCGCGCAATTTCTATGTCTAGCCAGGTACAGCTAAGCAGCTGGGGGCTGGAATCCGCAGCGCAGGGAGGCCAAAGCTTTCTGGGCACCCCCCGCTGCAAATTGCAGCCCGCAGCCGCCCCAGAAGATGGCGCGTTCATTGAAGCGCCATCCTCTGGCGCTGAACCCCGCTCTTCCAGCGGCCCTGGTGGCGGTGGCACGCTGGGTAATAAAGAGGTTAGGGCCAGCTTTGTATTATCAGCTGGCCCTAAGCCCGAAATTTATGGCGGTCACGTCAATATTAGACATGACCGCCATGAATTTCTATTAAATTGTTTTAAAAAAAACACAACACAAAGAAAAATTTTTTATTAGAAATAAAAAAAAAAGCCATTAGGGACTCCATCTTTAATTAAAAAAATCCTCTTCCGTCCGACGCAGTCCAAAACGCGATGTCCTCTCTGCTCATCCCTGTGCATAGATATAGATGTATATGCACAGGGAATGAGCAGACTGAGAACAATCTCAGCACTGCTACATCATCTCTGTGCACAGACATTCATGTCTGTACACAGGGAATGAGCAGACTGAGAACAATCTCAGCACTGCTACATCAGGCAGCAGGCAGGCTCTAGGACCCTGGAGCTGCACAGAGCAGACAGGACTCTTCTCTTATCTGTGCGAGTTTCCCAGCGATTACTTACAAAGTAAACGAGTCCAATGCAAATAAATGACAAAACTAGGATTGCTTCAGGCTGAAGCTTCCGAGACACATCTGCGATTTGTAAATCTCACACTACTTGCTATTACTCGCTTCCCCATTCATTAACATTGGACTCGCTAGACTCGCAACGAGTAGCGAGTCCTGGTCTCGGACTCGCTAGAGTCAAGCGATTCCGAGTAATTTTGGATTCGCCCATCACTATCTACAATGGAAACCTAAATAAATACATTGGACTCCATCATATGGAATGTCCATCAAGTGAAAATAGGGTCAAGCTACAAAGAGGGCCTTGAATGTTCATGGATTACGTTAACAGCTCTTTGGATTTAATTTAATAAAAAAGAAATCAGAGATGCATTGAGTGTACCTGTATGAGTATTTTTAGCCTGACTAGTGTGGTAGCGCTCACCTTACAGGGTTGTGCAGTCCTTGGATACCACCTGAGCAAGACGGATTACCGTAGAAACGCGTTGTGGGATACGGAGGACAAATTAAGTTAAGTTGTATATCCTAATAAGATTCCTGGTCCTCCTCTAGTGCTCCTACAGACCGTTTTTTTGTGCTGCTTTCCCTTTGGATTTCATTGGCATCATGTCATTCTTCATTTCCACTGTAGTGGCGCTACAGATAATTAAACACATCCGGTTACATTTCCCTGCTGATTTCAGATAAATAGTGGACACGGCGGCAGTCTATGTGATCTATCTATGTCGGGGGATCCTTCTAACAATATGAGATTGCCTAAAGTGGACTTTTTCTTTTGGGACAGGGAGATTAGAAGGACGTGATGCCAAGATCTTATTTTCTGGCTTTTATGTATTACTCTTCATAGTAGCAGAATGTTTAAAGTCTAAATGTCAATTCATTGAACAAAAAAAATACTCTGCTGGTTGCTACTGATGGGTCTCATAGCTTCTTTTGTGCCATGTGACATATTTTCTCACATTTTCTGATCTCTTTTAAAAGCTGTATTTTATGGCTGTGTGGCCAGCAGCACATAGGGAGCAGTGCAATGTGATAGCAGAGAAAGAGCAAGAGAGATCCTGAGCTGTGTGAGGAGCCAGCAATGAAGAGGTTAACACAGATCTGATTGAGCAGAGAAGGAACTAGATAGCAGATCAGAAACGTGTACCAAAGAAAGAGGAGTTTGAAATGATCCTGACATTCTGACTGTGTTGCACCCTGAGATAATCTGATACATTGTTTCCTCACCAGCTGCAGTCAGCAGTGTATTCCACACCCCTTTCCCTTATATGGTTACAAGCCCATATTCAGTGTGAAGACGGATCTGACTGAGAATGAACATATGTCTGCTTCACACACAGTCTAGTAGGGACACCTTCAGAAAAGATTTTAAATTGTTCTCAACCTTAATTCTCTGATGAAGTATATTTGAAAGTTTATTAAAATATCTTGCTTGAAATATTATTGAAATGTGTGCAGGATAGGTATTATAATAAAAGTGCCGAAGTGCAGAATATTCTCACTGATAGCTAAGGTGGAGATATTAGTTGGACCAATATGTCCCAGCTCCTAGTCCTATTAGGACATTTTCGGTTTATAATCTCTTTCTTCTGAAAAAATAGCTTGCCTCTTTAGATGTTAAGTCATTGTATAGAAACTACAGGCTGCAAAAGTATGAAAACAGCACCTGACTAAGCTAAATTCAAGAAGAAAAAGTGAAACACAGGCTACATAAAAAAATCATTAGTTTTATTTAATTAATTAAAATGTAAATTAATGAATAAACATAAAATAACAAGGTAACTCAAAATTTGGAACACATAATGGGCCACAGAAGTAACATATCTAATATTATCAATAAATAATGATGTATAAATAACCACAGTATATTTTAATAATCATATAGTACAATATATTTGTAGCAAAGTTATACCATAGCATCAATGGGTATAAAAGCTACTGATATTTAGAAATCCAACTTCTATCTGGCCACATATTCTATCATCCAAATGTGTGTTTCGCTCACCTTTGTCAGGGGGTGTAATTAGTGACAGTGATCTTTATGAAAATACACATCTAAGACATTTCATAGTATAGAATATAATAAAAAAAACCTTACCAGGCAACTGAGAAGCTAGAAGTGGTATCTTGATTGGAGATATTGTCAGCATTTGATAGGGTGAAGGCAAAGTCGTAGGCAACCCTTGTAATGACTCCGATTCAATGCCCATTAATGGTGTGGGAGGCACAGTCATGGCACCAACTATGGCAATAGATGGGTTGTTGCTGACTGGCTTAATTCCATTCTGACAACTACCTGTAAATAATGTAAAAATAAGAAGTAATGCATATATATCAAGTAGGACAATATAATGAATGCACAAAGATGTTTGCAAATATTACTTTCATCATCGTTGATTTTAAGTAAATAGTCATTTTTTCTACAATGCTGAAAGGGTTATTTCTAGGGATGGGCGAATCTACTCGCTAGGACTCGTTACTCGGCGAGTAGTAAGGGACTCGCAGGACTCTGTACTCTGCGAGTTTCCCAGCGTTTACTCGCACGAGTCCAATGCAAATCAATGGCAAACGCTGACAAAACTAGGATTGCCTTTGTCTTGCATTAGACTCGGCTACTGTGCCAGTGATAGCAGGGAAACTCGCAAATAACTGCTGTTACTTTGGGAGCCTAGTCCAGCTGTCTTCTCTGTGCAGCTCCAGGGTCCTAGAGCACGCCTGCTCACAGACATGATGTAGCAGAGCTGAGATTGTTCTCAGTCTGCTCATTTCCTGTGCATAGACATCTATATCTATGCACAGGGGATGTAGCAGAAAGGACATCGCGTTTTGGACTACGTCGGACGGAAGAGGACTTTTTTAATTAAAGATGGAGTCCCTAATGGCTTTTTTTTTTATTTTAAATAAAAAATTTTCTCTGTGTTGTGTTTTTTTTAACCCTTTATTGGAGATTCTTAGTGGCTGGGTCAAACGTGGCCTGACATTAAGAATCTCAGGCTTAATACCAGCTTGTATAACAAAGCTGGTATTAACCCCTTTATTACCTAGCGTGCCACCGCCACCAGGGCCGCTGGAAGAGCGGGGTTCAGCGCCAGAGGATGGCGCTTCAATGAACGCGCCATCTTCTGGGGCGGCTGCGGGCTGCAATTTGCAGCGGGGGGTGCCCAGAAAGCTTTGGCCTCCCTGCGCTGCGGATTCCAGCCCCCAGCTGCTTAGCTGTACCTGGCTAGACATAGAAATTGCGCGGAGCCCCACGCATTTTTTTTTTATTATTTCATGAAATTCATGAAATAATAAAAAAAAAGGGCTCCCCTATCTTCTTGTGTACGGCCAGGTACAAATAGGCACCTGGGGGTTGGGGGCAGCCCGTCGCTGCCTGCTGGATCCGGCTGGTTCCAGAAATACGGCGAAGCCCACGTGAAATTTTTTTCTGACAAATCCATAAAACAATATAAATAAAAGGGACTGCATCTTTATTAACCCCTGGACCATGGGCGAGGGGTTAATAAAGATGCAGTCCCTTTTTTAGGATTGTTTTATTGATTTTTCAGAAAAAAAATTACATGGGCTTCGCCGTATTTCTGGAACCAGCCGGATCCAGCAGGCAGCGACGGGCTGCCCCCAACCCCCAGGTGCCTATTTGTACCTGGCCAGACACAAGAATATAGGGGAGCCCTTTTTTTTTATTATTTCATGAATTTCATGAAATAATAAAAAAAAAATGCGTGGGGCTCCGCGCAATTTCTATGTCTAGCCAGGTACAGCTAAGCAGCTGGGGGCTGGAATCCACAGCGCAGGGAGGCCCAAGCTTTCTGGGCACCCCCCGCTGCAAATTGCAGCCCGCAGCCGCCCCAGAAGATGGCGCGTTCATTGAAGCGCCATCCTCTGGCGCTGAACCCCGCTCTTCCAGCGGCCCTGGTGGCGGTGGCACGCTGGGTAATAAAGAGGTTAGGGCCAGCTTTGTATTATCAGCTGGCCCTAAGCCCGAAATTTATGGCGGTCACGCCAATATTAGACATGACCGCCATGAATTTCTATTAAATTGTTTTAAAAAAAACACAACACAGAGAAAATTTTTATTAGAAATAAAAAAAAAAGCCATTAGGGACTCCATTTTTAACTAAAAAAATCCTCTTCCGTCCAACGCAGTCCAAAACGCGATGTCCTCTCTGCTCATCCCTGTGCATAGATATAGATGTCTATGCAGAGGGAGTGAGCAGACAGAACAATCTCAGCTCTGCTACATCAGGCAGCAGGCGGGCTCTAGGACCCTGGAGCTGCGGCAGCCAGCACACAGAGCAGACAGGACTCTTATCTGTGCGAGTTTCCCAGCGATTACTTGCAAAGTAAACGAGTCCAATGCAAATAAATGGCAAAACTAGGATTGCTTCAGGCTGAAGCTTCCGAGACACATCTGTGATTTGTAAATCACACACTACTCGCTATTACTCGCTTCCCCATTCATTAACATTGGACTCGCTAGACTCGCAACGAGTAGCGAGTCCCTGGCTCGGACTCGCTAGAGTCAAGTGATTCCGAGTAATTTAGGATTCGCCCATCACTAGTTATTACCAACATGAAAATGTATCAGATATCCATAGGACACATGGTGACTTTGTTATAGTTGAGAGTCTTGAGCCTGAGATTCTAACCGATCCGTAGAACAGATCTCTAAAAGACCTTTTAGAATGAAATGGACTCCATGTATATGCGCCACTGCCCCACTTATTGCCTGTATATTTGGTACAGATAGCCCAAGTGCAGTGCTTGGCTTTTTCCAGCAATAACAAAGACAATGAATACAGCGTTGATGCACAGGAGTACAACTGTCACACTTATTTACGATCGGTGACCAACTGATCACAAGATTGTTAAATAGCCTGTGGATAGGTGATCAAATGTAATGTTTGGAATACTTCTTAAAGGGAATCTGTCAGCAGGATTTCACTACCACATCTGACAGCAACATAATGTAGGCCAGCATATCACATAAATTCCTGGCTGCAGCTGTTCTGACATAATAAAAACATGTAGTTTTAGAAACACAGCAGGGCTGGAAGAGCGGCCACCGCCCACACCAGACTCTCAATGGAGATTATGCATTGACACTGAGATGTCAATCACAGTAGAGGACGTGTTGGATGACATTTGGGTGACAATTTAGTTCTCTAAGGGTAATTACAGGCTAATAAAGCCTTTAGTTTAAGTAAACAATAGAACAGAGCCAGTTGAGAGAGGCACAGTTGACTTTTGTTGTTTAACTCTTACAGCATGCTGTCCTCATCTTTCATTGGAATAACCTGCTGACAGATTCCTTTTTATAGTATTAAGAAGAAAAAAACAAAACATTAAATATGATCAGGCTCATCCTTACATTGAATGGTGCTTTGTGCTATTACTTGGAAGCAAGGGTAATTGGCTTAATGCAATGGAAAAATCCATATAGTATAGTCTCTATATATTCAGAAACTGGGAGAAAAGTAACATACCTTACATACCATAATATAATATATATGCATATATAAGTAATATATGTGGCCTGATGATTGGGTTGGGACAGTGTGATGAGACACTGACCAGAGATAAAGTTTTGGAAATCAATATGCTTCAGATAACTCCATGACTGGAGCCAGGAATTTTAGGAATGAGAAAAGTGAATAAATGTATAAATATAGCCTGTGTGACCCTATCTGACAGGTATACTGGAAGGTGTTTCATGGTTAAGCATTGTTGTTTATTCTTTCAAAAAATTTCTAATGAAAAATACTTAAATAAACAAACAAAAAACAAATATTTAATTCATCTTGTATATTGTCTGTAATTCCACATCTTCCTGGGAGATAATGTCATACTGAAGCAGCGGAGAAGGTAAAATGTTCTCCGTTATGACGATGAGTGGAGCAGATCCTAAAATGTACAAGGATAGATTGACAATCACAATCGCTGGATTTTTTAATTAGCCATAGCCCGTCGTTGCAAGTCCTGGCAGCCATACATGAGAGCGAGCATATGGATTTTGTGAAAAGAGCTCAGATTTGTTATAGCACGCAGAGGGAGGAATTACCATATAAAATGGCGCTATAATGTATGTCGCTGGAACATATGTGAAACTATGTGAGCTTCATTGTGAGAGAATGACATCCTGCCTCGTCCTGGAAAGCTTGTAAAACACGATCCGCTGTATGGAAACACTGCTCGCTGGAGATACTGGAGGCTTAATGTAGGTCAATGGCAGCTACAAGCAGCTTTGTACGGAATGTTACTGATTTTTCTCACTTATTTAACTTGAAAGAACATAAACAAGCAATTTGGGCCACTTTTTAATTGGATTCTACCAAAATTTTCTCCAAAAGTTAATTAGACTTAATAGTAGTGCTTGTATATTACAGCACTACGGTAATGGGAATGTTAGGCTGGCTTCACACTTGCAGATGCATCTGCAGCGTTTTGCAGATGCATCTGCAAGTATCAGCATGCAGACCGCGGCCGTGGTGTGAATGCTCTCATTCATTCCTATATGTGAGCCGTAAGCAGGCGTATGCCTGCTTACAGATCACACTCTCCCGCCCGCACTATGGACGCGAGATGTTGCGTCCAAGGTGCGGGGCGGGAGAGTGTGATCTGTCAGCAGGCATACGCCTGCTTACGGCTCACATATAGGAATGAATGAGAGCATTCAGACCGCGGTGCGCCCTATTATAAACATAGGGGCCGCGGTCTGCATGCTGATACTTGCAGATGCATCTGCAAAACGCTGCAGATGCATCTGCAAGTGTGAAGGCAGCCTTAATTATGGCAAGTTTAGTTACCTTTTTTACCCAGTGATAGAACTGCAACTATCATTTAGGGACTGTAGTCTAAGGCTAGGGTGAGATTAGCGTCAGCATATAAACTGACGAATCCTTCTAAAACTTAGTCTCTGGCAGGCTGAGCGCATGGCGTTCACGGAATGTAGTGCTATGCGCCGCCTGCCTATGCATCCCTATGGTTACCTGAAGCTTAGCGCAGCCGCTGGCTCCACTTACAAGGACCGGATATGCGCTATTGCAGAGCGCACAGGAAACGGCAGCACTAAGCTTCAGGTAACCATAGGGATGCATAGGCAGGCGGCGCAAAGCGTTACATTCAGTGAACGCCATGCGCTCAGCCTGCCAGAGACTAAGTTTTAGATGGATTCGTCAGTTTATATTATGACGCTAATCTGACCCCAACCTAAGGGTGACTTCAGGGTGAGTCTAAGGCTGGGGTCACATTTGGAAGGCACAATCCGGTAACCGCATCCATTACCGGATTCGGTATTACCCTGTGCCTTCACATTTCCCATCACAATGCAGATCTGTATCCAGTAATGGATCCAGATCTGCAATGAGAAAAAATTGTGGCACCAAAAACCGGATCCGGTAACTGTGGCCAATCCTATCTGCAGTCCTCATCACACCATAATGAATATGAAAATACTATTAATCAAAGGTTATTTCAAATCCCAAAGACACAGGAGAATCTGGGAATACAAACTAATCATGAACTTTGACACATTCAGAGCAGGAATAAATAGTCACATGGATTTATGTCTTTTTACATCAATTAAAGAATCTTCAAATCCAGGACCAGACCACCAATCAAAGGACAATAAAAGTATCATGCTTCTTATCGCTGAACTCTGATTTTACTGCACCAGCTTCTCTTCTCCCCTCCCTTCAAATATGCAAGGAAAAGGTAAATAGCCTGTGCATGAGATTTCAGCATCAAATTCACTTTGTTGAGACTCTAAAAGGCTGTGTTTTTTCCAAGGCAAAAGCATGAAGGGAATAATGATGCATAAATCACAGCACTTTTGTGACAATGAACACATAGTTTTCGTTCATTACCACCCACTGTGTTATATAGTTTTCTAGTCTTCTTATGAATCATTTAGACATGTCTGATTTGCTCCCTTAATGAGCACTGACTACATACAAATCGATCCATTCTATTTAGAAAATCCAATCTATTTACACAACCCAATGAATACTGAAGGCGCAGAGCAAACGTTAAAATGATCGTTCTATCCCCATAATGCCATAATATTACGGCAGATCATCCCCTATTTGCATGATGTGATTTGCTTCAGATAATAATGATTATTAAGGTACCTTTACAGGCCGCCACTGTGGCTAGCAACAGGTAACCACCGCACGTACACGCGCACGTTTTTAACGGTGGATGCCGATCGCTGATGCCGCATATACACGCCGCCATTGCGATGTCCACTGAAGGTATCTTTGTGCCCCGGAAGTGCCGACGGGTGCCTCGGCTAACTTCCCTTGGAATACCTTAGCTACTTCACACGCTGCTACCACAAAGGAATATGGGCGTACATATTTCACGCCGTAAGTACATAGGCGTGACAGAGTTGTGTATTCTGTGATGCACAAGCGTTGATTGGACAACGCAATAGAGTCATGATTGGCCAGCCTGCGCAGGAAGGCTGGCTAATACATGACGCCATTGCAATTGTGAACTGTGAATGGTCAGCTCTTTAAATATGTCGCCCTGTGAAGGGACAGCCAATGGTAACACAGTTGCCCCCATCAATGATTGTTGATGGGGTGTGGTATCCATGACGCCGTGGCACGCCCCTGGGAGTTTACTAGGCGACGCAACATCCATGCATGCGCCCCGTTTACACGCCACTAACATAGCAATTGTGCCTTTCTGTTTTTGAGCATGGCTCAGCAACAGATATTCGAAGCAACTGCAGGACACCGAGAGGAACTGCCCTATTTACACACCGCCATTTCGTAGCAATTTCATGGCAACGGGCACAATTATCCCCAGTGCCCGGCAGTTGCTGCCTTCCTGTGGTGGCGTGTAAAGGTACCTTTACACTGCCATAAACTATTCAATCAGTTGGAATGTAGGAACAATAAGGGCAGGTTTGGTGAGTAGTGCAAGGTTGTAAAATTCCATAGGTGCAGCACTAGAGAAGTTGACGATTTGGAAGAACTTATGGTAAAAAGATGAATAGTTTGTTAATAAAGTTTGTAGATAGAGTATAGGTTGCACCGTGATCATGCCCGGTGGTGGACCAATCTTAGGGCCTACTACAGTGGGATGTGTATCCTTGGATTCACTTTCAGCTGAAATGCATTGCGGCACAGAGGCCCATTGGGTTCCTGTCCTTCAATACATGCTGCTGATAAAACAGAGGCCAGCAGCTGACATTGGTGTGCCCGTGACTGGGGACGCATGACAGTGATGTCATGCGATACCATATTAGATATGCCAATATCAGCTGTCAGCTATAGAGGAGGACACCACGAGTCATGGGAGACAGGGAAGGTGAGTAGAATTGGACTATATACACCAAGATGGGGACATATATACCAGGATGGAAGACATACATACCAGGATGGGCCATGGATAAGAACATATATTCCAGGATGTGAACATATTGTCACGCTGGACTAAGGTGGATGTCCAGCTACCGTGCTCACGCTTCCTTCACAGACCAATGACACGAAACAACAGATGGGGAGACACCAGGGGACAAATACAGTGGAGGACCCGGCTCATAGGGAACGAGAAGTGACCTCTTGCACTCACCTGTGACTGTGCCCTGATCTCTCTACCATCCCTATATGGGCTCTTTCAACCCAAGAAAAAACTAAGGCATCTCCTAGCAGCAAAACTGACATTAACTCCTGAACTGAAGGATTAAAATGATCTCAATAAAGGAATGAGACAGAGGTCCCAAACCAGTCACAAGTCTCCAAAGTTATAGAGACCATTGTGACACATAGGGAACGTGGGAGAGGTGACCTCCTGCACTCACCTGTGGCTGTGCCCTGATCTCTCTATCATCCCTATATGGGCTCTTTTAACCCATCGCTGAAGAGGATTCTTAAGCCCTCGCTGGCCCTCATGTTAGCCCTCAATAGGGATTGGCCGGCGGAAGCACTAGTCCCAGTCACTGTAATAATAACAACAAGAGGGAAGGGGAGACAGAGAGGGATAGAACACAGGCAACTTCATGACTGCTGCCTCGTTCCTAGGCAGCAGACAGCTTAGTAGTAGTCAGCTCTCCAGAGAACCCCCTTCACCTTCTAACGTTTGGCCAGGAATATTCAATCGCCAAGAAAGGATGCTGGAACCATGTGATCATATAAAGGGAATGGGAGCAATCACAGACTAGCCAAACCTGGCAAGAAAACTAAGGAGTCTCCTAACAGTAAAATTGACATTAACTCCTTAACTAAAGGATTAAATGATCTCAATAAAGGAATGAGACAGAGGTCCCAAACCAGTCACAAGTCTCCAAAGTTATAGAGACCAGAGTGACACATATATACCAGGATAGGGACATATATACCAGGATGGGGAATTATTTACTAGTATAGGGGACATATTTACATAGATAAGTGATATATATACCAGGATGAGGACATACATGTGGCATTCCTGAGGATCCAGTCGCCACAGAGGTACTGCACCTCAGCCAGAGGTGTGGTACCACACTTTTAGGTAAGGAGGGGGCACTACCCAATACCCACACAACAGCACCCAATACCTCACATTGTGGGCCAGGTTGCCGAACTGCTCAGTGTAAAAACGTCAATGTAAAATGACTTGTCCGTCGGCCAAGGGTATCTGCCTCCTGGTATGGCTGGCAGCAAAATGGAGAGAAATTGCCCACGAAAGGGAGAGGGGGGAAGGAGTGCTGAGGCGAGTGTGATGACAAGCGCTGCCAGAGAAGCAGCAAGGGACTCAGTGGCCACCATGGAAAGAGGCGACCAGAGATCTCCGGCGCGTGGGTTGGAAATGGAGGTTTCCCTCAGCCGCAAGGAGACCAGGACCCGGTGTCCCTGATAGATCTAGAGTCTGTGCAGCAGGAGATGCTGTCCCAGTGTCTGTGGTTGCTGAACCAGACTGACCCCAAGTAGCTTTGACCCCGACTGCAGCGTCACGTTCAGCACCTACCGAGCGTAGAACTTGAGACAGGACTCTCCCGGCTAGGAGATGGCCAAAGATCCTATGAACTGCCTTGGAAGAGAAAGTAAAGAGTGGCAGAATGTAAATGTAAATAGTTAGCTAACCTGGTTAGGTGTCTAATGTGTAAAAATGTATGTTAGAGTAATTGATAGCTAGAGTGAGTGTGTAAACCCGGTAATTACAAGACAATATGGTCATGGACAGAGAATGGCCAGAACTCTTCTTGTATATAGTTAGCACTTGATGATGTTGTACAGCCAGCATTGTGGGTGTGAGTGGAACACCCTTTAATTTACAGTTGACCAAAGAACAAAAACTGAAAAGTGGTCCAATGAGGTGGCCAGCGATACCTTGTAGCCACGCCCAGGGCCTATGTTGGAGGTTTGAGACGGGTTCCCCCATATTGCACTTAGGATGGTGAAAAGGCCACTCTGGTTGGGGATCTCACTGGATCCTGTTGAACCTAGTTGAAAAAGTTTATGTAGTGTGCTGTTATATATTTTGTACTTTTATATTCTGGTATCTATATGCAACGTTCAAGTGAAGAGTACCTACCATAAAGGGAAGAGATAGTTACTTATTTTACAGTGTTTCCTGTTGGAATGCATTCCAGAAAATTTTGCCTGTCTTAACACCTGTTTTTACTCTGTTCCAGCCCATGGATGTGCTGTGTTTTACAAGAGGGTTATCACCTTAGGATCCAGTCTCCACAGATGTACTGCACCTCAGCCAGAGGTGTGGTACCCCACTCGAGTAAGGAGGGGGCACTCCCGGTACCCACACACCAGCACCCAACACCACACTACTCCAGGCCAGGGGATCTGGGTGTACCCTATTTAGGGAGGGCACCATCTTAGGCTGTAGGTGGAACTAATTAGAGGGGTTGGGTGGAGGAAGTAGATAATTGTAGAACACCAGGAAGTAGTGAAGGAAGTAGAGGCAATGTAGGATATACGTTGGGGATGTAGAGAACCTGAGGGACGTTAGAAAATGAAAATATGTAGAAGAGTCTAGAAGAGGGTAGTTGGTGAAAGGAGTCTGTCACGAGTGTAGTGGAAGAGAGATGTCCTGGGTACTGGAGCGGTGAGAGGCTCGTCCCAGGACAAGAGAAGCAAGAACAGAGATGCAGGAGCCGTTGAGGAGCTCCAGAGACAGAGAAGGGGTCCTAGGGGCACGGGAAGTGAGGGATCCACTCATGGCACCTGAATCGACGCTGACCATAGTCAGGTGGAGGGACCAGGTCGCATTGGGCACTGGCCTCAGACTAGTGGAGAAACTGTAGGACTTAGCTAGCAAACTAGAGGCTGCAGTATCATGTGCAGCAGCCACATCCACACATAATCGCTAAAATGGCAACCACATAGAATCAAGGGTACCAAGAGAGGACGGCGCCCGACAGGACCCAAGGCTGCTGGCTTGGGACACTTGTGTGTGAGGCGCAGGTCAGGAGAGGTGAAAGCCAGCCCAGAGATACGACCCAGGAAAGGTACACCAGAAGGGGGTCCTGGTAAAGTGCACCTAAGTTACCCAAGAGTTGACTAGATCCCTGACCCGGAGGACACAGCACCCGGCTGGTTGTTCTAATCTGGAGAACTGTGAAAACTGTGAGTAAAATGTGAAGACTGCACCCTTCTGTGTCCTCAGAATTATTTACTGCGTCAGTTGCCCTGAGCTACACCAGTAACCATCATCAAATAGACTTTATATTTGCCCTGAGGCCTCGCTCTACCCATGGAGAGCTGTAACATCTTTGCTGCGTCACCAACCGCCCCAGTGGACCGGAGCCACAGCGACGTCCATCCAATTGCCGAATGCCATGGATGGTGTCACAAATTAATTCCCCTTATAAACTTTCCCCATTTTTATAACACGGCTAGGGTCACGGAGCCGGATCACGCCACTGGGACATCCCCGAAGAACTGTTCGGACTGGTTCCGAGTACCCCATTGCCCTGGTGACTGAGTGTGTCATACATACCTGGATAGGAGACATACAAACCAGGACTGGGGACATATATACCAGGATAGGAGATATATACCAGATTTGGCCAAGTATAAGGACATATATACCAGGTTTGGGACACATTTACCAAGATGGGGACATGTATACCAGGATGAGGGACATATATATATATAAAGATGCGGGACATACATACTGAGATGGGGACATATATACCAGGATGGCCCTAGAATGATGACTTATATACCGGGATAAGGACATATTTATATAGGGGACATATATATACAGTATATATATATATCAGGATGGGCCCAGGATGGAAAACATTTACCAAGAAAGGGCCCAGGATGGGGGACATTAGTACTGTATGAGGGACATTACTGCATAAAGTGGGGGAGGGCAACTCATATGTCTTTTTATGATTTAGAATGCTACAAGGGCCCATAACATCTGACCGACATGAAGGGTGGGTGGGGGTGTCAGGTCCATATTGTGACCCATTGATCTTTAGTTACGCGTCTGGGTTGCATGTAGGTTACTACTTAAAATTGTGTGAAAAAAATATACAGATCTGAAGAGAGAGACGGTCAATGGAGGGAACAGAGCGATGGCATCAAACCTGGGGGTGAAAATAGAAGACTTGTTATATCACTATAACCAATGTAAGGTTGATATTGTTAGAATGTGATCTTATTTTTCTGTAATCTTTTGCTCGTGGAACATTAAGATAATTTTAGTGATTTGAAGGGGACATGAAGAACAACACATTTGTAGAGTTGGGATCTTCTGTTTCTATCCAATTTGAATTTATTATATAAACTATGTTCTGATGATCTGAAGGGGATCAGTTCATTAAATGCAGATTAATAAGATTAATAAAGTGTGCAAAGACCAATAGCAAGTCAAGGATATGTTTTTATATAGAAAAGTAATACTGCAGGATATAGAATTGCTTTTTATATCCCACAGCTACCAATAAACCCTAATATTTCCATTCAGTCCCCCTAATTGCAGTCCTCCTTGACCTTTACTTCTTCCCTTATTCCCTGGATGTCATATTTCTTAACTGCTTCTCCCTCTTATGATCTTTTTTTCATTTGTGTCCAATTTCTGTGACCTTTGCCCGTCTCTTCTCCTTAGCTGCATTTCTTTCTTTTCTTATTTCCTTGAATGCCTTTCTTTTATACAGGTGATTACTAGGAGACGCATTTATTGTAGAATTCACCAGTGATCCTTTACAAGAAATCTCTCAATTTCACTCATAACTACCTGCCAAGTATCATCAATGATCATTGCTTCATTTCTGTTTAAGTAAAGGAAGTGTAACTTATGTAGTCATTAATCAGGACCACCCACAGCCATTAAGTACAATACATGTAGACTGTGAACCCTCATGGGCAGGGTCCTCTCTCCTCATCTACTGTATCATCACCCATCCCTTGTAGACTGTGAACCCTCGCGGGCAGGGTTCTCTCTCCTCACCTACTGTATCCTCACCCATCCCTGATAGACTGTGAGCCCTTGCGGCAGGGTCCTTTCTCCTCACCTACTGTATCCTCTTCAATCCCTTGTAGACTGTGAGCCCTCGCGGGCAGGGTCCTCTCTCCTCACCTACTGTATCCTCACCCATCTCTTGTAGACTGTGAGCCCTCGCGGGCAGGGTCCTCTCTCCTCACCTACTGTATCCTCACCCATCTCTTGTAGACTGTGAACCCTCGCGGGCAGGGTCCTCTCTCCTCACCTACCGTATCCTCACCCATCCCTCATAGACTGTGAGGACTCGCAGGCATGTTCCTCTCTCCTCACCTACTGTGTCCTCACCCATCTCTTGTAGACTGTGAGCCCTCACAGGCAGGGTCCTCTCTCCTCACCTACTGTGTCCTCACCCATCCCTGATAGACTGTGCGCCCTCACAGGCAGGGCCCTCTCTCCTCACCTACGGTATCCTCTCCCATCCCTTATTGACTGAGCACTAGTGAGCAGGGTCCTCTCTGCTCCTGTGCTTGTGTGTGCTTTCTATTGTTCATGATTATTGCACTTTTCTATGTATGCCCTGTTTTCACAAGTAAAGCCCAATGGAATAAATGGTGCTATAATAATAAATAATAATATTATTATCACATTCCGTGCCATTGCAGTTCCAAGCGTTATTTTCTTAGCCACGCTCTATGAGTTTAATAGAGTTAAATCCCATACTCTGGCCCTACCTATTAGAGGTAGAGGACTATAAGTCAATGTTGAACTATTTAACAAGTTGTGTCCAATGACTTGGGAACTTCAGATAATTTATGGTTTTTCCTAAAAGGATAAAAACTTCCACCTGTAGACAGTTGCTTTGAGTTTCTTGCTCTGTATCAGTGCAGAACAGGGTATTGGTTGGATGGATGATGCACTTTCGATAGAAGTCTAGGTGATACTTTTTCTCCTTGTGGAGGCTATCAGCAGGTATGGGGAGAAGTACAAGCCATGCTATGCTTTCTGGGAAAAAAGGTATGCAAATTAGCTTTCCTCCAGGAGCTAGAATGCCTTCTAGGATCACCTATTGGACATGGTTGCCTTTCGGTATATTTTGTGCCTTTTGGACTGTTCTATAGACAAAAAATAAAATCTACCCTTCCTATCCGGTATCTCTACACTAAGCTGTGCTATTTCTGTCTTTAATTATTAGTCTATTGCAGAAGCTTGTCATGTCCCTGCCAGATAAACTCTCCCTTTATTTACAAGGTAAAGTTGGGAAAGAAAACTGCTGGGATTCGACAAAAAGTAAAAGAGATTTTCACCCATAGCGGAGTTATATCGCACCACTTCCCTCTTAAATCCACTATGGGCAAAATCCTTTTTTCTTTGGCTGATAAATCTGGGCAATGATACTATTCTGTACAAGGGAGCGGCCTATGTAACGTTGCGGTCTATATAACGTTGTTGAAACATTGATAGACTATTGTTACAATTCAAGATTGCTCTGTACAATGAATAGGCACTGATCTCTTTGTCCATAAACTAAGGGATATGGTATATGCCCTACATTATCTAGGATTGTAAGAACTGTATATGTATATATATGTATACTATTCTATTTACACTTATGAGAATATAATGTAAGTGATCTGCATATATATTTAATAATATTGTGATGGAATTACTCAGCTGCTGGATGAAGCAATGACAGGAATGGCTTTCATTTAAACAGTCGTCAGGTTTGTTTGCAAATGTCATAAACTGCTCCAATATATATCAAGCTGAGTGTATCTAGGTGTGAGTGTATTTGTGCATGTATGTATCATAGCTCTGCCCCCTCCAGATTGTCACAATCACTACATAGCTCCGCCTCTCCACATAGCCCCACCCATTTCACAGCACAGCCCCTCCAGATAACCCTGCCCACTTCATAGTGCCACCCCTCCACATAGCCAGAGGGTCAGATCCATATTCATCCATGAAAGGGATGTGGCTATGGGGAGGGGGGGAAGGCTGTGTGGGGAGGCGGAGCTATGAAGAGGTAGGGCAATGTGTGGACATACATACCTAAACACACACACATATATGTGGAGGCTGAATTATATTATATAACTGCAGAGCACAGTGTTGTCTGGGCATAGTAACTAACTGTTCTTAGTCATAAGAAAATAGAATAGAATGATTATTTTGCACATAAAAACATTTCCCCAGAGGGGGTGGAGCCATATGCATCCTTGAAAGAGGTGGAGCTATGAAGGGGCAGGGCTATGTGTGGACATACATACATACACATATGCATACTCTCATCCCTAAGTCTGGGCAATGCCCTGATTTACAGCTAGTATAAATATAGTAGAAAAAGTGAAATATATATACCGGTATATATATAAATGCAATTTTTACAATGCCTATGACTCCTATTTCTCCATTCTATATCAATTCGAGTAGAGGTGGCATGTACATACCGTATATGTTGTTTAAATATGCAAATCTGCAACCATTTTTGTATTACGATTTGTTAGTTTGCAGACCCAAAACATTTTCCTGACAAATTTATTCAAGACCATATTGCAAAAATGAGTACACCCCAATGAAAGTCTGAGGAGCAAAGCTAAAGTTTACACTATAAGAGTCTAAGTAACAAAAATTCAACCACAGGAAAGACTAATTATTTATTAAACAGGTGTACGGTAGACGCGTGACTACAGTATAACAGGGTGTTACTTAACAAAGAAAACTTTCATGCTGTCAGCAATGACACCACATGTAAGAGAAATGTCACAAGATCTGAGAAAGAAATTAATTTCTTTTCACAGGGTGAAGGCTACAAGAAGATTGGCAAAGCTTTACTTATCAGTCACATATTGGTGCAAAAGTGATACAAAAATGTAACCAAGAAGAAACTGCAACCATCACAGAGACATCCAAAGTTAACACTTAGGCTGCTTTCACATAACGATTTTAGCATTTCCGATGCTGTCCGATGAAAATCGGACAGCATCGGACCGATTTTCGGACCCCATGTATGCCTATGGGCATCGGACCGAATCGGATGTGCACTAAATGCCATCCGATCTGGTCCGATCCGAATCTGTCCGATTTTTTTATCGGTGCAAAAATCGGAGCTTGCTCCGATTTTTGCACCGAAAATAAAATCGGACAGATTCGGATCGGACCAGATCGGATGGCATTTAGTGCACATCCGATCCGACCCGATCAACTTAACATGGGGCCCTATGGAGCAGCGTCCGAGGAAACATCTTATGTCTCCTCGGACCGATTTTAGTGTACTGAGCATGCTCAGTACACTAAAATCGCTCCAAAAGTGAATGAATGGGTTAATTAAAAATAAAAAAAATCTATGCTCACCTATCCCCGAGGCCCACGGCGTCTCCCGGCATCTCCGGTGTCTCCAGGTATCTTGCCGTCTGTGCTGATAAGACCTGCCGTGATGTCACAATCACATGACTGCCAGGAACCAATAGCCGGCAGTCATGTGATTGTGACATCACGAGAGGTCCTGGCTGCACTGAGACAGAAAAGCAAGGCACCGGAGACGCGCGGGACCGTGCAGGAGTCGTGGACAGGTGAGAAAGGAGAGGAGGAGAGGAGGAGGAGGACAAGAGGAGGAGGACAAGAGGAGAGGAGGAGGACTCATAGGAGGACCGGGGGCCAAGAGGGGAGACACAGGGGATGAGAGGACCGGGGGACAAGAGGGGAGACACAGGGGATGAGAGGACCGGGGGACAAGAGGGGAGACACAGGGGATGAGAGGACCGGGGCCAAGAGGGGAGACACAGGGGATGAGAGGACCGGGGGACAAGAGGGGAGACACAGGGGATGAGAGGACCGGGGGACAAGAGGGGAGACACAGGGGATGAGAGGACCGGGGGACAAGAGGGGAGACACAGGGGATGAGAGGACCGGGGGCCAAGAGGGGAGACACAGGGGATGAGAGGACCGGGGGCCAAGAGGGGAGACACAGGGGATAAAGAAGAGGACCGGGGGAGAGACTGACAGCTCTCAGGGAGCGATCTGACAGGAGGGCGGGCATCCTATTTTCTGTCGGAATCGGGTGCCTATTTGGCACCCGATTCCAGGCATTAGAAGAATCCGATGCTGTCCGATTTATATCGGACAGCATCGGATTTTACAAAAATCGTAGTGTGAAAGTAGCCTTAAACAGGAGCTTCTTCAGACGAGGAGGTTTGAAAGAAATTGGAATTAAAGATTACTGCAGTTAGGCCCCTTTCACATCAGCGTTTTTTTCGCGGCCGCACCTGCCGCAAGTGCCAAAACCGCACTTGACGCACCTGCCGCAAGCCCGCCTATACATTGTATGGGGCTTGCCGCAACCGCGCCACAACCGTGCCGCAAGTGCAGCCGGTATGCGGTAATCGCGGCAGATGCGGTTTTTTTCACCGCATCTGCCGCGATTTGAAAAAAACGCTGATGTGAAAGGGGCCTTAGCTAAAAAACTAGAATTCCAAACTGGGATGAGTGTTTCCCGTGACATAACATGGCATAAACTGCAGATGAATGACATGTATGTGTGGGTGTAGGCCAGAAAGTAAGCTTCTCCTAAAGCCCATGCACAAAAAAGCCTACATTTAATATGTCAGGGCCCATGCTAAAATATATGAGGAGAATTGGGATTCTATACCCTGAAGTGATGAGACCAGGATAAATGTTTTTGGAACTGATAGCTTCAAAAATGTGTGATGTCACAAAGATTATGCACAAAAAGTAAAATACATGGTGCCTACAGTGAGACCTGGTGGAGGCCGTGTACTTATGTCCATGTCGGGAGCTACATCTCATTCACAGATATTCTGCTTCATAGTGAAAGAGATGATGCTCCATCACTCCGTGCCCTTGGTAAACGTGCACTTTACCAACATGGCAATGATCCGAAACACGCATATAAGACCACTGTCACATTTCTGAAGAAGACTTGGTGATTCAGTGACCAAGTGTCTCCTGACCTTAACTCCATTTTCGGGATTTTGAGAAGAAAAGTTATCATCCCTCTCCATCCAGCATCCAGGCTCCAAAAGAGCTCATTATAGAAAAGTTAAAAAAGACCGATGTGATTTGTTACCAGTTTGTTCATTCCTTGACTAGAAGACTTGGCACTGTCCTTAAAAATCATGGAGGTGATATCAAATACAAGGTGTAGTAGTTTTTGATGTGGGGTGTACTCATTTTTCCAACTAATTGGAGTAAAACTTTCAAAGTGATGGATTAAAAAAAATGTTTGATGGAACTCAATCTAGTCAAAACTTAAGAAAGAGTTTTGTGTTCATTGCGACGTTGTTACTTTTCAAAGAGGGTGTACTCATTTATATTGAACACTGTACATGTTCTACCAAAATACTCCGCCATGCAATTAGCATTGTTATGATTTTACTATGGATTTACAATTTATTCTTTAATCCTTTGATTTGAACTCTTATTTCAAGGCCGCATTACGGCTGATTGCGGAAATGAACGCCACTGATTGCATCACACAGATACAAAATGTATTTTTTCCTTAACATTATCACTTTAATGGAGAGATCTCGTAGTGAATTACATTAGTTTAATGACATAATGGACTTGATCCCGTCTAATAATATATATTGAGGTCAGATTTTTGACATTAGACTTCTCCACATATTAGAAGTGGCTAAAACCAACTCATCCTCTTGTTTTACATCCTTTCATAACTAAGAGATGTTGCTCTATTGTGTTTTCCCTTCTAATAGGAAATTTACTATGTATAATTTATTGTACTTATGTCTTTTTTTATTTCTACATGGCCCTACAATAAGTCTATACAAGGTCTCTGTACAACGCAGAATTAACATAAAATTGCCATGTAAGTTCATATAAGGCAGTATTATGACATGTTCTTGAAACGTCGTTTCTAGTAAAAATACCGTTACAATTATCGACCTTCAGTTCGATCTCGAGCCATGGCGACTTGATGGATGAACGCTCTGTAGGAAGATAAATCTTGTGTAGTCTAGATGGGTCCACCAGCCTCTTCTCCAAACCTAGATGGGTCCACCAGCCTCTTCTCCAAGCCTACATAGATCCACCAGGGTCTTCTCCAAGCCTAGATAGGTCCAACAGGGTCTTATCTGTCGATATCTTGACAGTATCAACCCATCTGTTTGCTGGTCTTTCTTTTTGCCTTGTTGCTTTTTATTCTTCCTACCAAAATGTCCTTCTCTAGTGATTTTTATCTTCTTATGATTTACCCAAAGTAGGTAAGTCGTAGCCTGGTGATCATTGCTTTAAGTGACATGTCTGGCTTGATGTGTTTGTTCTTCTTGCCATCCAATGTATTGATCACATGCTTCTCCACATTTCGAAAGCGTTGATTCTTCTGTTTTGTTTCTTTATTGTCCATGTTTCACATCCATATGTTACTACAGAACATACCAGACTATGTACGAGCCGTGTCTTCATCACCAGTGAAATGTTCCTTGATGTGAAGACCTTGTCCAGTGACTTCATTGTGGATTTGCCCATAGCTATCCTCTATTGACTTTTGGTGTTGTTGCTGCATCTTGAGTGATCATTGATCCGAATAGGTTAAAGTCCTTTATAACTTCCAGTTCGTAGCCGTCCATCTCACATGTGTCCTGGTCGTAACTGGCAGTAGTCAATGTCTATGTCTTCTTTGTATTGAGTAGGAGTCCAATGTTCAAGCTTTCTATCCTGACACTCTGTATGTAATAAGTCCCTACAATAAGTTATTGTAAATGGGCACTAGATAGCGCAAGCCAAAAAGGGAGTTTATAATGCTTTTACTCCAGTTTTATGGCATGAAAAAATTAAAAAATTTACACAAATTTTTTTGGGAAAAAAAATTGCAACATGTTACAACACTTTTCTATTGAGTACACCTTACCCCCAGAGGGCTAAATGTTCTAGATTGGCTTATAGACACCAATCAACAAATTCTGCCTAATGTACTGTGATGGGGTTATTCATTCAGCTTGTTCCTTGAGGTAACATCAGAAACACTTTTATATAAAAGGTTAAGCATGTTTATTCGTCAACATATAAACCGCTCTTCCGGAACATAACACAAGCCCTGGGGAGGTGTAGCAGCCTCCACACACACACAGTTTTCTCCGGACCAGTGAATCCTCTCGCTCTCTGTCTGGAGGTATGACAACCTTCACACACTACGATTTGGCAAACAGACATCATTATAGGATATGAGACACACCTATCGGTGGAGGTATGTGGTTAGCCAGACCTGCTCGTTTCTTCAGCTATACATGAAAGCTGGCCCAGGAATCCTCTAACAGTCTTGTGATACTAAAAGTACAAGAACAGACATCCAGGTTTACATCACAGAACACAACTACCTCTGTGATACATATCGACCATTCACTATGTACTTGGCCGCCATCTTGAAGTACATAATGCCTAAACCTTTGTATTAGAGCAGGAAAGGGAACACAGCACTCCAGTCCTTGTTCAAGGTGCTCATGTTGGATCCTATTCTTTATACCATGATAAAAATAGCCTGACGCTTTTATAAAATGACATGGTATAATTATACTGTTTATGGCTGGGCAAACCAAAAATGGGACATTTCATAATGATAATGGTATGACGTTCAGTTAATCAGAACATAGAAGCACAGTGAATGGCAATATGGCCGCTATGATGAGAGGTGCACAAACCAAAAATACACAAACAATACAGCAGTACTCTATACGTTAAGATGTATGCAAAGAATGAATACATAACATTTGGACTCAATTACTGTCATATAGAATAGATGTATAAAATGAATGTACATAGTGCACAAATTGGCCAATTCCTTGGAGCCCACCAGACGTGACAAGGCTCCTTTGGGACCCTCTAGTCTAGTATGTATCAAACATGCCTCTCCTAGGCTTAAAGTTAACATATTTAATGGGCAGGTAGGATCCAGCACTGAATAAAAACAACCTTAGGCTGATGGGAGGGGCGCAGTCAAATCTGTAGGAAGTCATACAGAAGAAGGTTAATATTTATTTTCTCATTTCTTTGTTTGATGGTTTTTTTTTCCCGGAAAGTGTCACAAGCCCTCCTGTGAAAAAGAAAATGATGCAAACGGATGTAACAGATGTAACGTTTCACATATTTGTGTTAAAATGCATTCATTTGCATCAGTTTTATTAACAGACTGTTTTTTCTGCCAATGGTGCAGACCACACAGACGCTATAGAGCCCGTGAATGAGGGGGACGCTATGACAAAGCAGTCACTGGACTCTCCCCCACCACGGGTCCCCCCACCCGTCATTACACTTTCAAATGTATCAGCATCAAAGACATCAATAGACTTGAAGGCAATGATGAAAGAGGGGCAGAAGCACTCCCTCTCTCATCATTCTCCCGCTGTGCCTGCACTCTGATGTCTCAGCACAATGGGAGGTGATGACGTCACTACTGCATGCCACTCTATTGAGATGTGCAAAGTGCAGGACATCCGCTCGTACAGAGACCAGACTTGCAGGGAAATCGAGGAAATGTATTTATTTAATCAACCAGTGAGTACATGATGGCCAAAGGACTATGGGAGTGCGTTAAACGATACGGCAGCTGCATTTTACTGTATTGAGGACTGTGGAGTCCACATCATAATATATGGAGGACTCTGGAGGCTGCATTATACTTAAAGGAGGCGGCATTATATGATATGGAGGACTATGAAGACTGCATTATGTTATATAGAGGCTGCATTATATTACATGGAGGACTATGGAGACTGCATAATATTATATAGAGGCTGTCTTATATTATATGGAGGCTGCATTATATTGTATGGAGAACTATGGAGGCTGTGTAATATTATATAGAAGCTGCATTATATTATATGGAGGACTATGGAGGCTGCATTATATTATTTGGAGGCTGCATTATATTATATAGAGGCTGCATTAAATTATATGAAGGACTATGAAGCTGCATTATAATATATAGAATACTATGAAGGCTGCATTATATTATATGGAGGCTGCATTATATTGTATGGAGGACTATGGAGGCTGTATTATATTATATGGAGGCTGCATTATATTATATGGAGAACTATGAAGGCTGCATTATATTATATAGAGGCTCTTTTATATTATATGGAGGCTGCATTAAATTGTATGGAGGACTATAGAGGCTGTATTATATTATATAGAGGCTGAATTATATTATATGGAGGACTATGGAGAATTAATAATAATATAGTATATGGAGGCTACATTATATGATATGGAGGACTATGGAGGCTGCATTATAATATATTATATTATATTGAGGCTGCATTATATTATGTGTTGGACTATGGAGGCTGCATAATATTATAGGGAGGACTATGGACTTTATTACATTATATGGAGGCTGAATTATATTTTATGGAGGACTATGGAGGCTGCATTGTATTATATATAGGAAATGTGGGGGCCGTCTTCTAATACATGGAAGAATAATGAGGGTGCATTATAATATGCAGAGGACTATGGGGGAGCATTATATTATATGAAAGAAAATGTTGGGCTCATTATGCTATTATGGAGGAGTATGGGGGTGAATTATACTATATGGAGGACTTTATGAAGACCATTATAGTATTTGGAAAAACTTAAAGCACCACTATAGCGGTGCAATAAAAAAACGCTGTAGTGGTGCTTTAAATTGGAGGTGGCCAGATTTGCTTCTCTAACTGTTGCTTGTAGCTTTTAACACTGGAGAAGACATGTTTTGCCCAATAAAGGATCACATAGATGGGTCCCTCATTTTGATTCTCCACTATATGAATCAGACCAACAAAAAGCAATTATTTGATGTTGCAAAACCACTTGTGTCCTGGTTTATAGATATCAGTACCAGTCAGACATATTCACTTTTTCCAGTTTAGTAAGAATATGTCACTTAAGGTACCGTTACACACAGAGATATATTGCTAGCAACTCTCTGGTTGCAGTGAAACCATGGACACATTGTTCCACTTGTACATGGCCACTAAATGGAACAATGTGTCCATGATTTCACTGCAACCAGTGAATTGCAAGCAATATATCTGTGTGTAAAGGTACCCTTACTGAAATGTCTACGCTATATTACCAGTATACGTATAGTGCTGCAGCCTTCCTTATTGAGTACCAGATACAATACATCACAGTTTTACTTAGCAGCGAGCGAGACTCACGATGACCTTGAGCTAATCAACTCCGCTCTTCCTGTCTTGTCATCAAATAGTATTAGAATTCATGGTGAGCGCGTTCCAGGCCGAGCGAGAGGAGCACCGGCCTTATTGCTATTAGATAACATATAGTTTTATGTAGAAATGACTCAAAATAAATTGCAGCCAGAGGAAATAAGAAATACATTGACACTGCACACGGAGAAATAAAAAAACAAATTAAAAGTATTTATTGTTCTTCTCTCTTTTTGAGCCACCTTTACACCGGCTACATAAAACAAGAGAATTGTCTGTGGGAATCCGTAGAAGGAAGCTAATAGACACAAGACGCAATCAATAAGGTTTGGTGACACAAATCGAATCTGGCTCCTCGCGCTGTATTACTAAATCTGTTCTGTATCCAATACTCGATAAATAACACAAATGGTGGTGGCCAAAAAGAAATATGATTAGAACAGCACAGAGGAAAATAACTATGACTTTATTAGGGTTACTTCAGCCGAAACACCAACATTGCAACTTCTTTTATGTTATAAATGACAAAACAGAACACAAAAATCGCTTGTTCTGACTGTTCCCATTTGTATTGTCTTGTTCTCGCTTCTTATTAAAAGTTCATGACTGTACAAGGACCTGCTGCACACTATCCTGTTTAATTTTTGTGGGGTCTTACTACTCCTCTCCCAGTCACCAGTTATCTCTGGTGGGAGAGAGTGTTATATAGGGATTTGCAGGAGTCAGGGCTATGCTGGTGGTCCAGACCTTGCCACCATTTGGGCCTTCCCAGTCTGAGGGTCAGCCTAGGAGTTCTGGTTCCCCAGTTTGTTTTCCTCACCCCTTACAGCACGCACCCTGTGGTTGGAGTATAGTGACAGTGCGCAGGAGTCAGAAACTACAAGTGGAGATGGGAGAGGGGATCGTTTGGATTACAGCTTAAAGGCATGCCCATAGAGGAGGAAAAAAAACAACCCCAAATAGTGACGCAGTGCTGCACACATCAATCATCTGCTGCCCTGGTTTCCAGGAGTTTTATGACACTTTTTTCTACAATCAAACTTGGAATCAGAGATGAGTGAGATTACATTTTTGAGCTTTCATCTAACAGAAGTCTAAGGGAAAGAATAGTAGAGCAGAGCTGAGAGCACTGTGAGAATAGAGCTATTAGGCTAGGGTCAGATTCACGTTTCTAGACGTGCCCAGGGGGGTCGCACTAAAAACGTAGGTTTTGTCTGCAATAACGAGGTGCTAACACCATGTACCATGTAACACCGCGTTACTGCTGCCAATACTTACCTATGGAGATCCCGCCGTTAACGCCGCTCCCACGCCAGTCAATGAGGAACTCGGATATTTCTGTGGGGAATCTTTTAATCAAATACTATTTGTGTATAAGATTCCCCAGACAAATATCCAAGCTCCTCATTGACTTGTATTGTGTTCACTATTTGAGACGAATATCCAAATACTAAAAAGAATTCAGTTACACCTATCTGAACCTGAATACCGATTACTCGCTCATCACTAATGTTGAAACAACCTCACGTCTACTGTACTTTCCCTCCCCCCATACTGACTGCTTTGAGATGAAAGATGAAGGTGTTTGTAATCTCTGCCGAGCTCCAGAGATCACACATAGATCTGCAGTGACCAGTGAGGACAGCAGACTATTTGTCATTATAGGAAGAACCCTTTCTTACCTATTGTGGGGTCAGCGGAGGACACAGACAGAAAATGGTCCCTGTGCAAGAACAACATATTGGCCCTCTGCAGCCCAATAGCTCATCATGTTGCATAATTCCACCTTCCTTGGCAATGGCCATGGGTCCCCTTATTTCTTGGGCCCCTATGGGCAGTACAAGTTGCACTAATGGTATGTCTGCCCTTGCATGGGGGCATGTTCTTCGTTCTACCGTTTGTTGCTGCTACTTAAGTTGGTCAACCTCTTAGACAATGGACAACCAGCTACCCTGAAATGGAGGGGAATTGCTCAAGAGCTGCAGTATCAAAGTAATAGCCACCAAATCCTATGCGCGTTTCGCAACAGCTTCATCTCCGGTCTTTTCTTATACCAATCAGTAAGTGCATGGTGACTCTCTGAGAAATTAATTGGTTTTCCAGGTTTCTTTTCTTTAAAAATGTTTCTGAACAGTAGTGAATGTTCCAGACTAAATACACCGTAAGAATACTACTTACCTCTTGAATCTCCAGGCGCCTCTAGAGCTCCACAAGTTTCCCTACCTGTACCTGCATTTATGATGCCTCGTCCATTATTCACATGAGGCTGCTAAAAATCTCAGGCCTCAGTGGTCATGTGCCATACATGCAAATGTCACTTCTGAGGCTAATGATTTACTAAAGAGGCAAAGTAAATGATGATTGTGATTTCATCACTGCGGGACGGCACAAACTAGACAAGTGATGGAGGATTTAATGAAAAGTGATAGATGTTTATTTTATAACATTCTCTACTCATTGGTAATAATTTGCGTCAAATCAAATGTGATGGACCAAGAGCTTCTCAAAAGGAGTCTCGTTGACTAGCCAAATCCCATTATATTGGTCGTATTCCCTTCCAAAATATATCTTTTTCTTTGCAAAAGGTGAGTATTTTATTGAATACAAGGACTGTACAAGGTGCGTCTTATGTGAGGGTGACATTTTGACCACTCAGTGGTCTTGGTCACATAAGTAGAGTAAGAACCCGAGTCCGTATTATTGTGGTTGGTCAGGGTTAGAAGCGTTCATCTTTAGTTCCCAGTGGATGTTTAATCTCCACAATAGTGCGTGTTTGGTGTCGTAATATAAATCTATACAGGGTAAGTGTATAGTAGGCTGCTGTGTGGATCCACCCTGATATGTGGGTGTTCTCATCCTTTGTATTCTGAACTAGATCTAATAAGGCCTCTGCCAATCTGGGTTATAGCATCAAATGTACAGATAATTGTATTACCCTAGATGTGAGCATCATAAGTGTTAATTTGCAGTAAAGGATGGCCAGCACTCCTGTGCTTAGGCCCAATAGAGTCAAGGCACAGGAGAGCCGGCAATTAGGGATGAGCGAGTACTGTAGTATTCGGAATCGCTATACATGCAACGAGTAGGTCCCGGTACTTGGTACTCGTTGCGAGTATAGCGATTCCGAGTACTACTGCAAAAGTCCTGTAAAAGAGAAGAAAAGTGGTTACAAAATAAAAAAATCAGATACTCACCTTAACTGATGGCTGCACCTGGACCAGCCGATGGACATCTATGACATGGAAAAGGACCTTTCACTATGCCGAGCCAATCAGTACCTGAGAGGACCTTGCAATCTGGCCAATCAGGTGGTCGCCAGCAATCACGTGATTGTGACGTGGCAGCATCTGATTGGCCAGATTCTCCCAGCTATCTGATTGGCTGAGAGAGTGAAAGGTCCTTTTCCATGCATAGATGTCCATCGGCCGGTCCCGGTTGCAGCTGTCGGTTAAGGTGAGTATCCGATTTTTTTATTTTGTAACCACTTTTCCTCTCTTTTACAGGACTTTTGCATTGTATCTATTGATACACTGCAAAAGTACTCGGTACTTGCTACTCCCGAGTAATCCTAATTTACTCGGCAAGTAGCGAGTACCCGAATACCGCTACTATTTGGTGAGTAGCCGAATAGTAGCGAGTAGACTCATTCATCCCTACCGGCAATCCTTTACTGCAAATTAACACTTATGAGTGCAATATACTCTACATCTACAGTGATACAACTATCTGTACATTGGATTCTATAACCCTGATTAACTGAAAACAGAAAGAGCACGAAATGGGATCTCACATATAAGAATAGGTCGTATTAATGGTTACGCTCACCTTAAAGAGGTCTGAGAGTCACAACCACTTATACGTTAGAATTAGGCTGCTGCAGCGTCCACTTCCAATAGAAATCTTCAATATATAGAGTTATGGATTATCACATGCGCTGCCGATCAGTAGTCAGTACAGGATCTTTGCATGAAAGTTTTCTTACCTATGTGTTTTGTAGCTCACTCGCTACTTCCTCTGGGCACACATCATCCTTTTTAATTTTTATGGGGTTTACGAAGGGTTAAAGAAACGTCTGGAGGAGCTGCACCTATTAGTGGGCAACGCCAGCGCCGGACAGAAGACCTTGGCCAACTTATTGGGGTTATTAATGTTTGCTGCTGCATTCTCCAAAGGATGTGCCTCCTGCATCGCATACCTGCATGAGGTCATCATCAGGAGGCTTCGAGAAGAAGGGAGCAAGTATTGGACCTTCTACAGACGGCGTGGCTGGTGGCCTGGCAAGAGGGATACGCAGCCTTTTACATAGGACTTCTAGCTCAACTTTTCTGGCAAATTCCCAACATGGCCATTGTCCTTTCTACGTATGAACTCCTAATCTATTTTTTTCGTGATAAACCCAAGTAGAGCAGAGACCCACACCGGACACTGACAAAATTCTGACTGTAATGGAAGCATTGTGCCGCCTCACCACCCTCACTATCTGGGAAGGTCTAATTCTCATTACCGTTACTAGTTAATTTGTATATTTTGTTATTTTAACCCTTATAGCCCTGATTCCCACTGATGCTGCTAGATAACGACATCGGTTATTTAACATACAGCCTTGTCTAACTCCGGATTTTTCACAAGGTGCATCTAATTTATTTCTATAAAAACCAGAGTGAAAAAAGGATGATGTGTGCCCTGAGGAAGTAGCGAGAGAGCTATGAAACGCGTAGGCCAATAAACCTTCATGAAAAGATCCTGACTGTGACTATTGATCGGCAGCACATGTGACAATAGACTGCTATTGATATATTGAAGATTTATAACCCTGATTGACAGAAGCCTTACATATTAGAGTCGAATCCACCACATATGCTCCCCCTATATCTCATCCCTCATCTCTGTCTATCACCCTGCCCATGCCCTCCATTCTACCAATGATCTCAGATTAATTTCACCCATAATTCGTATGCTCACATGTCCGTCTCCAAGATTTTTCTCGTGCTGCACCTCTGCTCTGGAATGTACTATCCCGAAAATTGCGAACAATTTCTAGCCCTCATGTGTTTAAGCATGCTTTACAAACACATCTCTTTAGACAGGCTGTCAACTCAACTCCTTAACCTAACTTTCTCCGTTTCTCTGATCCATCCTTCTACAGAATAAACACAACCTGCTCCTTCCTACTCGTCTGTCTTCACATCCTCCCTAAAACTAATAGCACTCAAGAGCATATAGATAAAACTGGCTGATGACCGGAGCATGTGGCCTCATATGAAAAACTCTTATCATAATGATGGCTGAACCAGACCCTACAAGCACATCCTACCTACTGGAGCCTCCTATGTCATTAGATTGTAAGCTTTCCAGCAGGGCCCTCACTCCTCTAGTAACTGATGAACTATGTATTACTTTGTATTGTTATTGTCTGTACATCGCCACTACTTAATTGTAAAGTGCTGTGGGATATTTTGGTGCTATATAAATAAACTGTATTATTATTATTATATACTGAAGTTTTATAGATTTATATTATGACACTGAATACTGCACTATCGTGGAGATTAAACATTCACTGGGACCCAAAGATGGGCAGCTTCTAACCCTGACCCAGAGGCGTATCTAGGGGAGTGCAGCCGGATCCTTTGACCCGGGCACAACTCAGAGGGGGGCGCCGGCGGCACCCCCCCCCACTCCTCAACCAAGGCTGCAGGGGCGGCAGGGCTGAACTCCTCAACCAAGGCTGCGGGGGTGGCGGGGCTGAAAGCTGACGGACTTGGGTTCGTAACCTACTTAAAAGTGACACCGTCACCAAGACCACGGAGTGATCGAAACATCAGTCTCACAAAAGTTGCACCTTGTACAGTCCTTGTATTCAATAAAATACTCACCTCTTGCAAATAAAAACACATTTGAGTGCATTGATTCATATTTGACTGTATATAGGATTCCTTGGATCCCTTCACTGGCCAAGAACTTTCAGATCTGTGTGCACGCCATCTATCTTATTAAATACTTCCAAAGTATATGGTAGAAATAATGTAGAAAAAGCAAGATGGCCGCAGTGTCAGAGGCAAATATCAGTCCATGAGGTATAAACCTACTACTGGAATCAGTTTACCAAAGTCTCCTTAGAGGCCTAATAGCAGCGAAGGATCCCAAGAACTCTTACGAAGGATCCAAGAACACTTTTTCCCAAATTGACAGTCCATCCAAAACCAGCAATAGTTGATATACTATTCAATACTAAACTATGTATCACTTAGAGACTGAATTTCTCATGACAAAGTCAACTTTCCAATATCGTTAATGAAGAAATGTCTTCCCGGAATTCTAAACACCTTGAACTGATATTTGCCACCACTATTTCTCTAGATTACTAGTTTATCTCTAGAACTAGTCATAATATTGTATTCTATACAAAAACTCATTTCTAACCAATAATGAAATCCTGAGTTGTCACTAACCTGTTACACGTTGTGGGGTTAATACCACTGTGCGCAGTGGCCGAGAGGCAGTAGATGGTCTGGATATAGCCATGGTTACTTGATTTGCCCTCCGACTTGGCTTTTCAAGTCCCTGAAATAATATCAATTCCCCCGCTGGGTGTATCCAAGAAGAATCCAGAGCAAATGAGTTGTTGAGAAAAATCTGTTAAATTAATAAAATACAATATTGGTTAGGTTATAAACAGTATCGTGAAGCCTATGGTCCTAATTCATTCATTTTTAAGACAGCCTTGCAGGAATAGGATGTGCCAAATTCATTAATAGGCTTTGGTAAATTGTTAATTTTTCGGAGTATTTAGCACCAGTTGTCTGGCATAAACTCTTTGATAAATCAAGCTTTAGGGTATGTGCTCATGATCCAGTGGCACTATGTCTTGGACACAGTGCCTCCAGACTTGAAGAAAGCCGTGGGTGCCCGAATGGAGACCGCAGACCCCTGTACTCATGATCTGTGGTGGGTGCAGGGCGGCTTCTCTGTACATTCATCCACTGGGGATCTCTTCCAACTCTGCAGCATAAAATTAACATGCTGAGGAGATGCAGAAGTCCGGAAAGATGTGGAGATGTAGAAGTCCACGGAAGACACCCTGCCGTCGGGATAAGCATAGTGGGCATAGGATTTCTTGAAATCCATCCACTATACAGCTACTGTACAACGCAGCGTTTTTAACGCAGCGGCAATATACTGCATCCAAAATGCTGCATTTCCTGACTGTGAGTATGCACTCTTAGTCTATAGATGGTCATGGTTTCATGTACATTCAGATGTGTCCACCCTTTATAAAAATGTAAGGCCGGCTTCACACACGGTTCTTCAGCAGGCTGTCTGGCGAACCTGACAGCCCGGCGTTACTGCAGTGCAGCCTAAGGCCGGATGACGATGCAGCTACTGCTATCGTTCCATCGTCGGAGATCCAGGGAATTCAGATTTTTCCGGACAAAATGTGCTTGAGCATTTATGTCCGGGAGAAAATCTCCAATTGGACCCTGGACTCTCCCGGTCCGGACTGGCACCTGCGCGAAGTCAGCGGAGCTACCTGAACTCAGACAGGTCTGTCCTGGAAGGTCGCCAATTGAGGATGGCTGAGCCTGCTGCATCGCTACAAACAGGATATAGCCTGGCTCTGTTTGCAAATCCGGTCCGGGGCTGTCAGGTTCACCCCTGAAAGCCTCGGATCCGATTTAACCATGGTGTGAAGCCAGCCTAAGACTGAAAGTCTGCAGTTTATATCACAACCACTTATAGAAACATTATGCATAAGCTTCTCCTGATAAAGCACCACAAAATCATGCTTAATTGTTGGGTTTTTAAGCTAGTCATCTTACACTGCTCATTTTAGGACATGAAAGCCAAGTAAAGGCAAGAAGGACATATCTAAATGCAGAATCTGACTGCAGTCCTCTTATTGTACCTTACTGAATTAATAATTCAATGTCATGATTCAATGAGCAGCAGTTTGCTTCATTATGGAATCAGGGTGTGTTGAGCATTCAGGATGGTGAGTTACAGCTCATTCGTCCAATCTAATGCAGGGTATGCTGAGCTGTAGGTGTGTTTATTTTCAGCTCACCTTTACTATCTGAGACTTGGAGGTGCTGTGCTTCTTCAGGAATTCCCTGTTTTCTATGATTGCCCAGCTACTTAGCTGACCAGTAAGTCTCTGGTCTCTGCCAGTTGCAGCATTTGCTCATTGGTGCATGTTGGCTTTGTTCATCTGTTTTCTGTGTTTTGATCTATTCGTGCCAGACCTTGGTCCTCCTCTGACCATATGTATACCTTGCCATTTTACTTGGATCCACTATTTTCCTGGTATTCTGACATCAGTTCATGGTTTAGACTATGCCTTTTGTCTATTCCCTTAGTTCATGACATGCTCTCTTTGTATCTAATTTGGAACGTTTGACTACCATATCTCACAGCTTGTCCAAGTAGTGACTTGTGTCAGATTGACTTTGTACAGTCCAAAGCAAGGTTGTGGAGTTGGAGTCATGGAGTCAGAGTCAGTGTCTATTTTGGTGGAATTAGAGTAAGATATTTGACTTCCCGACTCCACAGCCCTGGTCCAAATTTTGTGTTCAGAATTACAGGAAACTTTATTAATATCTTTTTCATATTACATAGACTTGAGTTTGCACTCTTCACTCAGCAAACATAAAATATTGGTTTTAGCCCAAACTGTAAGTGGTTTCCAGTTGAAAGGAAAAGTATTAGTTCTTCCTTTATCTTTATTTCCTTAGAATCATACTATCGTCAGCAAGAAAACTACCAAACAAACTACAACTTTATTCTACATGGAGGAATGTGAAGCCACACAAAGGGTGTGTTCAAAAATCCACATAAAAGATGTTTAAAACGCACCAAAACTAAGCTTTTCATTAATTTCAGTGGGAAATTGCGCCTGCAGTGCTCATAGCTGATTTTCTTTTTTTCTTCACATTCTTCTATTCTTTATCACAGAAAAAAGTCAGCATATTAAAGGGAATCTGTCAGGTCAAAAATCCATATGTAA